>JAWZSL010000113.1:0-334426 GCA_034769285.1 Lutjanus argentimaculatus
CAGGATGAGGACTCGTGGCGGGTAGCGGTAGTGGTTGATGAGCTCCACGACAGGCAGTCTCTGAGAGTCTCATACTTGAAAACTTGCTCGGGGAGCTTTAAACATTCTTTTTACTTTTGCTTTTCGTATTTTTTATTTATTTATTTATTTTTTTTTTTTTCTGGTCCTGGGATGAAGAAGGTGTTAACCCAGAAGTGGAAACTCTTTCCACTGCGTGTTCAGGGAGTGTGTTGTGTGAATCTTCACTTTCAGCTGGTACCGCAAACCAGCTCTTTTTCCTTTCCATCTTTCCTTCAACAGTGACATCAGTGTCCACTATCATGCACAGTTTGTCCCGATAACCTAACCATTCAAAAAGTTCATACACCCCTTTTTTTTTTTTATCTGTCGGAGAAGTTTGTAAAACCTGTCTCCAGATCAAACTCCAGGTAGTTTTCAGTGACAACGAGAATGGCCATGGCTTTGACAAAAAAGAAGAAAGCAAAAGTGACGTACTGTGAAGGCTCACATGAAATTGTTTTTTTTTGTTGTTGTTGTTGTTGTTTAAATTGTCACTAGTAGAAATTCAAATTCACAGTGTGGTCTCTGCTTCTAGTTTGAACAGTGCAGTGACACAGTCTGTATGTCTCTTATACACATGCAGACTCCAGCCCCCCTCCCCCCAAGGGCTACCCAGGTGGAGAGCAGTCTCTGCAGGTCAGCTGCTTACAGGTGAAACAAAGAGTTCACATTGGGAGTGTCTGCTTCAAGGTTGAGATTTGGGTAACTTCACCACATATGTTGATCTCCCCAGATCTCAACATTAGGCTCTGGACACTTGAAGTGCTCTTTTTTGTGTTTGTGAAGGAGCAGCAGAGGAGTGTACAAAACCAAGAAAGAAAATAAAGGAAACTTAACCATTAAACACATTCCATTCAACTATGTACAAAACAAAAGAAAACAGAAAGGTAACTTAACCAATAAAAAGCATGCCATCAAACTATTTACAAAACCAAGAAAAATAGTAAGGAAACTTAACAATTAAACACATGCAATTCAACTATGAACAAAACAAAAGAAAACAGAAAGGAAACTTAACCAGTAAAAACATGCAATCAATCTGCACAGTAAGAAGTACAGTGATTTTGCTTTTCTGTCAGTGGTCTTGTTTAAAACACAGGTATAAAGTGAATTAAGGCTTTAGGTGACACTTTGTAACACCAGTGCAGTCTCACAGCCTGTGTGACTCTTATACAAATGGAAATTTCCACCATCCCCCACAGGCTTCTGAATCCCAGCTGGAGAGCAGGGAAATGTGTGGTCACTAGCACCACCCAGTGGTGATTTCCTAGATTACACACAGGCAAAATTTGGAGCACAAAATGGCATCCAGTATAATTCAGTATTCATTTAGAATACTGAATGTAAAATACTGGAATGTAAAGGTACATGGCCACTGAATTCTAAAGAGTTGCTGGCATGTTTACACACACACACACACATATATATTATATATAGACACTGAATTCCAAAGAGTTGCTGGCATGTTTATGAAACAACATTGTACAAATGCAGTGTATTTTGACATATTTTGAGGACTTCAGGGTCAGAATGATGAAAGGAAACAAATTTACAGTTTAATCCCTTATATCCACATTGTTATGACATTAATGTAATAACTTCACCAAAGGTGCTGCACAGGTATGAACAGGCAAAAATAAAAGTGGAATAATAGAGTGGATTTTGGCACTTTCTGAAGATTAAAGGGTCAGAACGATGAAAGGAAAGAAAATCACAGTTAAATCCCTTATATCCATATTGTTATGACATTAATATGATACTTTCACCACACCTGAAGGATTTACATGAAAAGCTGAAAAACAAAAGTGTACTAATGATGTGGATTTTGACGTTTCCTGAGGATTAAAGGGTGATGACGATGAAAGGAAAGAAATTTACAATTTAATTCCTTATATCCACATTGCTATGAATATCAACATGATCATTTTATCACATTTGCTGCACATACATGGGGAGAAAAAAAAAAAAGTGTACTAATAGAGTGGATTTTGACATTTTCTGAGGACTAAAGGGTGATGACGATGAAAGGAAAGAATTTTACGGTCGCAGCATATATTCATATTGTTATGGACTTAATATGACGAGACGCCACATGAGACGAACGTGCCGAAAAGCTGAAAAGCAAAAGTGCACTAAATAGAGCAGATTTTGGCGCTCTCTGAAGGTTAAAAGGTCAAAACGATTAAAGGAAAAAAACTCACAGTTTAATCCCTTATATCCATATTTTTATGGCATTAATATGACAATTTCGCCACATCTGAAGGATGTACATGAAAAGCTGAAAAAAAAAAAGTGTACTAATGATGTGGATTTTGACGTTTCCTGATGATTAAAGGGTGACGACGACGAAAGGAAAGAAATTTACGATTTAATTCCTCATATCCACATAGTTATGAATATTAATATGATCACGTTAACATATTTGATGCACATACGTGGGGAGAAAGTCAAAATTGTAGTAATAGAGTGGATTTTTGCATTTTCTGAAAAATAAAGGTTCAGAAGCATGAAAGGAAAGAAAGTTACAGTTTAGTCCTTTAAATCCACATTGTTATGATATGAATATGATTATTACGCCAAATGTGCTGGACAGGCAAGAAAAGCTGAAAATGAAAAGTGTTCTAATGATGTGGATTTTGACATTTTCTGAAGACTAAAGGTCAGAGAGGACAAATGGAAAGGCATTCACAGTTTAGTCCCTTGTCTGCTCCTTGAAATGGAACGCCACATGACGGGCGTCACGAATGTGGCGAAAATGTCAAAAATTGTCGTGAAAAAGGAAAAAAATGGTACATACCGCAGACTGAGAGGTTGAAGGACGCAAAGGTCGACTTCGCCCGTCTCGTTTGCGTCCGTGGACCGCGTTACGGCATGCGCCACACTGGGCGTCCGTTTTGCGCCACTTGTGGCGTTTCTGGGCTCCGGGTCAACATGACTCGACGACTGTACCGAAAAAGCATGTCGGGCCCACGTTCCATAACTTTTCGAGCCCATCGCGATGATGATAAAATGTTTGTATGGAAAATATGAACTCGGTTCAACACTAAATATGCATCGCATGCGGGGCAGGGGCCCGAGATAGTGCCGGCCGGAAGTGCCAAAACGGAACGCCCCCGGAGTTGGATATCTGGCATCCGGATTGGGGGGGCCGGGACGAGCGTGCCGAGGCCTCACTCAACCCCATCCAACCCATAATCACCCGGATCCAACCGGGCCTCACTGGGCTCACTCCCGTCCCAACGTTCCGGATTTCCGTCCCCGGAAGGGCGGCGGCGAAACCGCCCGGCTGCGCGGGCCTCCCCTGAGCGTGCAGAGCCGTCCCCGGTCCGAATCGGTGCAGCGGTTGATTTTTAAACATTTTTTGAAATTTCGACGGTTTCGCCCGAGATTTTTTCCCCACAGGCGATGATCAATCCCGGTAAGTTTTCGGCCGGCGGGGTCCTTCGCCGGCTTGCAGAAATACCCGCAAAAGTCACATGAGGTCCCACAAAAGAGGTCCCAGCCAGGCCTCTGGGACACCTTAGACACATATCCAGACAGTTTGGAAGGCCAGGGGTGTTATTAAGTAACGAAAAGGACAGGGATGTCCAAAAGTCACTTTTTGCTCGTCAAAAGGAGACCTAGAAAATTTTTATGCCCACTGAAGACTCACAGAAGGCTGGGCTCTCTGAAAAGGTCTGATTTTAAGCTTTAATTTGATATATGGCCCATGCAAATCACATCATGCCAGCCTGAGAAAACACTACAGATATACAAGCAATATTTGACCTCTGACCCTGCTCATAAAGCTGCCTGATATTGACTACAGTAAATGCCAGATTTTGAACAGCCAAATGGTGCTAGGCTGGAAAGCTCATGCTTGCTGGAAAGAGGAGATTCTAAGCTTTAATTTGATTTGCTGCATTTTTAATTTGAAGGTTAATTTAATTTGATGTATAGTTTGTATCAAATACTGTCCCCTCTTTGTTTGAAGTCTGTTAACAGTGTAATTCACTTATCTGGATAAATGTCAACATTGGTGTTGAATGTTCCCCAAATAAGTGAAATCTCTCTCATTTTCTGGGCCAAAACAGACATGTTTTATTTGAAAATTAGGCAAGTAAAACTTGGCTTGGACACATGCCATTATCAATCATATGTAAATAGGTTATGCTTCAATGAATGTTTTGAGAAAATGTGTTGTCAGTTGGACAATTGCTAAACTTGTACAGTGAAACCAAATTTAATTGCCCTATTATCATCCCTCAATCACATTTAAGTAGGCTGGACTGAATGTTTTGAGAAACATGTGCATCCTCAAACTCACTGAATTTACACAAGCCTGATATTGTTAGAAAGACCATATTTTAATCTCTATTTTTGTGTGTAACATGTTTGAATTAAAGCATTTGGAAGAGAAATACTCAGATACTGTCCCCTCTTTGCTTGAACTCTGTTAACAGTGTAATTCACTTATCTGGATAAATGTCAACATTGATGTTGAATGTTCCCCAAATAAGTGAAATCTCTCTCATTTTCAGAAACTTTATTATAAACTACAATAAAGCATACATAAAATTACTCAGTGAGAAATTCTCTCTCCACGACAAATGATTTTACTTAAAACCATTTAGAATAACTCAGGAAGGTCAGAGGTCAGGATAATGTAACAGCCAAAACATGGTTTCAGCTTGTGATACATTGCATTTGTTTTCTGTTGTAGGTATTGTTTTAGGGACTTTTTTAAAATTATTATTATTTTTTAAAGTCTCTTGTAGAAGTTTAAATTCACATTGGGAGTCTCTGCTTCTAGTTTGAAAGTGTGGGACATTGTCAGCATTAGTCTAGGCTTTGAGGCATCGTGTAATTCACTTATCTGGATAAATGTCAACACTGGTTCCCCAAATAAGTGAAATCTCTCTCATTTTCTGGGCCAAAACAGACATGTTTTATTTGAAAGTTAAGCAAGTAAAACTTGGCTTGGACACATGCCATTATCACTTCCCTCAATCACATGTAAATAGGGTATGCATCAGTGGGAAGGGTGAGGTTTATAATACACTAATAGGAGAACCAAGAAAGGAAACTTAACCAATAAAACACATGCAATCGAACTATTTACAAGAAAAACACGAAAGGAAACTTAACAAATGAAACGCATGCAAATAAACTATTTACAAAAGCCTCATGAGTAGTAATAAATATGCACCTTTGCATATTTGTGAAAAAGCGCATGCGTCGGTGTGCGCGCATCGTGTGCGTCATGACGTCATTTCCCCTGGAAACCCCGCCTTCAGCCCTGGAAACCCTGTCTACTTGTATATGATTGGATCTCTGGTATAACGCTCCACCTACTTGTATGTGATTGGCTCTCTGGTATAAACGCTCCACCTACTTGTATGTGATTGGCTCTCTGGTATAACGCTCCACCTACTTGAACGCCATTGGTTTGCTTATCGCTGACGCGCTGCCTTCCGTGTTTGTTTATTGGTGGTTGTTGTTGTGGGTGTGTTTACCAGCTAGCTTCCTCGCTTTAAACGTTGTGTTGAATCTTTAACCTATCCTTTTCTACTCATCACAGGTGCGAAGAGAGAGATCGCGAGCGGTATTCTGTTTTCACATTCATTTTGTGAGAATTCCCAAAAATGGCTTGCTATCAAGGTGAGTGTCTTGTTGGTTTTATAATATTTTGTTGTTTTGGTTAAATAAATTGTTTTACTATATTGGTTAAAAACAATGTGATGTTGTTCTTAAAGTTGGTTTTTACTAGGTTTCAGTCTGTATGATAACATCACAGAGGACATTGAAAACATTTCTCCTTTTCCTGCTTACCCTGAAGGTGAGTTTTTTGGGGGTTTATTTTCTGTGTTGATATTGATTTTATATAGTGGTCAAATTTTAGATAATTTATTACATGTAAACTCTGTATGTGTGTGTTTAAGCCCAACAGTCCAAGCATAAAAGGCCACATTCCTTCCTTCCACATTCTGAGTGGGAAAAACGCAATAGGATTGATGAAACACAGAAGTCCTTTCAGGATCTGGAGCCTTTTCTAACCTCCTCCCAATTGGGGATAGTCTGTGAGGAAACTGCGGATCTGGTGCCTCTCTCCGACTTGTTGTAAGTACAAAACAAGTGGTTTAAAATTGAAAAGATGCTTTTTTTTTTACAAAGTGTGTTAACGGTATATACATTTATACATTAGGGAGTTGGAACCATTGCAGATCCCTTCCCAGGTGCTTGATGAACCACATGAGTCCTTTCAGGATCTGGAGCCTTACTTGTCCTCTTCCCAAGTGGAACCAGTTTGTGAGGAAACAGCGGAACTGAATCTGGCCAATTTGGCTGAACTAACTGAAGAGATTTCCAATCCGTGCATAGAAACAGTGAATAAGAAATTGAATGAATTGTACAATTTGGTGAATGATAAATCAATCACCAATGATCAATTGGGTAGTGAAGTAAAACAAAAAATAGACGAATTACACAGTGTCAACCATGAATACCTACTTTCTACAAACAAAAAACTAGATGAGCTGCAGAAGACCAACAAAACTTTATCAAACGTGGTCCTGTCCCAAGCTAAATCTTTTGCTCTATTCAGCAGACGCTTGGCAGAAAATTTAAAAAATAATTGACTTACAGTAGAGCCTTATGCCTGAAATGTTACGACAACGGTGTATCATTGAGGTAAAATATTAATAATAAAATATTAATAATAATATACAAACCTGTATCGGACTGAAGCCTCTTTTTAACAAGGGTACAGCCATCCTAAATAAATTGCGAAATATACCCCTAACCCTTGACCGTATTGCGTACTTGTTCCAATAAACCCTGGTAATTCCCTTTCCGCCTGGCTCATATAGTATGACAAATATCTGCCATCATCGTGTGTGTATGGGCTGTGCATTATTATTATTAAGGGATTAGCCTTAGAAAGATTGTCTCACCGGTCTAAAATGTAGTTTGACAATCACTTTTCCGTACGCAAACAGTATATACTGGTTTTGGTCGCTTTTTTACGAGATCTCTATATCATCTATAACAGATTTGGAGAGCGATGTGTAGTGAGGCTTGTCATAAGTCAGAGTGGGCATACGGTGGACCTCGTCCGATACATTTATACAGCGGAGGAGGGGTACATAACTGTCACCCACGAGTTGATAATCTACAATGTCGCTGTATACGAATATATTACAATCTCCACCGTGAATGTCGGCCGGGTGAGGAGCAGCGTAGTGTTTTCTAAAAAAATTAGTGGATGAGGGTATGGCAAACGGCACCCCGGGTTTGAATCCCAGTATCTCTGCCAATTTTCCTTTAAATGTTAAACTGGTTCCTTCTGCCCCCGAAAAATAAATAAAGTTTGTGATATTGTTATACTGCATGCTTATGCGGGATGTTGCCTGGTGAAGGATGCATTTGGAATTAAATTCTTTTACTATTCTGGGTATAGAATCATAAAAACCGACAGATAGAGGTATAGTCAGCGTCTGATTGGTTTTAGAATCATAGACCGTCACATTGGCGTCAGATGCAGGGAAGGTGGCCCACACCCTAGGGTACTGGAACTCAATCACTCCTACCTCATACGGTTCAGTCAGAACAATAGGCTTTGCTAATTTTGTCCTGTAGTTCCATATCTTGTTGTTTGGATATATCTGTATTGACGCGTTACTAGGTAACGTAACATAAAAGCCATTTTTCTCCATTGATGCATGGTGAATATGTCCTGATTTAGAAGTGAACGCAAGTGCAGAGAGCAGGAGCCTTTTATCACACGTCCACAATATCTTTTTCAGAAAGCCACGAGTTAAATTTTTAAGGCCAACCCAGCCATTTGACCAGAACTAGATTTTTACGCCCTGATCTCTTTCTGGCCAGTATTTTTTCTATTTTGAACTCCTTGTTTTTATCAGTAATTACTAATTGTAACTCTGGCTCATAAAATGTGCCTTTTACGACTTCACCAGCAAAGTCAGTCAGTCTATATACAGGAGGGTCTCTGGCAATGCGCTCCGTTATTGTAAAAATTTCATCTGTGTACGTCTGTTCGTAACCCTTTCTAAACACGTTTTGACATTCTCACCGTGTCATTCACGTTAAATTTAAAAGTTACCGTCTTCTTCTGTTTCATTTTGTACAAGTTGTTAAAGACTGTTTTTTCATTGTCCTTATTTACAGCGGCAGGAGACATTTTTATTGATCTATGATGAGAATTGTTGTAGGCGACGACAAGATCCTGGACCACGTCAACATATCTACGCGAATTAACAGATGTTAAATACCTCCATATGCGGGTCTTCAATGTTCTGTTGAAATTTTCCACCACACTCGCCTTAGTCTCGTTTGACGTTGAGAAATGGGTGATTTTATAGCGGCCCATTAGGTGTTGAAAATGTTTATTATAAAACTCTGTGCTAGTGTCCGTTTGAAGTTTTGCCGGTATGCGACCTTCACTTAGAATATCAGCGAAAGCATCTGTAACAACCGCTCCTGATTTGTTTTTAAGACATCTGACCCATGCATATTTAGAAAACACATCAATACATGTTAGTAAGTATTGTACGTTATTGTTTTCTTTACAATATTCACGCATATCGACCAGATCAGCCTGGAACTGTTCAATACCGCTAACCAAAACTCTATGCCTGGGGAAATGCTTAATCGCCTTGGCATGGAGCGTATACACATCCTGCCCCTGTAAAAAACGCTTTACAACCGGTAATGCAGGCGTCGACCCCGTAGACTCCCTGACGGCTCTGTGGAGCTTGGTCACACTCCCAAGACCACCTGGATGAGCTGGGTCGTAATAAATTTTTCGCAACGTGCTTTCCATGATTTAATTGTGACATTAATGGCCCACCAGATTAGTTACACACTGTCTTGACTTAAGTATTGTTTAAAAACCCTAAAAGAATAAGACAGAACGCAATGTAAAAATTATTTAGAGATTTTATTGACACACACAGTTAAAAAAATCTGTTTTTTAACAAACACAGTGTCTGCTAAAATGCAGAATGTAAATTTACTGATAATAAAAAAGTGCAGCTTTTGCAACACATTCAAAATATCACGGCATTGTTGTTCTTGAGCGTATTGACTTATGGCATCTACAAACAACGTGTACAGAGTAAGCAGGTGGTACACATGGGAATTACCTGTGGCGTACCCTGACACAACAACACAAAAGGTATCCAACACAGTGTTTTCATTTAACATTGTCACAGTTAGCTGCACTAGTTCGTTCCACGGCATCGTGGGAGCTTGAGCTCTTATTACAGACATATTTTTTTCTAATTTACAAAGTACATTGGGGTTAACTCTGCTTTTACTTTTGTATTTTTTAATATCGTTTACTCTGTTTTCAATAGCCTGATCTAGAATACCAGAAAGTTCAGAGATAATGTATGATTCTGCTGTAGACATAAACAACTTTTTCACACAATTTCCCATGATGCAAACAAGGTATATAGAAATTTTTTTTTAAAAAAGCACAGCAAACAAAATCACGGCAAACAAAACTTGGTCATGCAAGTTAAAAAAAAAAAAAAAAAAAAAAATCACAGCAAAAAAACAAACAAAAAAACAAAAACAAAAAACAAAAACAAGAATTGAGTCTCTCTCTCTTCCTCAGTCCTCTTCTCCTCTCCAATAGTCAGCGGTCGCACGTAGTTGATCTACCATGGGGAGGTCATCTCCAATCAAGGCCTCAGAAATTTCTGTGATGGTGTCAACGATCCTCTCTGCTGATTTTAGTTCATGTAAAATGCCTTCTGCAACTCCTTGAATTCTGGCTTCGTCAACACGAATGCATTTTGCCTGCATGAAATGCTGAATGGCAGGAATAAACCTACCATTCCAGAGCCTTTTCATAATATGCTCAAAATGGAACTAAAAAAAAAACTCTCAGGGAGCTCCCACAAACAATCGTGTTGTCTCTGGCTTGGGTGGCTGGTCTGACATCCGTAGCATATCTCCTCCCTATACTGGTTTAAGGCAATACCAAGCAGGTGAAGGACAACTGATTTAACACCATTTAGGAACGTTGCAGACATCAATCCATCAGGCTGGTCGTCAATAGGAACCGGAGATCCCCACCACGCTGGAGAGGACATACCCCACGTGGTCGGTCTAACCAGGAAAGGAGTCTGAGTTACAACAGACTTAGAGGTGGGAGGAGTCAGGACAGCCAGAGATGGAGGCGGTGGCGATGTTGGAGGTGACCAGGAGAGTGGTGATGAAGGAGTCTGGGTCCTTACAGACATGTAGGCTCGTGGTGATGGAGGAGTCTGGGTCCCAACAGAGTTACTGTGCGTGTTCTCTGTAAAATAAGACAACAACGGTCAAATACCTTTTATCATACCCACATGCACAATACCATATGAATATATAAAAAAATAACTATACAAATTACATACAACCTACCATTTGTTATTAGTAGTCAGGATGTCTGATGATTTTCGGCCTACACAGTGATGGTAATCCAGTTGCCAGATCATCAAAAACAAGCCGTTTTTAAATACAGCTGTAAGAAAAACCGACACGGTCTAACTTGATCGCTACGTCAATCTCACAAAACAACTTTTGCAGCGCAAGCCAATCACACCACTGCACGAAGAAGAAGACTGTAAACCACCGTCCGTATTCTTTAAGACTGGTAGGGTATGGTCTTAATTTCCAATCTTCAAGACCTCTGGCCACTATCATATTCTCTCTATCTTCACAAACACTAAAAAAGATAAACCCCTCTGAGGGACGGCAAAAACAATCTGCTTCAACACGATATATTTCTGGACCTTGGGCACTAAGCCACTGAGACGCATAAAGCGCCTCTGGAAAGCCGGGATTGTCAAGGTCGCTGCAGATGGTAGAATGAAACAGTTTCCAGTCTTTCACTGACATGCTGCCACTCTATGTCTCGTCATCATAAAGCCAGCGCTACAACGCGTAGATACACTCAGCGAAACCCGCCCATCACTGAATTCAACAGAATACATGTACCCACTGGCGCCCTCATACTTCAACTTAGCGTCATACTTTTCAACAAGCCCTACTGCATCACATCTCTTTTTGCGAGGAGCCCCGTCCACAGCCAGATTGAATGGCCTAGCATCAGCAGACATACCTATAGCATCACCAGCTACGGAGCGATCCATACATCTGCTGCCGCGGCAAGGAGTATCCATGGTATCCTGCATGATTGCTTTGCTCGAGAGGAGAGGAGAGTCCTTGTTGTCGTCGTCGTGAAGAAAAAGACAGGTAAAATGCAAGGCACAGAACACCCACTTATATGCTACAAGACAACCCTAAACACGCCCACGTATAATCCCACAAGGCGGCACTTCAACAATAAGCAAACACTATAGGCCGGGCAGGAGCCAATGGCGTTCAAGTAGGTGGAGCGTTATACCAGAGAGCCAATCACATACAAGTAGGTGGAGCGTTATACCAGAGAGCCAATCACATACAAGTAGGTGGGGTTTCCAGGGCTGAAGGTGGGGTTTCCGGGGGAAATGACATCACGATGCACACGATGCGCGCACATCGACACACGCGCAAAGGTGCATATTTATTACTACTCTCATGATGAACAGATAATTTAGAACATGAAGGGAACTATATACGGGGGGGTTCAGGGGAGGGCTGGTGGGTCTGGGGTTCTGATTGGCTGGCGTTGACTGGCTGACTGGGATTCGGGGCATTGGGGACTGCTTATCAGACCTGCAGGAGGGCCTGGTGGTCTGGGTCTGGGGGTCTGGGGTCTCGGGGGGATGAGTGGTCTGGGTCTGGGGGTTGAGGGGGTCCATTTGCAAACTTTTCCTCTCTCCTGGCAGGGGTAGGGGGCCAGGGACTGGATGTTTGGGTGGCTGAGGGGAGCCAGCCTAGGTTGAATTTGAATCCCTGGAGTCAGACTGGGTGTGTGGGCACTTTTGAGGTAATGCCAAGCACGTCTGAGAGGGATACACTTTCATACAGTCAGAGACCTTAAATGAGGTCCTTATTTATTATTATTATTATTATTATTATTATTATTATCATCATCATTATTATTATTAATACTATTTTTTATTTATTTATTTTTTCTGGTTCTGGTTCTAGACTGCAAAGCTGATGTTTGTTGGAAAGAGGAGATTCTAAGCTTTAATTTGAATCCTTACATGTTTAATTTGAACGTATAGGGGGCTGTGGTTGCTATTGGTTTCCAGTGGTATAAAGTCCCGCTGTTCCGGCATTTCTCCGTTCCCCATTGAGGTCGACATCCCCTGAGTCCTAGCTTCACCGCTAGGACACTGGGAAGGGTGAGGTTTATAATACACTAATAAGAGAACCAAGAAAGGAAACTTAACCAATAAAACTCATGCAATCGAACTATTTACAAGAAAAACAAGAAAGGAAATAACAAATGAAACACATGCAATTAAACTATTTACAAAAGCCTCATGATGAACATAATTTAGGACATGAGGGGAACTATATACAGGGGGGGTTCAGGAGGAGGGCTGGTGGGTGTTGGGCTGGGGGTCCGGGGTTTGGGGTTTGGGGTTCACAGGCAGCACTTCCCCAGCCTGCGGGAAGGGTTTTGGAAATGCGGGCACATCAGCGCCCGCCATACCTCCCATCGGACACAACAGACCCGTCAGAGCATTTGGGGAGCTGTCGCTACATTTTAGAGCTCAAGGGTCCGGGACGAAGAAACTTCCTGGGCAGGATGAGAGCCATTGTGGATATTTGGCTGGCTGAGGGGAGCCAGCCTACTACATGTTTAATTTGAAGTTGCAGAGGGCTGTGGTTGCTATTGGTTTCCAGTGGTATAAAGTCCCGCTGTTCCAGCGTTTCTCCGTTCCCCATTGAGGTCGACATCCCCTGAGTCCTAGCTTCACCGCTAGGACACTGGGAAGGGTGAGGTTTATAATACACTAATAAGAGTGTTGGAGGAGTGTGTCGTGTGAATCTTCACTTTCAACTGGTACCACAAACTGTGTTTTGGGTTTATACTACACTATTAAGAAAAAAGAAAGGAAAGAAAGTAAAAACTATTATTAAGAAACACTACAGAGAAAAACAAGAAAGGAAACTTAACCAATAAAACACATGCAATCAAACTATTTACAAGAAAAACAAGAAAGGAAACTTAACAAATGAAAAAGTCTCATGATGAACATATAATTTAGGACATGAGGGGAACTATATACAGGGTGTGTGTGGTGTGTGCAGTGTGAATCTTCACCTTGAGCTGGTACCACTATCTGTGGATAGGGGAAGGGTGAGGTTTATAATACACTGATAAGATAACCAAGAAAGGAACAAGAAAGGAAACTTAACCAATAAAACACATGCAATTAAACTATTTACAAGAAAAACAAGAAAGGAAACTTACAAAAAAAAAAAAAAAAAAAAAAAAGCCTCGTGATGAACATATAATTTAGGACATGAGGGGAACTATATGCAGGGAAAACAAAAAAGGAAACTCAACAAATAAAACACATGCAATCAAACTATTTACAAAAGCCTCATGATAAACATAGAATTTCGGACACGAGGGGAACTATATACAGGGCGTGAAAAACAAGAAAGAAAACTTTACTATGTACAAAAACAAGAAAAAAGTAAACTCTTTTTTTTTTTTTGTTATATTTTTGGGCTTTTATGCCTTTAATGGATAGTACAGCTGAAAAGTAGACAAGAAACGGGGCAGAGAGAGAGGGGATGACACGCAGCAAAGGGCCGAAGGCGGGAGTCGAACCAGCAGCCGCTGCAGAGGACTAACAGTCTCCATACATGGGTCAGACGCTCTACCCACTGAGCTAAACGTCCACCAAGAAAAAAGTAAACTTATCCAATAAAACACATGCAATCAAACTATGTAAAAATAAAGAAAAACAAGAAAGGAAACTTAACAAATAAAACACATGCAATCAAACTACGTAAAAAATAAAGGAAAACAAGAAAGGAAACCTAGCAAATAAAACACATGCAATTAAAGTGTTATTTATTATTATTATTATTCCCCCCTTATTTATTTATTTATTTATTTATTTTCATTTCACCCTAATCATACTTGAAAACTTGCTTGGGGAACTTTAAGCATTCTTTTTACTATTTATTTATTTATTTATTTATTTATTTATTTATTCATTCATTCATTCATTCATTCATTCTGGTCCCGGGATGAAGAAGGTGTTCACCCAGAAGTGGAACCTCTTTCCTTTCTTGTGGTGTGTGTGGTGTGAACTTTCACCTTGAGTTGGTACTCGTGGCGGTAGTGGTTGATGAGCTCCACCACAGGCAGGAAGGTGCGAGGGTCCGAGAAGCTGTACCTCCCGTCTCGGTGCTAAATCTTTATCAGCTTGTTGTTGAACTATGGTTGTGCATGTGGTGTGTGTGTGCACCAAAAATTAACTAAAAAACTGGCACTGGTTATATTCATTGACTGAAGGCGTCTGCTACGGTTGCCAATCGGTCGGTGGTAGGGTAGGGTAGGGTAGGGTAGGGTAGGGTAGGGTAAGGCAGGGTAGGGCAGGGTAGGGCAGAGTAGAGTAGAGTAGGGTAAGGTAGGGTAGGGTGGCAGCAGCGGTTGGAAAAGCCTGGAGAACCAAGGCCGCTGGGGCTCGGTCGCCAGGAGCTCCTGGCGACCGAGCCCCAGCGGAGCTGAGCCCTCCCCTCCCCCCGTGGTGTGGACACGATCTCTGAGGACGGCGGGGCTCCCTCGCAGAGGTCACAGCCCTGGACCTGGCCCTGGACCTGGACCTGGACCCACTGGATGTTGATTGTGAATTTTCATTATTCAGCTGAACTTGCCCTTTAATCATGCTTTGCATGCACCTGTAGCCAGCGGGCTCCTTCCCCAGCGCCCTAGCCCTCCTCACAGGCCCAGGATCGATCAAAGTACTTGTCCCCCACAATACCACCACACGTCAGCTTGAGAAATAGTCTGATTCTTCAGCCATGAATCTTGAATACCTGTATTTCTATCAGACAGAATGACATTACACCACAACAGCTCTCCCACATCCTGTCCCGTACCTGTCCTTCTAATGCCGGTGTCATTTCATGCATATGGGCTGAAGTAAGGAGGTCGAGTTACTGCAGTTGGGGGGAACAGATAGTGTAGGGTGGTACAGTTAGTAGGAGGGTGGGGGTTAGGGGGCATATACAATTTAACGTTAGCTGGAATACCCGACCTGGAAGAACGGGGTGGTTTGGAATCACTTCCAAATCGTACAGTGTTTGGGGATACCCAAATTGGAATATTTCCCTATTTTGGGTGGTTAAGGGGTTAGAGGAGGATTAGCTCTATAGATTCACAATCTGAAAGTCATCCAGGGGCCCAAGAGCATGATGTCCTGCCCGAGATCAGGCTCCCATTCCCGGGTAAGTCTCCAGCATAGCCTCCCTGGAAGGTCCCAGAGGTGAACCCAGCTCATCTGTCCCCGACACCTAGGCACCCTCTGTCCATTCCATGCCCGCTTGGTGGTCTCTGGTTGGGGGTTCCCATCTTCCATGTTTGTGGTTAAGTGTGGATGAGCTCCATAGAATGACAATCTGGAACCTGTTATGCCCGAGATCTGGCTCCCTTCCCCGGGGTAAGGATTCGAGCAAGGCCGCCCTGGAGGTCAGCAGGAGTACCAGGGGCATGGACTTCCAGCAGGTTTTTTGGGTTTGAAAGTGTAGTGAGTCGGGGGGTGCTTAAGAGTGGGTCCCCGGGTCCCAGTGGAGGTGTAGGTCCTGGAGGTCCTGGAGGTGGAAGGGGAGAGGGTCCCTGGTCCCTGGCGGGCGTCAGTGAGTGGGTCCCTGGGTCCCAGTGGTGGTGGAGGTCCTGGAGGTCCTGGAAGTCCTGGAGATGGAAGGGGAGAGGGTCCCTGGTCCATGGCGGGGGTCAGTCAGTGGGTCCCTGGGCCCTAGTGGTGGTGTATGTCCTCGAGGTCCTGGAGGTGGAAGGGGAGAGGGTCCCTGGTCCCTGGAGGGGGTCAGTGAGTGGGTCCCTGAGCCCTAGTGGTGGTCGAGGTCCTGTAGGTCCTGGAGGTGGAAGGGGAGAGGATCCCTGGTTCCTGGCAGGCGTCAGTGAGTGGGTCCCCGGGTCCCAGTGGTGGTGGAGGTCCTGTAGGTCCTGGAAGTCCTGAAGGTGGAAGGGGAGAGGGTCCCTGGTCCATGGCAGGGGTCAGTCAGTGGGTCCCTAAGCCCTATAATGGGTGCAGATACCTAATTTGGAGTCCCTATTTTTTTGTACCGGTGGTCAGTGTTGCAATCTCCTTTTTGGTCTGGCTTAGTGTTTCAATCTCCTTTTTGGTACCAGGTCAGAATTAGGAATAGTGAATAGTTTAAGGATACAGTGGAACCCTTTGGGATCATTCTGGTTATCTAAGGGAAATGGAACTGTGCCCAATCCAGGTCTGGCTATTGCACATGAGTAGTATAAAAGGACCACCTTTGCGCGTGCGTGCGTGTGCACGTGAATGCGCGCGCGTGCATATGCGTGCACGTATGACGTCACTATAACCCCTTCCACTGTATGTTCCGACCTATCATCTGTGGCACCACCTTATGGGTGTGTTTATTAGTGGGTGTGTTTACAAGTTTGTGAAGCATATAAGCGTGAGTTGTGTGCATTGGATTTTACCAGGCTTCTTCTTCACGAAGGCGAAGGACTGTCCACACAAGCAAAGCAAGCAAGCAGTCTACCATGGCCACCACCAGCAGCAGATGGGTCGCGCCGTAGCTGATGATGCTATAGGTATGTCTACTGATGCTAGGCCGTTCGATGTGGTTATGGATGGTGCTCCTCACAAAAAGAGATGTGATGCAGATAGACTTACTACTGCTAATGCTGCAAAGATTGAATTAAAGTTGAACTTTGAGGGAGTCAATGGATACATGTATTCTGTTGAATACAGTGGCGGGAAGGTTACGCTGAGTGTATCTACACATGTTGGTGATGGTTTTGTAGATGACAAGACATGGAGTGGATGTATGTCTGTAAAAGACTGGAAACTGTTTCGTTCTGTCGTCTGCTCGGACCTTGAGCAGCCCAGCTTTCCCGAGGCACTTTATGTGTCTCAGTGGGTTAGTGCTACAGGTCCTGAAATATACCGTGTTGTGGCTGATCATTTTATCCGTCCCTCAGACGAGTTTATTTTTCTTAGTATTTGTAAAGATAGAGAAAGTATGATAGCAGCCAGAGGCCGTGAAGATTGGAGGTTAAGACCATACCCAACCACTATCAAAGAATATGGACTGTGGTTTAAGACCGTTTTCTTTATGCAGTGGTGTGATTAGAGGTCACTGCAAAAGTTGTTTTGTGAAGTTGATGAGGTGATCAAGAAAGACAAAGTCAACGCTTCTTACGAGTGTATTAGAAAGCGGCTTGTTTTTGATGGAATGACAAATGGATTACCATCACTGCATAGGCCGAAAATCATCAGGCACCCCGACTACTAATAACAAAATGGTAGGTCATATGTATCTTATATATATTTAGTTGTTTTTACATTTATATGGTGTTGTGTGCACTAACATGTACGTGTAACGTTATTTGACCATGGTTGTCTTATTTTTTCAGAGAGCACACACAGTAAATCTGTCTGCACCCAGACTCCTCCATCACCCCGAACTTACAAATCCGTTGGAACCCAGACTCCTCCATCACCCCAAGCTTACGCATCTATTGGGACCCAGACTCCTTCATCACCATCCTCCTGCTCACCTTCTCCATCACCAAGTGCCTACGTATCTGTCTGGACCCAGACTCCTCCATCACCATCCTCCTGGTCACCACCACTGCCTCCAGCTCTGACTGTCCCGACTCCTCCCTCCTCTAGGTCTTTTGGAACTCAGACTCCATTCCTGGTTAGACCGACCACATGGGGTATGACCCCTCCAGAGTGGTGGGAATCTCCAGCAACGCTGGTTCCTATTGATCTACCTGAGATGATGGAGGTCAGTGCCACAAGAGTGGTTGATGACCAACCTGGTGGTTTGATGTCCGCAACCTTCCTAAACGGTATTAAGGCTGCTGTCCTTCACCTGGTATGTCAGATCAACCACCCCAGTCAGAGAGAGCATGATTGTTTGTGGGAGCTCCCCGAGTGTTTTTACAAGTGCCATTTTGACCAGCTTATGAAAAGGCTCTGGACTGAGCCTGCCATTCAGGGTTTTATGTACGCAAATTGCATCTGTGGTGACGGAGCCAGGGTTCAAGGAGTTGCAGAAGGTATTTTACACAAACTAAAATCAGCAGAGAGGATCGCAGACACCATCAACAAAATATCTGACACCCTGATTGGAAGCGACTCCGTCAAGGTGGATCAATTGCGTTTGGCTGCAGACTATTGGCAAGGGGGTGAAAAACTGATTTCACAATTATTTAACCCGAAAAGCATCCCAGCTCCGGCCACCACAATCACGAACTACATCATCCCAATTTAAGATCTCTTACAGAGGATCCAAGTTATGGAATTCACTTCCTCCCCACTTTGTTAAACTTTCTTATGAATTGTTTAAAAAATCTGTGAAAAATTTCTTGCTGTATCAATAATACCTACCTGATCTGTGTGTGTGGTTGAGTGTGTGTATGTGTGACTGTGTGTGTGCACGCTCGTGTGTGAGAGTCCGAGTGATTTTATACCTTTATGCATATGACATTATTCAATTTAATGTTTATCTAGGGAAGTCCTTTTGTCAAGCCCCTTGAGGGTTTTTAGGACCTCCTTGCATGTTTCCCTTTGGGGTTTTTTTCCTTTTTAAAAAGAAGTTCTTATATCAGTGATTGTTAATTTTTATGGTATTTGTAATGTTGACTTTTTAACATGTGCTAAATAAACAAATAAACAAATAAATAATAATAAGTGATACACTACTTATTTATCTATTTATTTATTTATTTATTTTATTTTATTTTTTGCTGCCATGGGAAATTGTGTGAGAAAGCTGTTTGCAGCCACAGCGGAATGGTGTATTATCTCTGATCTGTCATATGTTAAAAAATACAAAAGTAAAAGTTATGTTAACCACTATGTACTTTGTAAACTAGAAAAAATAATGTTTTTGAAAAAAAGCGCAGGCCCCTGCAGGGTCATGGGATGAACTAGTGCAGCTAACAGTGACAATTTTGAAAGAAAACACTGTGTTGGATGCTTTTTGTGCTGTCGTGGTGTATGCTACAAATAATTTCAATGTGTTAAATGTGTACTATATGATTACTCTGTACACGTTGTTTGTAGATGTCAAAAGCCAATATGTTCAAGAACAACAACAACAATGCCATGATACATTGTGTGTGCTGCAAAAGTTGCACTTTTTCATCAGCAGTAAATCCACACTCTGTGTTTTAGCAGAAACCCTGCATGTGTTAAAACGACCTTGAAAGTTTGTTAATGCTGTTTTGCGGGCGTGTCAGTAAAACCTATAAAATGATTTTTCGATTCCTGTCTTATCCTTTTTGGAGAACGCAAAGAGGTTGTTTTTTTTTACTACAACTAGTTTGGCAGTTAGATTATATAAAAAGAAGGGGTGACTAACATATGGGTTCATTCATGTCACAACTAAATCATGGAAAGCACATTGCAAAAAATGTATTACGATCCAGCTCATCCAGGGGGTCTCGGTAGTGTGGATAAGCTTCGTAGCACAGTAGGGGAGTCTACGGGGGTGACACAGGCATTGCCGACTGTAAAGCGTTTTTTATTAGGGCAGGACACGTATACGCTCCATGCCAAAGCGGCTAAACATTTCCCCAGGAATAGTTTTGGTTAGCGGTATTGACAAACAGTTCCAGGCCAATTTGGTTGACATGGGCTAATATTCTAAAGAAAACGATGACGTAAAATACTTACTAACATGTATTGGTGTATTTTCTAAATATGCTTGGATCAGGTGTCTTGGACTCAGACTGATGACGTTTCTCAAGTACACAAGAACACAAGTACAGAGAAGAGCGCATATCGAGAAAGGGCCTGTGTCTTTAGGTGCGTTTGAGATGAACTGCGCCTCGCCTGGCGAGTAGATGAGATCAGGCGGCCGCAGCATGAGGTGGAGGCAAAAAGCTGCAGTCAAGTCGGACAGTCTCCAGCAGACTTAAGGGAACATACAGGAAGAGACACTGACATCCTGTTATATCACCTGTATGTTACCTGTAATTTCCAGACCACGGTCATAGCATAAGAAATAAAGTGTATTCTCGATCTCTAATTGAAGTTAAAATAAAGTGATCCCCCTTCTGTTGCGTGGAACGTCTGTTCTTTTATCTGCCTTGTAAAGTACTTTGTAACTGTTCGTTTGAGAAGTCATATATATAACCTTTATTATTATTATCAGACACAAAATATCTGCTTGTTGACAGATTAAAACTTCATCACACAACATAAGACTAATCTATCAAGCGTTATAAATATTACGATTACACAGATGATTAGTATGTTTATACAACACATGGTGTTCTGTTGAAACCAGTGAGACCAAATGTCCTCCTTTCTACTTGTACTGATTTCTCTGCTTTCTCCTACTTTCCTTTGAATGCTGTAGGTAGTATTGGTCCTCATTTCCCATTCCTCTGTGGGATGAACATCATGTCTTTATTCAAAACAGAGAAAAAAGATTTAAAGGTTGAAATCTAATTTAAAATGTACTTTTTTTGTGAAATTGATTCCAAGTTCTGAACACTTGTATAATGTTCAGTTTGGCTGAAAAAATCAAATCTCTGCAAACATGTTGTGTTTGAGTTTTTCTTCACAGCTGCAGCACTCTTTTTACACTGTTTCTCCAACACACTTTGTCTCTAATTTGTCGTTGTTCTCTCAGTGTATTTTGTTTTCCAGATCTGAAACCTTGTAAATGTTGATCTGAAAACTGGTGCACATATGTTGAGGAGAAAAGTGCAGAAACTTTATAAAGGGTAAAAAAAACCACCCACTTTTCAGAGATCTGCACACACAATTGTGAGCTTGCAAGTCACATGATTTCTGTCAGCTCCTGCACACCACACTGTAAAAAACTATAGCTGAGATGACTAAAAATTTAAATGTACTGCATCTTTAGTTGAGATAATTTACTTTTCTTCTTTTGATAAACTTGAATCTTTGAGTTTTAGAAATAAAAAAAAAATAAAACTTGGTCACAGTGAGCTGCAAACCAGATTTGTCTTTTTTTAGTGCCTGGAAAAATTAAAGTTTTAATTGAAAATATTAAAATTATTATTTTACTCTGGGGGTGCTTTTCATTTCGTTGAATTTGCCTCCTCCTGTCCTCTCTCCTTCGTCGACCTGGAAGTCGTTTCCCCTCCACCATGATGAAGGATTTTCCAATTGCTTAAATGCACCTGGAGAGGATGAGGAGTGAGGAGAGAGGAGACTTCTGGAGGAGCTCAGAGTGAGGATACACCGGTGTATCCTACGCGGAAGTCTTTTATCAAGAGGGGTGATGTTGATTGGACAGTTTCAGTGACTTTCATCCTGCATCATTAGGACACACGCAGGGAAAATCAAATCTGACTGACATAAGTTTCTGCAGCACTTTAATGATTCTGGTGTGAATATTTATGTCCTTCGGTGTCACAAAGAGCTCATGAAGAAATGACATAGAGAACACGGGGCCAACTCGCCATGCCCATAAGTTCATTTTGAACCAGTTGCAATGGTCTGTTTATCCACCAGGAGGAGCAGTGAATGTGGAAGTTGAAGCGCCAGTTATATTTGATAAGGGAGAGAGCTTCCCACACAGAGCATATTTAATGATTATCAGGCGACTATATCATAGGTCAGAAATATACTTCAGCTTTTTGTTACTCAAAAGAACTGCATAAGTAATACGGCTGGGGACTGAGCGATTTACAGTGAGAACAAAACTGCGGTTGCATCACTAGTCTGAGGGGTTGACTTTATCTGCAGTGGTACCGAGATGAATAATGTACAATGTATGACATTATTGTGACTATATAAATGTAATTTATGGTGCTCTGAGATAGCTGTTAGGCCACCCCACTACGTGTGTGCCACCGTTTCCAGTATGTGTGAAAGCCGAGAGCAAACTCTATTTAACCTCAGTGAAAATGTTGTTTTTCAAAGACTAAACGCCAACCAGTGCGGACTTAAGCTGAATATATCGTTAGACAAAAACATCTTCTGAATTCTGGAAATGATTACATTGATTTGTATTATTGTTATTATTATTATTATGACTTTTGGACTGCACAACGCTCTGTATATCATTGATCTGTCACTGTCTGTCTGTCATGGAAATGATATTTTACAATTAGTTGTATTATAAACTAACAAAATTCGTTAAAGCAAGTCATTTGGTGTTTACAAAGTCATGATATTTAACTGAGACAGATTCACTCCGTTCGCGTTCACAGGCTGCTGCCGTGACTCCAGCAGAAGGCTGACACGATGTGCGCCGCGGTGTTTCTCCATACTCAGGCTAATAAAGTCAGTGATCACTCAGAGTTAAAAAGTGAAACAATGAAAAGCTGTCACATACTTGGCCTGAGAAGTTAGAAAGATTCTTAAGGAGATTTTGGCCGTCTTTATTCAGTGTGGTGCCGCGGAGTCATTTTACGCCTGAACGACAAACAGTGTTTGCAATCGCATAAAGTGTGACCTGAAAAAATATATTTATCATTAACAAGGGTGTTTTATTAAGTTTCAGACAGAAGACGTCAAGACTAAACGGCATCGGAGCTTCAGCAGGAAAAGACGCACCTGTCTCCCTCTCTCCGTCACACAAACACACACACACAGTACACGGGCACACCTCACAATCAACGCACACTCAACAAAGCTCTCCTCTCTCACGTCCTGAAGCTGTCAGTGTCTCAAATATTTGTTTCTTTTGATATGGCCTGGTGTGTCTTGTTTTTTCTATCTTAATAAATTCTAAGATCAATACAGCCTACTGTAAGGACAGGGCGCGTGCACTCTTGTAATGATTAAAAATGTCTTGAGTAAACAATGGCTGTTGCTAAGCAACCAGACTAAACCATAAGCGCAGCTTAGCTGTTTGTAGAGTAAAACCAACCTATCGGCTCTTCTATTCATCACATCATTAGCATCACGATGTCCCCTTTTGTTTGGACTGAACGTGTGAATGTGCGATCCGAACAGGTTTCCAGCCCCACACTGTCACACCCATCATCACACTGAGTGAACTACAGACTTTCAACAACTCCTCATCACTGTCCATGTCTGAACTACCTAAGTAACATTTTACAATTCTTCATATGATAAACTAAGAAAATTCGTTAAAGGAAATGATTTGATGTTTTTAAAGTCATTATATTAAGGTGAGACAGTCACCAACAGTCACTCTGTTAGCCCTCACAAGCTACTGCTACAACACAGCAGGAGCTGGCTCTGTGCCAGATTTCTTCCAGAAAAAATGACTTAGAGACTAAAATAATTACTTCGTATTTTAAATATGCAGTTAGTATCTCAAAATGTTGTCTCTTAAAATAGTGAGAGTTCTTTTAAAATGACATAAGTATTCGTTTTCAGATACTAAGTCATGATTTTGAGTTATTTTCATAGCTTCTCATTATTCTGAGAGACTTACTCAATATTTTGAGATCAGGAGACCTGATGCAGGGTGAATTTGTGATTAAAAAAAAAAGAAAATGTGTTTGTTGTAAATTTATTACATTAATATGAATTTGTCACAAGCAGCTTTCACAAATTTGATAAAGTTTCCCCTAACTTAATAACTCAAAAGGAGCGCACATGTTTGTCTTTGACGGTGAGAGAACCCCCACACCTCATTAACATGACCATGAACCTTTGTGTTCTTACTGAATGTGTGAATGTGCGATCTTAAGAGGTTTCCCAGCCCCCACACTGTCCCACAGATCATCACACTGAGTGAACTCTACGGACTATTCAACAACATCGTTACTGTCGATGTCTGAACAAACTCATAAAAGTGACATTTTACAATTCTTCACATTATAAACTAAAAACTGATTTAGTTTCTTAATGAATGTTAATGTGATTTTAAAATTTAAGTCTCTTAATGAACAACTTTTTCAAAATGACTTCAGTAATTATTCTCAGGCGCTAAATTATTTTCATAACGTTTCTCATTATTCTGAGACTCGATATTTTCAAACAGGGGAGACCTGGGCCAATTGTAACAATTTTCGGTTTTCCTTAATAACTAATGTGTTTATAACACAGATGCTGCAGCAGATAAAGGTGGTCATTTTAATAACTTAAATTCTTTTGGATGGCTTATTGTAACCTATAATAATATAACCTAGCAACAAATTTATATTATTGTACAAAAGTACTTTAACTAATAGGCCAAACTAAATCTTTAAAATAAAAGTAGTGCAATAAAAGTGTAATATTCACATCTGAGATAGTGGAGCAGATGAATAATGTAGCATAGAATGGAAATACTACTAGGTAAAGTACAAGCACCTCTAAATCTTTGTTAGTTTTTGTGTTTCTGTGAAGGAAGCGCCATCTAATGGTGACACCTTGTAATTGAATAAATGGGCGTGTTACAGTGGAATCTAGGCACACCCCCACAAAGGTGGGGGGCAATGGTAGTTGGCTGGAAACTGGGAGGACGCTGGCAGACTTCCGGAAGGCTTTCGAAAGGCGTGGGAAATTTCAAGTGGCTGCATCTGTATAATGCATCGTCATGTGTCAACATCTCACACTATAAGTTCATTTCATTGTAGAGAGTTGTAGCATCACACAAAGCAGCAGTTTGACTGCTTGTTTCTGTTTTTTAATTTCACAATAAAATCGACACACATTCTTACGTAGTTGTTGTATTCATGTGCAGATGACAATGGTGCAAGTAAATAAATAAGTAAACAATATCACTGATCTGTAACAGTAACGCGTTAGAAGTAACGCGTTACTGTAATCCGATTATTTTTTTCAAGTAATGAGTAAAGTAAGGGATTACAATTGCAAAAACAGTAATTAGATTACTGTTGCTTTCCCACAAGCAGGCTGCGTTACTGCGTTACTAAACCGTGATTTTGTTTTGTGAGACTGTCTCGTGACAATGACATATGAGTGACATGACATCAGTGGTAAACAACAGACACGTGTAGTGATCAACAAGAGACAACATGGAGTGCGGGAGAGAGCAGGACCATGCAGCGTTTAATGCTTGGAAGTACCAACATTACTTTGAGTTTGACTCGGTAAAAGGTGACAGAAGCATTAGCATCCGCTGTACACTGCGTGGGAAGAAAACTTTTATTTACAGCGAAAAATTCCACCTCAAATCTGAGCAAGCACCTAGCAAGCCTGGAATGTGAAACTCACTGAGAACCCCCCACCCCCCCACCCCCACTGACATGCCCGCTGCAGCTACCACATCCAATTCCACCGAGCAAACCTCTGAGGGCCCCTCTCCTGCTAAACAGGTGAAAATAGACTTAAAGTACAGTAGGTAACAATTATTCTTTCATATTTGCTGGAAACTGTCACATATATTCTGATAGTCGGACATTAAAATGGGTAATTTAGGACAAAATCCAACTCCTCTGGCTCCACTACAGCCTGTAATCGTATTTGCCGAAATCCAACCGCGACCGAAGATTCTCCACAGTCAGGTAGAGGGAGCAGGAGGAGCAGCAATCGCGCTCCTACACGTCGTAGTAAACTGACAAAGTGAAAGTAAAGTCGCGACTTGGTCGGACATTTCAAGATGATACACACCGTCAGCTCCCTCTTTCACCTCTGTCAACCCCCCTCCTTCCCTCCACACACGCAGACACACACAAGAAGAGTGTGTTTCATGGTGAGAGAGATGTGAGATCGTTTTGGAGTCTCCGGTTGCTATGGAAACGGTACGTCGTCTGTGGGTGCGTTTATGGCTACTTTGTGTGCATGCGCCTGCACGTGTGTGTGTCTGTGTGTGCCAGTGTGTGTCTGTGTGTGTGTGGGGTTCTTGGCAGAGGTTCATAAAGAGACCTGATGGAGTATTGTCTTGAAATTTCCGACCAAGTCGCGGAGTTTACTTTCACTTTCATCAACTTACCGACTGGAGCTTTAAGAGCAGTGTTGGTCAAGTTACTTGGAAATAGTAATTAGTTACTGATTACTGATTACTTCTCCAAGAAAGTTATATGCTGGAATATGCAGAAATATAAGTTAACAGAAGAAAGACTTGCTTTATTTTATTAAAATATGGTAAATGTGCAGAAAATAGGTTTAAATGTTCAACAATTTTCTTCAAGTCAGAGACTGTTGCATTTAATTTAATTTTTGCTTGATGCAATGTGCATAAAGTTAAAAGATTGAAACTAATAAAACAAGTTTTAAAAAAGACACTGTTTCATTTGATTCAATTTTATATGATGGAATATGCAGAGAGAATAGAATTAGGCTGAAAAGTCTATTGCTTTATAGCGTATTCAGGTTGTGCATCATGTTTTTGAAAAGTAACTAAGTAAAGTAATTATTACTTTTGAAAATAAGTAATCAGTAAAGAAATTGGATTGCTTTCTTGGAGAAGTAATCAGTAATCAGTAAGTAATTACTATTTCCAAGTAACATGACCAACACTGTCCGTAGCCGATATAATTTATAAATTATTAAATGATGATTGAAATCAGCATCAGGAAGAATACTACTACTAATCATCTATTTTAAACAGTTTACAGATCAAATCAAATACTGTCAAATGTTGGAATAGTTAAGTAAGTGTTTCTGTGGACATTCGTACAAGTCAGCTGACAGCTGATTCAGCTGTTATCAGCTCGTCATCAGTAATTGACGTCGTTTCAGACTGACACTAAAAGGAGGTGAGAGGGGCCAAGATGGCGGCGTTGTAGGAGGGCGTGTTTTTTCGCTCTGTCAGGTAACTTGGAGGATTTGTGATTACACAACCAATGCAACGTTAAATTTTTTCGTATGGCAACACAAAAGTGGCAACTTACAACTGTGGAGCTGTAATTGACATTAATGGAAAAAAGAAAAGGCAGAAAAAGTTTCTCCATGACTGCAACCATGGAGGAGGCTAACGACATTACCCCAGACGCGCAACATGAGGTTGGTGCTAACAACTACCCGCAGTCCATGGAAGATTTGAACGAACACCAGGGAAAACAGTTAATGGAAGACGTCAACTGGTTTGAGGCTAACCCAGACGTCCAAGCCGATGTCCTCGCAACTCCACTCCCAGATACCCCTCTGAAACCTCCAACGAAAAAGGCAAAACGTGTCAAGGAAAATGCTGAAATCCTGGAGGCTATTCGTGAGCTATCTGGTAAACATGATGAAACTTTTCGGAAAATCCCCGCCATTGAAAAAACTACAGAATCAACTTCAAGGCAGATGGAGAAGCTAACTACGACAGTTCAGAAGCTCACATTAGATGTTAATCAGCAGAAACAAACATTGGAAAACATGAAAAATGTCATTTCCAAACTGCAAGCAGAGAATAAAACTCTGAAAGCGGACATTGCTGACTGTCAACGCTATAGCCGAAGATGGTCCCTGAAGATTCACGGCATAAAAGAGGAGGAGGGAGAGGACATCAGAAGCAAGATCATCAACATCCTCGGGAAGGTAGCTCCCAAACTCTGCGATGATTTGAAGGAGGGGGTCGACATCGTCCACTGCATCGGGCAACGACGACAAGACGGCTCAAACAGATCGTCCATCGTCCTGTTTGCGATGCGACGCCACCGCGATGCTGTCTGGAAGGAATCCAAGGGCTCAAAGTTTCTTCTTGACAACAAATTAAGGATCACAGAAGCTCTCTCCCCCGAAGATAAGGCAGCCAGGGAGAGGCTCTGGCCCCTTGTGAAGAAAGCAAGAGAAGAGGGAAAGAAAGCTTCTTTCCGTGGCCCTTTAGTCTTCATTAATGGAAAAAAAATTGATCCCTCACAGGTAACATAAACACCTAAAATGAAAACTTAGATGAGCTGAGAAGGGTTTTGCAAGTTCATCAATACCCTCATAAGTTGTTAAGATATTTCTGGAAGTTCAAATTGCACCTTTTGTTCTAGTTTAGAACCGTATTTTGAACATTCAATCTTCCTTGTTCATCTTAATATGAAACTGTTCAAATTCCCAAGAACTATAAAGACACAAGAGACAACTATAATGGAACCTTTTTCATTTACGTACTCTGAGCAATGTGAGCAGGAAAGACTTCTTCAAAACACATTCTTACAACTAAAGTCTTTAATTTTTCTCTTTAAAAAAAAAGGACCACACAGAATATTCCTAAGGACTACACTCATGGACAACTAACTTTTTTTTTTTCTTTTCTACATATGGAAATGATCAAACTAAAAGTTTTGTTTTATTTCATTGATTCAAATTTATTCAATCGTACCTTCTCTATTGCTCAGGTTACCTGTACTTATGTATGACATTTCTCATTTCTCTTTATTTAATAAGAGAATAATCTTTGTTACAAGTTTAGAGGGGACAAATGCTCATGGACCCTTTACATACTCAGTACATCTTTTGAGCTTTTTATTTAACAGCCTTAAACTATTTCAATGTTTATTTTTTTTTTATTTTTTATTTTTTATTTTACTCTCAATCCACATAAATTGGTGCCTTAACATCACTTTAATTGTCACTAAGTGTTAAGCCAGTTCTAACGGTTGTTAATCACCACCTCGTTCTTGGTGGTATTTTTCAGCACATCTCAAGGTTTTTTGGAGTTCTGCTGGTTACAGGTAATTCCTTATTTTATTTGCCTTATGTTATTTTTTATGGATTTTATGTTTAAATCTCTTAATGTCATGTCTTTAAATGTCAGGGGTATTAGGGACACTACTAAAAGGAAAGCGGTCTTTTTGTTGTGCAAAAGAACTGAGGCTGATCTTATTTTACTACAGGAAACTCATTCTGGTGAATCCGATACAAAATTCTGGAAAACACAATGGGGTAACTTTGCTCATTTTAGCCATGGATCTAATCACTCAGCTGGGGTATTGATCTTGTTGCATAAATTTAATGGGGGGATTCTTGAATCAGCATCTTCTAATGATGGTAGATGGATTACTCTGGTAATTAAACAGGACAACGTTATTTTCATTGTTTGCAACATATACGGGTTTAATTCCCATACCTCCAATAAGATCCTATTCAATAAAATAACACTTAAAATGAAAGCACTTAGTGATAAGTATCAAGATTCACACATAATTCTTGGCGGTGACTTTAATGAATGCCCTGATGATATTATGGATAGATATCCTACTCGACCAAATCAAACTTCCCAGAGTAATAATCTCATCTCCAACCTTTCTTTGACTGATGCGTGGCGATTCTTCAATCCCAACAAAAGAGAATTCACCTGGTCCAATAATAGATTAACATTAAAATCAAGAATTGACTTATTTTTAATTTCCTCTACTACTTCTTCACTTTGTGAAAGAAGTTAATCACCTGTACGCCCCTTTATCAGACCATAGACAAATGATTTTAAAACTAGGTGTGACCCAGGAAATCCCTGGTTTGCGAGGGTACTGGAAATTTAATAACTCCCTCTTAAAAGATAATTCATTCAATGATGCTATTAAAAAATTGGCAGAGGAAATTCTCAATGATGGTTTAAATAACAATTTTAGGCAAAAATGGGACTTCTTTAAATATAAGGTCAGATATGTTGCCATCAAAAGAAGTAAAGAACTGAAAAAAAAAATGTACGGAAGAAGCAGATTTGATACACAAACTTAACCCTTTATTGGCAAAAGAAAACATCACACCAGAAGAAGAACTTGAACTGAAAAAAATCCAGTTACAGCTGGACCAAATTTAAAAAGAAATTTTAGAAGAAAATCATTGACTACCCTTAACATCGATGGAGCTATCTCTAAAGATCCAAAATTAATTTCTAATTTTGTAACTGAGTTTTATGGGAATTTATATGAATCCAAATTTAACCCAAATGACTGTGCAGATTTCCTGGAAAAAATTCATACAAATATTCCATCAATTGATGAGAATTTTAAATCTTTATGTGACTCAGACCTGTCTGCTAGTGAAATAAAAAATGCTTTATTTTCCATGAAGAAAGGGAAATCTCCAGGAGTTGATGGTCTATCGGTTGAATTTTATATACACTTTTGGGAGCTTGTTCAAAATACCCTACTCTGTATGTACAAGGAATGCATTAGTCAAGGAGAAATGGCAGCCACAGTGAAACAAGGCATTATATCTCTCATTCCCAAACCCGATAAAGATCCATTATTAATTGATAATTGGCGTTCTATCACTCTCTTAACAATAGATTACAAAATTTTAGCTTTAGCTTACGCAAACAGATTAAAGACAGGGTTAGATCTTATCATAGCTGAAACCCAAACTGGTTTTATGAAAAATCGACATATTAGTTGTAATATAAGACTCATATTAGACTTGTTGGATTATGCTGATTTAATTAACTCTGAGGCTCTCATTTTGTTTTTGGACTTTTATAAGGCATTTGACACAATTGAGCACAAATTTCTTTTTCAATCCCTCAAAGCTTTTGGTTTCGGCAATAACTTTGTTGACATTGTTAATATGTTATACAAAGATATCAACAGCTCAATTATTATTAATCATAATACCTCTAAAAGATTCCAGCTCAATAGAGGAGTCAGGCAGGGATGTCCGATTTCTCCCTTTCTGTTTATCTTAGTTACTGAATTACTCTCAATTAATATTGTAACTGACAGAAATCTTGAAGGAATTTCGATCTTTGGGAGAGAGATAAAAAAATTTCCCAACTGGCAGATGACACAACGCTTTTTTAAAAAGACAAGAACCAATTATGCAACTCAATTAATTTGATCAACCAATTCTCCAATGCTTCAGGTTTAAGTTTAAACATGTCCAAATGTGAGATTTTAGCTCTGCATAATTGCAATGATTCTGTAATAGGAAATATTCCGGTAAAGAAATCTGTTAAATATTTGGGAATAACTGTAACTAAAAATCTCATCGCTCGACAACATTTAAATTTCACCCACAGACTAAAAAAAACTAAATCTATCTTTAATGTTTGGCTCCAAAGAGATCTATCTATCCTAGGCAGAGTTCTCCTCTCAAAAGCTGAGGGCTTATCCCGCTTTGTGTATCCATCCTTATCTTTATTTGTAAATGATTTTACAGCCACTGAAATAAATAAAATTTTTCTTGATTTTATCTGGAAAAAACAAGTCACACAAACTTAAAAAATCTGTTATTTCAAACAGTAAAGCGGACGGTGGTCTCGAGGTTCTTGATTTTGTTGATACTGTTAATACCTTTAGGATTAACTGGTTGAAGAAGTGTCTTAAAAATTCTGATTCAGTTTGGTTCTTCATTCCAAACTATAGTTTCAACAAGATTGGAGGTCTTTCTTTTCTCCTGAAATGTAATTTCTTGCCAAGTAAATTACCTCTCAAGTTATCCAGATCCCATCAACAAGCCCTCTTAGCCTGGAAGCTGGCCTTTGTTCATAACTTTTCACCTCACAAGACTTTTCTCTGGAATAACTGTGACATTTGTATCAGAAACAAATCCTTGTTCTTTCCTAAATGGTATCAGAGAGACATGAGTCATATTTTAATTCTTTTTGATGAGTCTGGTAATATGCTGTCCTATGAGCAATTTATGTCTGTACACAATTTTCCGATTCCTTTTAAGGAATTCAAATCCTTAACTGGTGCCATTGCAAATGGTTTGGTTCAACTTATGAAAAACCACTCACACTATGGTGAAAACAACATCATCCAACCTTTACTGATGCTGGATGGAATTGAACTAACAGATAAAAAGTGCAACAATGAGCATATTCGCCAAACACTTCAAAGGAAGAATAAAACAACACCTAGAGACAAGTTTTTTTGGAGTTATGAACATTAACTGGAGAAGGGCTTGGCTTTTACCCTATAAATACTGTATCCCAAACAAAGCTAAGGAAACACACCTTAAAATCTTACATAATATATACCCAACTAACTGTGTTATTGGTAAATTTGCAGACATTGATGCTTCCTGTTCTTTTTGTGGTCAAGACACAGAAACAATTTGTCATCTTTTTCTCAATTGTGAAATAACCCAAAAATTCTGGAAAGATCTAGAAGCTCACCTTTTTGAACCTGTTAACACTGTTTACTCTTTTAATCTTAAAGATATTGCTTTTTACTATGATAATCCAGACAACTACACTCTTGAATATCTGATAAATTTCATTATTCTATTCGCCAAATTTTTTATTCACAAGCAGAAGTTTTCTAAAGCACTTCCAAAGATTGCTCCCTTTCTTATGGAACTAAACTCCCTGATGAAATCACTTACCTTAATTGATAACAAAAAGAGTAACAGAATACTGGGTTATTACAAAACGATTTTCCCTGATACCTCACTCTAAAGATACTTATTTATTTATTATTATATGTCTGTCTCTTGATTTGTTAATTTTTGTTCTCATTATTTTTGTTTTTTATGTTTTCCCGTATATAGATATATTATGTTCCACATATGCTTTATACATTAACTTAATCTCTGTACTTCATTTATCTGTGCTATCCGATTTTACCTGTATATTGTTTATTTTTACTTATCTAAATAAAGTTAAAAAAAAAAAAAGCTCTGGTATAATGTAAAAAAAAAAAAAAAAAAAAAAAAAAACGACACTAAAAGGAGCCGAGGATTTTTCATTTCGGAGTTTCGTCTCCTCCGTCCTGGCGTCTCTTCCTCACATCCTTCTTTCATGTCCTCGCTGGGTGGAGCTAAGACGCGAGGAGAGGAAGCGAGAATTTACCGAATGAAAAGCACCCCTCGTCTCCTCCAGGTGCATTGTCACTGCCCGATTTCCGGAGCTGCCCGATTTGCAGTATGGCCCTTGTGCGCATGCGCGAATGTGCTGCCATCTTGTACGGCAACTCTACTTAGACAAACTTCATTCCGTTGCTGCCCAATTTGCAGTATGGCCCGTGTGCGTAACACCAGTACTTTTACTTGTAATTGAGTAATATTTTGGCAATGTAACAGTACTTTAACTTGGGTAGAGATTTTCAGTACTCTTTCCACCACTGGGTCTTACTGTTTGTTCTGTTGTGTGTTCAATAAAATAAAGAAAATACCTTTAATAACAAAGCAGGATGAAGCCCGGCGCATATCGTCTCGCTCCCTTATTACAGACAGCGCACAGCACAACACTCAACACAGCACACCATATTTACAAATATACACTAATATACAGAAAAATAATATCCAGGGGTATCTCAATTTAGTTCAGTTCATAATTCATACAATTAATAAAGCCGTACGGTAAGTGACGGAATGAAGTTTGTCTAAGTAGAGTTGCCGTACAAGATGGCAGCACATTCATGCATGCACACAAGGGCCATACTGCAAATCGGGCAGCTCCGGAAATCAGGCAGTGACATGCATTTAAGCAATTGGAAAATCCTTCATCATGGCGGAGGGGAAACGACTTCTGGGTCGACGAAGGAGAGAGGACAGGAGGAGGTAATATTCAACGAAATGAAAAGCACCCCCAGTTTGCCACCTAGCTGTCTGTCGAGAGGGGACCAAGATGGCTGCCGAGTGAGGTCGTTTTCACTGAGCTCCTGCACAAAAAAGTTTTAACCGGTGGAAAGTGAAGAAATAACATTTCAGCCAACTTTCATAATACTGAGATCAATCTAATGTCAAGTCGGGAGAGAAAAAGGATGCAAAAAAGCAAAAACCTCGTGCACGACTCCTACCCAGGTAATGTGCTGATAACCTCGTGCCATGACTATGCTAGCACTGCACCTCCAGTAGCAGTTATGGCTGAAGAACCTTTTCCTCCGCTACCTGTGACTCCCTGCAAATCTCCTGCAGCAAAAAAAGCGCTGTATGAAGGAGAACATGAGTTACTTTCTCAAGACAATGCCGTCATCTCTACTCTCTCTAAACTCATAAACGAGCGAGCCGACAACATTGAAAGGCTTGTGAGTGTAAACTCCAAGAAAATTGATGAAAACACCATGAAGATAGAAGGCATAAAGAAAAGGCTAGATTTTGCATGCAGTGAGATAAAAGATACACAGAAGAAAATGATGAATGTTGACACTCGTCTCAAAGAGCAAGAGCGCAAAGTTGTCAGCCTCCAAACACGTGTCTGCGAGCTGGAGTCATACTCGAGGAGGTGGAACCTGAAGCTATATGGCGTTGCTGAAGACTCATCCGAAAATGTGAAAGAAAAAGCCATACAGATCTGCCAAAACATCCTTCCAGGGGAAAAAGACAAGCTTGCGATGTTGCACATTGGCTTGGGAAACAATCACAAAACAACACAAATCCTAGAGCCATCATCATCCGATTCTCCCTGAGGTCCTACAGAGATGCTATCAAAAATCATCCCTTTATGTGTGACAGCAAACTTCGCTTTGCTGAAGATCTGTCTCAGCTCGTCAGGGAGGCCAGGCTGAAGACGTGGCCCATGGTAAAGAAGGCGTGCAGTGAAGGTAAACCTGCTTATTATGTTGGTGCACGGGCCTTCATCGACGGAAAGGAGATTACATAAGTTAATTGTGACATTGGAATTCAGCTTTTCCTGTTGAAGTCATGGATCATTCAAACTCTTATCTCCTGACTCACTAAATCTGGCTTGCTGATGGACACTGTGTTGTAAGGTTCTCTGAGTTCACTCCATCTTTACATTTTTCTTCTTTCTATTACATTCTTCTGAGACTATTTTTTGTTTCAAGAAGACCCTTTTTTGGATATACATCTTATCCTAAGAACTATATTTGTCCATCACTAAGAACTAGTCAATTGAAAGTATCCTGATCTCATTTGTGTTAGTTGACTTTAAATTTAAACATTGCCACTGACTAAGTTGACTGTTTTAGGTGCAGCTATTGCTCAGTGTTTCAGCATTTGCCCACCAGTTCGTAGTATTACATAAGGTTTCTTTATTTCAGTATTTCATTGTCTATAGTTTCCCTAAACGCCAGGGGGTTAAGAAATATCACAAAACGTAAAGCTTTATTTTTATTTACCAAACAGCTCAATACAGATTTCTGTTTTCGCCAGGAATCCCATTCAATTTCAAGTGATGAGAATTTTTGGAGAACCCAGTGGGGTAATGATTTATGGTTTTCTCATTGCACAGAAAGATCAGCTGGGGTTTTAACCATGAAAAACAGGTACAGCAGTGACATTTTACATACTAACACTGATCCAAATGGACATTTTGTCTGTCAAGTTATTACTTATAATAAGATTATTTTGATTCTAGTCAATGTTTATGGGTACAACTCTAGTTTAGAAAACATTCAATTATTTGCTGACATAGAAGGCAGACTTAAATATTGGTTAACCAAATTTCCAAATTCCTACATCATAATTGGAGGAGATATTAATGTTACGTTGAACCCGCTACTAGATAGATGGCCACCCGCTCGTGATGATAACAGGAATACCTTTATTAAACTCTTTATGGAAAGATATGACTTAGTGGACATATGGAGACTCAAATTCCCAGATATAGTAACATTCACTTGGAGTAACAAAGATAACACGAGGTTTTCCCGTATAGACTTCTGGTTAGTATCCAAACACCTTAAGGAACAAGACGTGACTGTTGACATTATTCCCTGTCCTTTAAGTGATCACAAAGCTATCTACATTTCTATTAAGCTGTCTCCCTCTGACCAAGGCAGAAAAGCAAAATTTTGGAAATTAAACAACTCTCTTCCTCAGTCTGAGGAAGTCCAATCAAGAATTTCATACTTAATATCATTTTTTTTATAAAAAGGCAAAAGTAGATCATTCATTTTGCTTAAACTGGGAACTTTTTAAACATGAATCAGCAAAATACCTTAGGACCTATGGAAGCAGACTTGCTAAAACCAGGAAATTAGAGGAACAAAATGTTATTGCAGGTATATCCCAATTCTTTCAAACATCACCAGACAATTTAACAGAAGAGGATAAAATTAAAATGTACAATTTACAAGAGAAACTTAATATTATTTACAAAAGGAGGGCAGAAGGAGCTTTTATTAGATCCCGGAAAAAATGGTTGGAAGAAGGAGAACAGAACTCTGCCTATTTCTTCAAAATGGAAAAACATCACGCAAAAATCAACACTATTGATGAATTAATAATTAACGGAAATATAACTGATGACCCAAAAATTCTATCTGATTTCTGTTCTACATTTTACAGAAAATTATACACCTCTGAATACTCTGAAACTGACACTCTATCGTTCTTAAATTCTCTACAACATACTCCTCAACTTGATGATTCGGAAAGAGATCTTTGTGATCTCCCTTTATCACAAACAGAAATTTGTAACAGTATTGGTCTATTAAAAGATAACAAATCCCCCGGAACAGATGGTTTGTCATCAGAATTCTACAAGATTTTCAGACAGCAGATGGCGCCTTTTCTCCTTCAAGTGTTCAATGAAAGTCTATCATCCAGTACTTTGCCTACTAGTATGACTCAAGGTTTGATCACATTAATCCCTAAACCACGGAAAGACCCTCTTTACATTGACAATTGGCGCCCAATCTGTCTGTTAAATAATGACTATAAAATTTTGGCCCTAATCCTTGCTAAAAGAATTTAAAAAGTTCTAGATTCTCTAATTGATGAAGCTCAATCAGGCTTTATGCCGAATAGATACATCACAAATAATATAAGGCTGGTTTTAGACTTGCTTGACTACTCACACCTGATCTCAGATGACAGTTTTTTGCTTTTCTTAGATTTTTTTAAAGCTTTTGATACTGTTGAACATTCTTTTCTTTTTCATGCATTACAGAAATTCAGCTTCGGACACTACTTCTGTAATGCAATCAAAACTTTTTACAATAATGCCAATTGTTCGATTAAACTCAAATTTGGTTCATCTTCTAGATTTGATGTGAAACGAGGCGTTCGGCAAGGATGTCCAATTTCCCCTTATTTATTTTTACTTGCTGCTCAACTTTTATGTGAACATATTAAGCACAGTAATTTGAAAGGCATTACCATTGCTGATAGAACTATCATTATAAGTCAGCTGGCAGATGACACGACCTTGTTCCTAAAGAACAGTTCTCAAGTACCTTTAGCTATTAGTCTTATAGATCACTTTACTAAAGCTTCCGGTCTTCGATTAAATCTTAAAAAATGTGAATTATTACCTATTAAAAATTGTTATGCTAATTCGATTTCCAATATTCAGATAAAAAATTCAGTTACTTATTTAGGTATCATTATTGATAAAAATGAATCCCAAAGATGTGCCAATAACTTCAACCCAATAATTGATAAAACAAAAAAGAAATTTAATATGTGGCTTTTACGTGATTTATCTTTAAGAGGCAGGATTCTTCTTTCAAAGGCAGAGGGAATATCTAGATTAACATATGCTGCGCTGTCATTAGGTGTAGATAGTCATGTCAGTAAAGCAATAGACAAAGTTTTATTTGACTTTGTGTGGAAAAATCGGACCCATTATTTAAAAAAATCTGTTTTGATGAATGAATAGTGTAAGGGTGGTCTTAATTTTTTAGACTTCACCACTTTAAATTACACTTTTAAAATAAACTGGATCAAACGTTACCTCAAGTGTCCAACCTCCCTATGGAATTTTATTCCCCACTATGTCTTCTCCTCAGTCGGTGGCCTTAAATTTTTGTTGCTCTGTTCTTATAGTATTGACAAAATTCCTATCAAACTGGGTTCATTCCATAAGCAGATGTTACTAGCATGGTGTCTAATCTACAAACACAATTTTACGCCCCACAAATTTTTAATTTGGAACAATAAATATGTTCTTTATAAAAACAAGTCCATTTTTCTCCAACGGTGGTTTGATAATAACTTTTTTTTATTGAGTCAATTGTTTAATCAACATGGGCAACTTTACAATTATGCTGAATTCATTCAACATTATGGTATACCTGTTACACCTAAGGATTTTTCTGTTGTATTTGATGCTGTGCCTTCAGGTGTTATCTCACTGTTTAAAGACTTTAAAACAAACGACACTTGCCCTGCACTACCAGATGTAACTAAAAACAGTTGTTGGAGAAGCTTGTTTTTCTTTGAACACTAAGAATAGAAACAAACTTATTCGTCAACTTTTTCAACAGGATATTGTTAGCACACCCTCTGCTATATCATACTGGTCCTCTTTTGTTGGAGACATTTGTTGGGAAAAAGTCTGGCTATTACCTCATAAATACTTCTTGACAAACAAAGTCAAAGAAATAACATTCAAAATGCTTCACAGATTTTACCCAACTAATCTTTATCTGCAAAGACTCAAAAAAGACATTGATGTGAGCTGTGCCTTTTGTGGATTTTCTAATGAAACACTTGTTCATTTATTCTGGTCTTGCCTGCACTCTCAACAGCTGTGGAGAAAACTGTCACGTTACATCATTGACCATATCTATCACCACTTGACTTTATGCTGGAAGAATGTACTGTTCGGATATACTGAATTTGACAAGAATCTTATTTCTCATTTTTATGTAATTAATTTGCTTATTATTATAACTAAATTTTATATTCACAGGTCTAAATTCTTAAACAAGAAGTCAAACTTTTTAGAGTTGTCTGCATATATCAAACAGTACATTTCTTCAATTTCTGACTGTACAAACAAGAAAGCAATTAAAACCTGTAATTTTTTTAAGCTTTACAAAATATTTATTTAGATATTCTTTTTATTTCTATTTCATTTTTTTTTTTTAATATTAATCCCCCTGGCGTATTTATGACACTGAACTGTTTGTTGTTTAAGTTGTATATACTAACATTTGTTGTAATCACATTGTTGTGTATACTTGTATTTGCAATATATTCAATAAAGTAAGGAAAAAAAAAACCCCAAAAAACCTAGCTGTCTGTCACACAGTGTTCACGTGAACAAACGGTGTCAAAACTTCTCCACCAATCGCACGCATTCCCTCAGCTGTCAATCTTCATTAAGCAACAGGCCGAATTGAAAAGACTTTCTTCGTCGGAATCATCCTGGTCATCATCACCGCTGCTGTCAGTACCACACACCGCAGTCTCTGGAACTATAAAGAACTATTCATTCCTTTCAGCTGCAGTTTTTGGGGGAGAGAAATCCTGCTGCATCAACGGGATTCAGTTTCTTTGCAACAAGTGGGCAACTGCTACACAGTGTAAGTTGTGTATTTTTATGTCACTTTTGTTATTTATTTAATGTCACATTTCTGCAGTGCGTGTGTTGTGTGACACTAGATGCCCAACAGTTTGACAGCCTTAGTGTGTTTGTTTTCCTTTGCTACTTGCCTTATACACGGCCAGATAATGCCTAAAATGTTGTTAGTTCTCTCTCACTGCTTAGCATCGACTTTGCCGATGTATCCACTTAGGGACCGTTATACAATTGCTTGTCTCTCCGTCCGAGGTTAAAGCCACATAATAATGGATGTGAGCCTTCTGGAGTAAGGGGGATAGCTAATTGATGACGCTCCCTTACTGGGAAGCCTCATATTCTCCCTCTCTTCTGTTATCCCTCATTTGCATGGCTACTACTGAATGACATTATTGCTTTCTTCATGCTGTATTGTCAATGTCTATTAATATTTGAGTTTGTAAACATACTTATTTATTTTACACAAGTTTAATGTGTGATTATATTGTCAGAAGAAATGTCAGAAATGTACATTAAAATATAACAGGATTTTTCTGTTAAAAAAATAATAATAGGAAAAATGATATTGTAGTTATTTAAACGATAAAGCAACAATGTTTGGTGCAGTAACATTAGTTACATGTGAATTGTGAAAGATTTGATGGTTTGAGTGTGTCACTAAAAACATGTTTGAAACTGTCCTGGTGTGAAGACACGATTAATACAAGACAGTAAATAACTCAGAGTCGTGCAGTGAAATGTGTTTGAATCATTGGATCAGAAACAATGTTAGATATTAAGGCTTTATAGTGCAGAAAGTGCAACATGATCGCATCGTAATGTTGGAAACACAAAAGTTTTTGTGGTCAGTTGGTTTCAGCTTCATGGAGTTTTGACTGTGGAAAAGTTGAAGTGTATGGAGGACATGTTTAAGACATGTCCAAGAGTGTCTCTACATCCAGGGTGTCAAAGTGGTCCATGTTGTTGGTGATGTGGTTGTCAGGTTGTTGTTCCAGTTGAACAGGAAGTGTTTTGGGTTGTTCAATCAAACAGATGTTTGTAACAGTGTTTTCTGAGGTGTAGTGCATTTCAAACACGGGACGTCTTATTTCTGTAGTTCACATCAACACGAAGCAGAAACGATGAAATAAAACATGCTGTGAGGACCACTGGCTCACATAGTTTCACCCTTACAAAGATACACACACACACACACCACACACACACACACACACACACTTCCAAATGTATTGTCACCATTGTGAAAAAGGTCAAATTTAACTGTAATATTACAGTGGTTTTGCCATGTAGTCTTGAAAGTGCAGTTTCTTAGTTTCACCAGCAGAGGGAGTTTGTGCTGAGGTGAGCACTGGTTGTGTTGTGTCTTCGTAGGGCTTCCACCCCTCAGACGGAGAGCAGCCTGCTGAATGACAACTGATGTCTCCTGTCTCCCTGTCTCCTGTGTAAACCAGGTAAATAGTGTGTGTTAACTCATCATTCTGCGTTTTAAAGTACGTTAAAATCCTTCTTTGTGCTGTTTGACAAAGGTCTGGGTAGAAAATAGTACGTTTGGTGACATGAGAAAGTTTTACTGCCCAATGCAATGCTTTGCTAGCTTCCATGTAAACAATGTAACAAGATGGCGGCCTTACTGATATTTTCATGTGTTGTCACTGCAGCTTCTTCACACATGTGACCTTACTGAAGTTATTTTGCTAAGATGATTTCTGAAACACAGTTATTTAAGGTGATTTAAATTTCTATAGTCACTCATTTCTGTCATGTCATTAAGATGATATTATAAATGAGTTGTAATTACATTTTGGTGATGTTAAATGGCCAAAGGTGTTTATGTTATTCATGTATTGTTTATATTTTGTGACTGTGTTTATCAGAAAAAAAGTTAAATAAGTTGGCTTAACTACAGTAACTAGTGTTAAAGCCACTGCTCAAATATACTTTAACAGTAATTAATGGTGAGTTGTAATACACATTAAGGTCAAGTTGTTTCTGTTTAAGTTAATGGCAGATTCATACTTGAATAAAATCGTGCATTATGTTATCCCAGTGGTTCAGTGGTTTTATTAGAAACACAGTGTGGAAAACAAGACAAATGTTCTGTAAATGAAGACAAAAGAGAATAAGACGAATTCTGTCTAATAAAGACAGAGAGCAGCCTGCTGACAACAACTGACATCTCATGTCTTCCTTTGTCCCACAAAACAGGACATGTCTTCTGTCAGCAGGTAACTCAGCTGAGGCCTGGAACATTTACTTCTCTCTCCTTCTTTATTTTACTTCTCCTCCCTCCTGCTTTATTGTCTCCTCCCTCCTTCTTACCCACCCCCCTGTGCTTTACTTCTCCCCCCTCCTTCTATACTTTCTTCTGGCCCCTCCTTCTGTACTTTTCTTCTCCTCCCTCCTTTGTTACTTCTCATTCCTCTGTACTTGACATCTCCTGCTTCCATCTTTTCTTTTCCTCCCTCCCTCTATTCTATACTATCTCCTCTGGATTTCTAGACTTCTCATCCATCCATCTTTACTTTATTTCTTCTCCCTCCTTATTTTCTTAACTTCGCCTCCCTCTTTCTTTACTTTTCTTCTTCTCCCTCTTCTCCCTCCATCTTTATGTCTCCTCCCTCCTTCTTTACTTTTCTTCTTCTCCCTCTCTCCCTCCATCTTTATTTCTCCTCCCTCCTTTACTTTTCTTCTTCTTCCTCCTTCCCTCCATCTTTTCTTCTCCTCCCTCCTTCTATTCTATACTATCTCCTCCAGATTTCTATACTTCTCATCCAGCCATCTTTACTTTATTTTTCCTCCGTCCTTATTTTCTTAACTTTGCCACCCTCTTTCTTTACTTTTCTTCTTCCTCTTCTCCCTCCATCCTTACTTCTACCACCTTCTTTACTTTTCTTCTTCTCACTCTTTTCCCTCCTTCTTTACTTTTCTTCGCCTCCCTCATCTTTACTTCTCCTGCCTCCTTCTCTACTTTATTACTCCTCCCTTTTTCTATACCCCCCTCATCTTCTCGCTGCTTGTTTACTTGACTTCTCCTCCCTCCATACCTCACATTTCCTCCCTTCTCCTTTACTTCTCCTCCCTCCTTTACTTTTCTTCTTCTCCCTCTTTTCCCTCCATCTTTACCTCTCCTCCCTTCTTCTATACCATACTATCTCCTCCAGATTTCTATACTTCTCATCCATCCATCCATCTTCTACTTTATTTCTTCTTCCTCCTTATTTTCTTAACTTTGACGCCCTCTTTCTTTACTTTTCTTCTTCCTCTTCTCCTGCCTCCCTCTTTACTTTACTACTCCTCCCTTTTTCTATACTTCTTTACTTTCTTTCCCTCCTTTTCTTTATTTCTCTTCTCTCCTTCTTTACTTTAACTTCTCCTTTCTCCATACTTTACTACTCCTCTGTATGTTCTACACTTTCTTTCTGCTCTGTATTGCTGTACTTCTCCTCCCTCCATCTTTACTTCTCCTCCCTCCTATGCTATACTATCTCCTCTGGATTTCTATACTTCTCATCCATCCATCTTTACTTTTCTTCCTCTCCCTCTTCTACCTCCATGGTTACCTCTCCTCCCTCCTTCTATACTATACTATCCTCTGGATTTCTAGACTTATCATCCATCCAACTTTATTTTTCCTCCCTCCTTATTTTCTTTACTTCTCCCTCCTTTATTTTTTCTTCTTCTCCCTCCATCTTTACTTTTCTTCTCCTCCCTCTTCTCCCTCCTCTTTACTACTCCTCCCTTTTTCTATACTTGTTTTCTCCTCCCTCCATCTTTACTTTATTTCCCTCCTTTTCTCTTATTTGTCTTCTCTCCTTCTTTACACTTTTACATGTGTTCACATGAGCTTTGTCCTATGGAGGACATTCACAGTTTATGCTAGATGCCATGATAATTGGGCTGTTCACATGAGCTTTGCTATGGAGGACATTCACACAGGAGTTTCTGCTGAAAGGTTGAGATTTGGGTAACTTCACTAAATTTGGTCTCAACATTAGACCTCTGAGAAGAATTCAGCTGAATTCTGAAACTGAAATGTTGCAGTTTTAAGGTTTTTTTTGGGTTTAAAATACTTTGTTTTTCTCATTGAAAGGATGATTGAGGAGCTGCAGTGTCATCACATGACTGTGATTGGTGTTCCTCCCCCACTGCCTAATGCCAGCGTTGTGGCTGGAGCTTCCACCAGCACAACCACACGGCCACCTGAGAGTGCAGCTTCTGAGCCCGGAGAGAGTGAGCAGTCTGACGAGGCCTCTGTCAGCAGTTGCGAGATGTTTCAGTGGTGAGGGTCTCAGTGTCACAAGTTCTCTGATGATGTTTGTTTTTGATTGTGGCTCACATCAATCACCATTGTGCACCTTTCTGACAAAATACTTATCCTACATTGCAGTTATCCAAATTTAAAGTATGCCAATCCGACCAGGCAGCAGATGGAAAAGAAGGGCCTTTATAAGAAACACTCGCTGGACTATCCACTCCTAAAGGACTTCGGCAAATACTTACAAAAAGAGCTCCGAAATGAACATTTCAAACAGGAGGTGAGGACCACCATTAACCGCCATATTTATATGCAGGTAAATAAACAATTAAGCAAAATGGTCGTGATTAGAAGGTTAACATGTTCCCTTTTCTTTTCAGGTTGAAAACGTTGCTTGGTACCTTTATTATGTGGACCCACAGGCACCATCCCTGGGCTTCGTCAGAAACAGGGAAAAGCTCCGTCAGTACCTTCGTGAGCTCTCCGAGGCAAACTTGAAAAAGCAAACACAACAGAATTACCTCAAGGCCCTGAAAAGGTTGGAAACAGTTGTTGTTTTTAATATGATTTCAACAGTGTAGACAATAAATGTAAATGGGTTTAAATACATGTAAATACTTAAATACTCAGTCGCTCTCTGACAGATTCCTGGTGTATCACATGGTCAACACCAACCTCAGGCATGAGGATGAGGCACTCCATAGAGATTGCAGGGACTTCATTGAGTACATTGGATCTCTGCAGAAATCCTGCTCCAAGCAAGTGAGCAAGGAAATAACACAAGAGATAAATCTGATTGGTTGCACCCATGTAAATGGATTACACTACAGACATAAGTAATGTGATGATTTGTTAATACATTCGATGTTTTGTTTTTTTTTTCTCTCATAGGCATAGTATGTTGATTGAAAAACATCAACTGACCACAACTGATTGCTGGGCCGTACTGAGTGCTGCCAAAAAGGACTTCTTGGCTGTCATTGGTAAAGTGTTTGACAACAGCCACATCACCCTGGAGACTGCCGAGTGCCTATTAGTTGTGTATTATCTCGAGGCCGTCGTGATCCTAAAGCATCTCCAACGACCAGGTGTGGTGGAGCACATGACTGTGAGTATTGTTGTGCCCTTTTGGTCTTCATTAGTAAATTTCCCCTGAGATTTTAGCCATTAATCTTACTCATTGATGTGATATCCTTGTTATGTACAGGTTCAGGAGTGGACTTCCAGGAAGCGATGAGAATCAAATGTGATCATCGGTGTAAAAGAGCACAAGACCGCAGCACAGCAAGTGGCCACGTTTGCCCTGACGCAGGAGGAGTGTGTAAGTTCACCACATTTCCTGTGAGAATCTGTTGGAGCGTGTGCAAAAGCAGAAATTAATCTTTATTCCCTTTTCTCCTCTGCCAACAGTGGTTTGACAAGTACTACACTCTGGTGCGGTCACAACTCCTCACCTCCAAGAAACGGAAGAGGGTTGAGGATGAAACGGGCGGAGAGGAGCGATTCTTCGTCTCCTCCACGGGGAGGGCAATCCACAACGCCTCCAATGACCTCCACTGGCTGCACTCAAAGTAAGCGAACTATGATGATTCTTCATTTCCCCTCCAATATGTCCTCTTCATCACTGTCTCAGGTGATATGTGTTAATGAACCTCTCTTTAATATACTGTTTAAACTTGCATTTTAGATATAACCTGCCGGCAGTGACCAGCCAGACAGCACAGAGGGTCTTTGAGACGGCCACTGAGAGCATGACGGATGCAGAAAAGTCCCTCGTGGCCGATTACCTCAAGCATTCAAATGCAACTGCGGAAAAACATTACTGCATGAGGGAGGCAGACAATGTCGTGACGGCCAGTTGACTGCTGGCTAAGCTGGCTGGTGACTCAAGGTAAGCATGTTTTTTACATTTGTGAAAACAGTTAATACAAACATAATCAAGGCCACCATAATTTGTATTTAGACACACTGAAAGTCTTGTCATGTTCTTCTTATAATCTTATTTACTTATTATTTCATGTAGTGGTGACTCTGCTGAAGAGGGTACCAGCCGTGGTGCCCGTAACGCTGCCCGCAATGCTGCTGGGTCTGCAAATGTGCAGCTGGAGATCCAGGATGTCAGCGGCAATTGTACGAACGTTGGCTGAAGGCACAGATGAAACTGCGTGTGCAGCATGTTTGCTGTGAGTATTTTCTTTCCATATTTAACATCATTTTCAAGTAGAAGTGATTACATGATTCGAAGATGACAACTATTGTCTTCTTAACATCTCCTTCTTTACACTTTCTTTCTGCTCTGTATTTCTGTACTTATCCCCCTTCCATCTTTACTTCTCCTCCTACCTCTCCCCCCTCATCCGCTCGCTGCTTGTGTACTTGACTTCTCCTCCCTCCATACCTCACATCTCCTCCCTCTCCTTTACTTCTCCTCCCTCTGTTTTTACTTTTCCTTGTTTCTATACTTCTTCTCCCTCCTTCTTACTTTTCTTCTTCTCCCTCTTCTCACCATCTTTATTTCTGCTTCCTCCTACTTTACTTTTCCTCTTCTCCCTCCATCTTTTCTTCTCCTACCCCCTTCGATGCTATACAGTGTCCTCTGGATTTGTATACTTCTCATCCATCCATCTTTACTTTATTTCTTCTCCCTCTTCTCCCTCCATCTTTATTTCTCCCCCTCCTTTACTTTTCTTCTTCTCCTTCCATCTTTACTTCCCCTCCCACCTTCTTTACTTTTCTTCTTCTCCCTCTTTTCTCTCCTCCTTTACTTCTCCTCCCTGTTTTTACTTTTCCTTGTTTCTATACTTCTCCCTCTTTCTTTACTTTTCTTCTTCCTCTTCTCCCTCCATCCTTACTTCTACCACCTTCTTTACTTTTCTTCTTCTCCCTCATCTTTACTTCTCCTGCCTCCCTCTTTACTTTACTACTCCTCCCTTTTTCTATACTTTATTTCTCCTCCCTCCATCTTTACTTCCTCTCCCTCCTTTTCTTTATTTCTCTTCTCTCCTTCTTTACTTTAACTTCTCCTTTCTCCATACTTAACTACTCCTCTGTATGTCTACACTTTCTTTCTGCTCTGTATTTCTATACTTCTCCTCCCTCCATCTTTACTTCTCCTACCTCTCCCCCTCATCTGCTCACTGCTTGTGTACTGGACTTCTCCTCCCTCCATACCTCACATCTCCCTCCTGCTTTATTTCTCTCTCTGTTTATACTTTTCCTTGTTTCTATACTTCTCTCTCTTCTTTACTTTTCTTCTTCTCTCTCTTCTCCCTCCATCTTTATTTCTCCTCCCTCCTTTACTTTTCTTCTTCTTCCTCTTCTCCCTCCATCTTTACTTCCCCTCCCTCCTTCCTTCTATACTATACTATCCTCTGATTTCTAGACTTCTCATCCATCCTCTTTACTTTTCCTCCCTCCTTATTTTCTTTACTTTCTCCCTCCTTTTTTTCTTCTTCTTCCTCTTCTCCTCCATCTTTATTTCGCCTCGCTCCTTCTTTACTTTTCTTCTCCCTCTTCTCCCTCCATCTTTACTTGCCCTCCCTCCTTCCTTCTATCTATACTTTCTCCTCCAGATTTCTATACTTCTCATCCATCCATTTTTACTTTATTCCTTCTCCTCTTTTCCCTTCATCTTTACTTCTCCCTCTTTCTATACTATACTATCCTCCTCTGAATTTCTAGACTTCTCATCCATCCATCTTTATTTTTCCTCCCTCCTTAATTTCTTAAATTTGCCGCCCTCTTTCTTTACTTTTCTTCTCCTCTTCTCCCTCCATCCTTACTTTCTACCACCTTCTTTGACTTTTCTTCTTCTCCCTCATCTTTACTTCTCCTGCCTCCCTCTTTACTTTACTACTCCTCCCTTTTTCTATACTTTATTTCTCTTCCCTCCATCTCTTTACTTTCTGTTCCTCCTTCTTTTCTTTATTTCTCTTCTCTCCTTCTTTACTTTAACTTTCCTTTCTCCATACTTTACTACTCCTCTGTATTCTACACTTTCTTTCTGCTCTGTATTTCTGTACTTCTCCTCCCTCCATCTTTACTTCACCTCCTACCTCTCCCCCTCTTCTGCTCGTGCTTGTGTCTTTACTTCTCCTCCCTCCATCTTTTCTTCTCCTCCTACCTCTCCCCCTCATCTGCTCGCTGCTTGTGTCTTACTTCTCCTCCCTCCGACCTCACATCTCCTCCATCCTCCTTTACTTCTCCTCCCTCCTTCTTAACTTTTCTTCTCCCTCTTCTCCCTCCATTCTTTATTTCTCCTCCCTCCTTCTATACTTTTCTTCTTCTCCCTCTTTTCCCTCCATCTTCACTTGTACTCCCTCCTTTACTTTTCTCCTGCCTCCCTCTTTACTTTACTACTCCTCGCTTTTTCTATACTTTATTTCTCCTCCCTCCATCTTTACTTTCTGTTCCTCCTTCTTTTCTTTATTTCTCTTCTCTCCTTCTTTACTTTAACTTCTCCTTTCTCCATACTTTACGACTCCTCTGTATGTCTACACTTTCTTTCTGCTCTGTATTTCTGTACTTCTTCTCCCTCCATCTTTACTTCTCCTCCTACCTCTCCCCCCTCATCTTCTCGCTGCTTGTGTACTTGACTTCTCCTCCCTCCATACCTCACATCTCCTTCCTGCTCCTTTACTTCTCCCTCTGATTTTACCTTTCCTTTTTTCTATACTTCTCCTCCCTCCTTCTTTACTTTTCTTCTTCTCCCTCTTCTCCCCATCTTTATTTCTGCTTCCTCCTACTTTACTTTTCTCTCTTCTCCTCCATCTTTACTTCTCCTCCCTCTTTCTATGGTATACTATCTCCTCCGGATTTCTATACTTCTCATCCATCCCATCCATCTTCTACTTTATTTCTTCTTCCTCCTTATTTTCTTAACTTTGCCGCCCTCTTTCTTTACTTTTCTCCTTTCTTTTCTCCCTCCATCTTTACTTCTACCACCTTCTTTACTTTTCTTCTTCTCCCTCTTTTCCCTCCATCTTCACTTCTACTCCCTCCTTTACTTTTCTCCTGCCTCCCTCTTTACTTTCTTTCCCTCCTTTTCTTTATTTCTCTTCTCTCCCTCCATCTTTTCTTCTCCTCCCTCCTATGCTATACTATCTCCTCTGGATTTCTAAACTTCTCATCCATCCATCTTTACTTTATTTCTTCTCCCTCCTCATTTTCTTAACTTCGCCTCCCTCTTTCTCTACTTTTCCTCTTCTCCCTCCATCTTTACTTCTCCTCCCTCTTCTCCCTCATCTTTAGTTCTCCTATCTCCTTCTTTACTACCCTTTTTCTATACTTTATTTCTCCTCCATCTTTACTTTCTGTTCCTCCTTCTTTTCTTTATTTCTCTTCTCTCCTTCTTTACTTTAACTTCTCCTTTCTCCATACTTTACTTCTCCTCTGTATGTCTCCACTTTCTTTCTGCCTGTATTTCTGTACTTCTTCTCCCTCCATCTTTACTTCTCCTCCTACCTTCTCCCCCCTCATCTTCTCGCTGCTTGTGTACTTGACTTCTCCTCCCTCCATACCTCACTCTCCTTCCTGCTCCTTTACTTCTCCCTCTGTTTTACCTTTCCTTTTTTCTATACTTCTCCTCCCTCCTTTACTTTTCTTCTTCTCCCTCTTCTCCCCATCTTTATTTCTGCTTCCTCTCCTTTACTTTTCTCTCTCTCCTCCCCTCTTTACTTCTCCTCCCTCCTTCTATGCTATACTATCTCTTCTGGATTTCTATACTTCTCATCCATCCATCTTTACTTTATTTTCTCCTCTTATTTCTTCTCGCCTCCCTCTTTTCTTTACTTCCTCCCTCTTTCTCTTCTTTTTTTCTCCTCCTTCTCTCTTTACTTTTCTTCCTTCTTCCTCTTTCCCTCTCTTTCATCTTCTCCCTCTCTTTCCATACTTCTCCTCGTTTCATACTTCTCATCCTCGATTTCATCTTCTCTTCTTCTCCCATCTTCTCTTATTTTCTCCCCCTTTTCTTTACTTTCCTTCTCTCCCTCTTCTCCTCCTCTTTCCCTCCTCCCCCCATCTTACTTCTCTTCCCCTTCTTACTTCTCCTCTCCCTCTTACTTTACTCTCCTCCCTTTTTCTTCTTTATTCTCCTCCCTCTTCTTTACTTTTTTCCTCCTCTTTCTTATTTCTTTCTCTCTTCTTTAATTTTCTTCCCTTTTTACTTTTTACTTCCTCTTTTCTACACTTTACTTCTCTCTGTATTTCTAACTTCTTCCTCTCTTACTTTTACTTCTCTCCTCCCTCCTCTTTACTTTCTTCTCTCCCCCTTCTCTCATCTTTATTTTCCTCCCTCTTTCTTCTCCTTTTTATTTCTCTCCCTCTTCTTTCTTCTCTTTCTCCTCTTCTCCTTCCTCTATCTACTTCTCTCTCAAATTTCTCACTTTCTCTCATCCATCTTTTATTTCTTCTCCCTCCCTATTTTCTTAAATTTGCCACCTTCTTTCTTTACTTTTTCTTCTTCTCCTCTTCTCCCTCCATCTTTACTTCTACTCCTCCTTTACTTTACTTCTTCCCCCTCTTCTCCCTCTTCTTTATTTCTCCTGCCTTCTCTTTCTTTACTGTCTCCCTTTTCCTATAGTTTATTTCTCCTCCCTTCTCTTTACTTTCTGTTCCTCCCTTTTTTTCTTTATTTCTCTTCTCTCCTTCTTTACTTTAACTTCTCCTTTCTCCATACTTTTTCTTCTCTGTATGTCTACACTTTTTTCTCTCTTATTTCTGTACTTCCTTCCATCTTTCTTCCTCCTCTTCTTCTCCTTCTCCTCTATTTCTATACTTCTCATCCTCCACTTTACTTCCTCTTTACCCTCCTCTCTCACTTTATCTCCTCCCTTTCTTCTTCTCTTCCCATTTTCTCTTCCCCTTCTTTCTTTTTTCCTTTCCCCCCTTTACTTTCTCTCCTCCATGTACACTATTCTACTTTCTCTCTATTTTTCTTCTCCTCCTTTTTCTACTTCCTCCCTTTCTCTTTCTTCTTCCCTTTCTCCTCCATCTTCTTTCCCTTCTAACTCACTCTCGATTTCTAATTTCATCATCACTTTATTATTTTCCCTTATTTTCTTACTGCCCCCTTCTACTTTTCTTTCCTCCTCCTCCACTACTTTCACTTCTACTTTTCTTCTTCTCCCTCTTTTTCTCCTCCTCCCTTACTTATACCCTCCTTTTTCTATACTTTATTTCTCCTCCATTTTATCTGTCCCTTCTTTTTTTATTCTCTTCTTCTTTACTTTAATTTCCTTTCTCCTACTTCCTTTATGCTCATTCTTTCTGCTCTGTTTTTGTACTCCTCCTCATCTTTCCTTTCTCTCTTCTTGCTATACTCTCGGATTTTATACTTCTCAATCCATCCTCTTACTATTTTTCCACTTATTTTTAATTGCCCCCTCTTTCTTTACTTTCTTCTCTCCTCTTCTCCTCCACTTTATTTCCTCCCACCTTTTGACTTTTCTTCTTCTCCCTCACTTTACTTCTCTGCTCCCTCTTACTTTACTACTCCTCCTTTTCTATATTTATTTCTCCTCCCTCCATCTTTACTTTCTGTTCCTCCTTCTTTTCTTATTTCTCTTCTCTCCTTCTTTACTTTATTCTCTTCTCCTACTTTACTACTCCTCTGATGTTACACTTTCTTTTGCTCTGTATTTCTGTACTTCTCTCCCTCCTCCTTTACTTCTCCTCCTCTTCTTTCTTTCTTCTTCTCCCTTCTCCCTCCTTCTTTTTCTCTCCCTCTTTTTTATTTCTTTTTTCTCTTCTCCTCTCTTTACTTCCTTCCTCCTCTTCTCCCCTCTTTTTTCTCTCCTCCACTTTATTTCTTCTCCCTCCTTTTCTTTCCCCTTCTTCTTTACTTTTCTTCTTTTCCTCTTCCCCTCCATCTTTACTTTATTTCTTCTCCTCTTCTCCTTTTTTTTCTCGCCCCCTCTTTCTTTACTTTCTTTTCCTTATTTATTTCCCTCCCCTCTTTCTTTTTTCCTCCTCTTTTCTTTTTTCTCTCTCTCCTATTTCTTTACTTCCTTTCTCTACTTTCTTCCCTCTTTTCTACTTTCTTTTCTCTTATTTATTCCCTCCCTCATTTTTCTTCTCCTCCTACCTCTCCCCCCTCACTTCTCCCTCTTTAACTTATTCCCCCTCCACTACTTCCTCCCTCTCTTTTTTTCTTCTCTCCTTACCTACTTCTCCTTTCTATACTTCTATCCTCTCATGTCTATTTTTCTTCTTTCTTATTTTCTTAACTTTCCCCCTCTTTCTTTACTTTTCTTCTTCTCCCTCTTTTCCCTCCATCTTTATTCTCCTCTTCTTTTTTCTCTTTCTCTCCTCTTTACCTCTTCCCCTTCTCTCATCTTTTCTCCCCCTTCTTTATTTTTTCTATTCTCTCCATCCATTTACTTCCCCTCCTTTTTTCTTAATTTCCCCCTTTCTTTACTTTCTCTTCTCCTCTTCTCCCTCCCTCCTATTTCTTTCCCCTCCTTCTTACTTCTTCCCCTTTCTTCTTTATTTCTCCTCTCCTCTTACTTTCTGTCCTCCTTTTCTTATTTTTCTCTCCTTCTCTTTACTTTCTTTCCTCTTCTTTTCTTATTTCTTTTCTCTTTTACTTTCCCTTCCTTTCTCTTCTTTTCCTCACTTTACTTTTTTCTCTTCTCCCTACCATTCTTTACTTCCCTCCCCTCTTTGACTTTTCTTCTTCTCCCTCATCTTTACTCTCCTTCTCTTTACTTTACTACTCCTCCCTTTTTCTATACTTTATTTCTCCTCCCTCATCTTTACTTTCTGTTCCTCCTTCTTTTCTTTATTTCTCTTCTCTCCTTCTTTACTTTAACTTCTCCTTTCTCCATACTTTACTACTCCTCTGTATGTCTACACTTTTCTTTCTGCTCTGTATTTCTGTACTTCTCCTCCCTCCATCTTTACTTCTCCTCCTACCTCTCCCCCCTCATCTTTTCTCGCTGCTTGTTACTTGACTTCTCCTCCCTCCATACCTCACATCTCCTTCCTCTTCTCTTTACTTCTCCTCGTTTTCCTTCCTTTTTTTATACTCTCCTCCCTCCTTTTTACTTTATTACTTCTCCCCTTCTCTCTTTACTTTTCTTCTTCTTTCCTCTTCTCCCTCCATCTTTACTTCTCCTCCCTCCTTCTATGGTATACTATCTCCTCTGGATTTCTATACTTCTCATTTATCCATCTTTACTTTATTCTTCTCCTTCCTTATTTTCTTAACTTTGCCTCCCTCTTTCTTTATCTGTCTTCTTTCTATTCCCTCTTCTCCCTCCATCTTTAATGTCTCCTCCCTCCTTCTTTACTTTCTCCTTCTTCTCCCTCTTCTCCCTCATGCTTTATGTCTCTTCCCTCCTTCTTTACTTTTCTTCTCTTCCTCTTCTCCCTCCATCTTTACTTCCTCTCCCTCTTCTCTTCTATGCTATACTATCTCCTCCAGATTTCTATACTTCTCATCCATCCATCTTTACTTTATTTCTTCTCCCTCCTTATTTTCTTAACTTCATCCCCCCTCTTTCTTTACTTTTCCTTCTTCTCCCCCCCTTTTCTCCCTCCATCTTTCCTTCTCCCTCTTTCTATACTATACTATCCTCCTCTGGATTTCTAGACTTCTCATCCATCCATCTTTACTTTATTTTTCCTTCCTCCTTATTTCTTAACTTTGCCGCCCTCTTTCTTACTTTTCTTCTTCCTCTTCTTCCCTCCATCCTTACTTCTACCACCTTCTTTACTTTTCTTCTTCTCCCTCTTCTCCCTCTTCTCCCTCATCCGTTTACTTCTCCTGCCTCCTTCTCAACTTACTACTCCTCCCTTTTTCTATACTTTTATTTCTCCTTCCCCATTTTTACTTCTGTCCCTCCTTCTTTTCTTTATTTCTCTTCTCTCCTTTACTTTAACTTCTCCTTTCTCCATACTTTACGACTTTTAATGTCTACACTTTCTTTCTGCTCTGTATTTCTGTACTTCTCCCTCCCTCCTCCTTTACTTCTCCTCCCTCCTTCTTTACTTTTCTTCTTCTCCCTCTTCTCCCTCCATCTTTACATCTTGTCCCTTCTTCTATACCATACTATCTCCTCCGGATTTCTATACTTCTCATCCTATCCATCCATCTTCTACTTTATTTCTTCTCCCACCTTTTTTCTTAACTTCGCCTCCCTCTTTCTTTACTTTTCTTCTTCCCTCTTCTCCCTCCATCTTTACTTCTCCTCCCACCTTCTTGACTTTTCTTCTTCTCCCTCATCTTTACTTCTCCTGCCTCCCTCTTTACTTTACTACTCCTCCCTTTTTCTATACTTTATTTCTTCCCTCCATCTTTACTTTCTGTTCCTCCTTCTTTTCTTTATTTCTCTTCTCTCCTTCTTTACTTTAACTTCTCCTTCTCCATACTTTACTACTCCTCTGTATGTCTACACTTTCTTTCTGCTCTGTATTTCTGTACTTCTCCCTCCCTCCTCCTTTACTTCTCCTCCCTCCTTCTTTACTTTTTTCTTCTCCCTCTTCTCCCTCCATCTTTATTTCTCCTCCCTCTTTCTTTAGTTTACTTTTTCTCCCTCTTCTCTTCCATCTTTACTCCTCCTTCCTCCTTCTCTAACATACTATCTCCTCGGGTTTCTGTACTTCTCATCCATCCATCTTTATTTCTTCTCCCTCCTTATTTTCTTAAATTTGCCACCTTCTTTCTTTACTTTTCTTCTTCTTCCTCTTCTCCCTCCATCTTTACTTCTACTCCCTCCTTTACTTCTTCCCCTCTTCTCCCTCTTCTTTATTTCTCCTGCCTCCCTCTTTACTTTACTGCTCCTCCCTTTTCCTATAGTTTATTTCTCCTCCCTTCATCTTTACTTTCTGTTCCTCCTTCTTTTCTTTATTTCTCTTCTCTCCTTATTTACTTTAACTTCTCCTTTCTCCATACTTTACTTCTCCTCTGTAGTCTACACTTTCTTTCTGCTCTGTATTTCTGTACTTCTCCTCCCTCCATCTTTTCTTCTCCTCCTACCTCTCCCCCCTCATCTTCTCGCTGCTTGTGAACTTGACTTCCCCCTCCATAGCTCACATCTCCTCCCTCCATCTTTTCTTCTTCTCTCCTATACCATACTATCTCCTCCAGATATCTATACTTCTCATCCATCCATCCATGCTCTATTTTATTTCTTCTTGCTCCTTATTTTCTTAACTTTGCCGCCTCTTTCTTTACTTTTCTTCTTCTCCCTCTTTTCCCTCCATCTTTACTTCTACCACCCTTCTTTACTTTTCTTCTTCTCCCTTCTCCCTCCATCTTACTCTACCACCTTCTTTACTTTTCTTCTTCTCCCTCTTTTCCTCCATCTTTACTTCTCCTCCCTCCTTCTATGCTATAATATCTCCTCCGAATTTCTATACTTTTTCATCCATCCATCTTTACTTTATTTCTTCTCCCTCCTTATTTTCTTAACTTCACCTCCCTCTTCTTTACTTTTCTTCTTCTCCCTCTTCTCCCTCTTTCCCTCATCTTTACTTCTCCTGCCTCCTTCTCTACTTTACTGCTCCTCCCTTTTTCTATACTTTATTTTCTCCTCCCTCCATCTTTACTTTCTGTTCCTCCTTCTTTTCTTTATTTCTCTTCTCTCCTTCTTTACTTTAACTTCTCCTTTCTCCATACTTTACGACTTTATGTCTACACTTTCTTTCTGCTCTGTATTTCTGTACTTCTCCCTCCCTCCTCCTTTACTTCTCCTCCCTCCTTCTTTACTTTTCTTCTTCTCCCTCTTCTCCCTCCATCTTTACATCTTGTCCCTTCTTCTATACCATACTATCTCCTCCGGATTTCTATACTTCTCATCCATCCATCCATCTTCTACTTTATTTCTTCTCCCCGCCTTATTTTCTTAACTTCGCCTCCCTCTTTCTTTACTTTTCTTCTTCTCCCTCTTCTCCCTCCATCTTTACTTCTCCTCCCACCTTCTTGACTTTTCTTCTTCTCCCTCATCTTTACTTCTCCTGCCTCCCTCTTTACTTTACTACTCCTCCCTTTTTCTATACTTTATTTCTCCTCCCTCCATCTTTACTTTCTGTTCCTCCTTCTTTTCTTTATTTCCTCTTCTCTCCTTCTTTACTTTAACTTCTCCTTTCTCCATACTTTACTACTCCTCTGTATGTCTACACTTTCTTTCTGCTCTGTATTTCTGTACTTCTCCCTCCCTCCTCCTTTACTTCTCCTCCCTCCTTCTTTACTTTTCTTCTTCTCCCTCTTCTCCCTCCATCTTTATTTCTCCTCCCTCTTTCTTTAGTTTACTTTTTCTCCCTCTTCTCCTTCCATCTTTACTCCTCCTTCCTCCTTCTCTAACATACTATCTCCTCGGTTTCTGTACTTCTCATCCATCCATCTTTATTTCTTCTCCCTCCTTATTTTCTTAAATTTGCCACCTTCTTTCTTTACTTTTCTTCTTCTTCCTCTTCTCCCTCCATCTTTACTTCTACTCCCTCCTTTACTTCTTCCCCCTCTTCTCCCTCTTCTTTATTTCTCCTGCCTCCCTCTTTACTTTACTGCTCCTCCCTTTTCCTATAGTTTATTTCTCCTCCCTTCATCTTTACTTTCTGTTCCTCCTTCTTTTCTTTATTTCTCTTCTCTCCTTATTTACTTTAACTTCTCCTTTCTCCATACTTTACTTCTCCTCTGTATGTCTACACTTTCTTTCTGCTCTGTATTTCTGTACTTCTCCTCCCTCCATCTTTTCTTCTCCTCCTACCTCTCCCCCCTCATCTTCTCGCTGCTTGTGAACTTGACTTCCCCCTCCATAGCTTACATCTCCTCCCTCCATCTTTTCTTCTTCTCTCCTATACCATACTATCTCCTCCAGATATCTATACTTCTCATCCATCCATCCATGCTCTATTTTATTTCTTCTTGCTCCTTATTTTCTTAACTTTGCCGCCCTCTTTCTTTACTTTTCTTCTTCTCCCTCTTTTCCCTCCATCTTTACTTCTACCACCTTCTTTACTTTTCTTCTTCTCCCTCTTCTCCCTCCATCTTTACTCCTACCACCTTCTTTACTTTTCTTCTTCTCCCTCTTCTCCCTCCATCTTTACTTCTCCTCCCTCCTTCTATGCTATAATATCTCCTCCGAATTTCTATACTTCTCATCCATCCATCTTTACTTTATTTCTTCTCCCTCCTTATTTTCTTAACTTCACCTCCCTCTTTCTTTACTTTTCTTCTTCTCCCTCTTCTCCCTCTTCTCCCTCATCTTTACTTCTCCTGCCTCCTTCTCTACTTTACTGCTCCTCCCTTTTTCTATACTTTATTTCTCCTCCCTCCATCTTTACTTTCTGTTCCTCCTTCTTTTCTTTATTTCTCTTCTCTCCTTCTTTACTTTAACTTCTCCTTTCTCCATACTTTACTTCTCCTCTGTATGTCTACACTTTCTTTCTGCTCTGTATTTCTGTACTTCTCCTCCCTCCATCTTTTCTTCTCCTCCTACCTCTCCCCCCTCATCTGCTCGCTGCTTGTGTACTTGACTTCTCCTCCCTCCATACCTCACATCTCCTCCATCCTCCTTTACTTCTCCTCCCTCCTTCTTTACTTTTCCTTCTCCCTCCCTTCTATCTCCTCCTCTTTATTTTCTTCTCCCTCCTCCCCTTTTTCTGTTCTTTGTCTTCTTCTCCCCTCACATTGACGTGCTGACATGCTACGTAAGCGTACTGTGTCATTTCCTGTTTCCTGTCACTGTGTTGTGTACTGCCGATACTTGCAGCTCCGGCTTAGTCCAGTATATTTCATTAAAACTGTGATCTCACTGGCAAATTACCCTCTTTAATACCAAACTACTTTCGTACTGCCTAAGCACTTGCTGCGACCCAATTTAAGCAGCTAAATCGCTAATCACACAGCTGTTTTCACATTCTCCGTCCTTGTTAGCTAACGTTAGCTTTAGCATAGCAACTAGCAATGGCTTCCCTCTCTCCCTCTCACTCTCCTGCTCTCTCTTGCTCTGTGTGTCACATGCTTAGCTATTCGCCTGCCTCCTTTAGTGATAATGGTACTTGTAATAAGTGTAGTTTATCTGTAGCGCTGGAGGCGAGGCTTAGTGAGTTAGAAGCGCGGCTCCGCACCATGGAAAGTTCATCAGCTAGCCAGATCCCAATAGCCGGTGCGGACCGACCTAATGTAGCTTCTGCTAGCCGTCCCCCTGCAGCTCCCGAGCAGCCGGGAGGCTGGGTGACTGTGCCAAGGAAGCATAGCCCTAAAACAAAGTCCACGGCTCACCACCAACCCCTTCGCATCTCCAATAGATTCTCCCCTCTCAGCGACACACCCGCTGAGAAACAAACTCTGGTAACTGGCAGCTCCATAGTGTGAAACGTGAAACTAGCGACGCCAGCAACCACAGTCAAATGCATCCCTGGGGCCAGAGCGGGCGACATTGAGTCAAATTGAAAACTGCTGGCTAAGGCTTAACGTAGATATGGAAAGATCGTTATTTACTTTGGCGGCAATGACGCCCGATTACGCCAATCGGAGGTCACTAAAATTAACATTGAGTCGGTGTGCACATATGCTGAAACGATGTCGGACTCCGTAGTTTTCTCTGGGCCCCTACCTAACACCACCAGTGATGACATGTTTAGCCGCATGTCATCCTTCAACCGCTGGCTGTCGAGGTGGTGTCCAGATAATAATGTGGGCTTTGTAGATAATTGGCAGACATTCTGGGGAAGACCTGGTTTTATTAGGAGAGACGGCATTCATCCCACTTTGGATGGAGTTGCTCTCATTTCTAGAAATCTGGACAAGTTTATTAGTCAGCCCAGTCCGTGACAACCCAGAGTTGAGACCAGGACACAGAGTTTCAGTCTTACACGCCTCTCTGCGCTTCCATTAGAGCAGTTGCCCACCCAAAACCCCATAGAAACGGTGTCTGACCCCCAACCATGTAAATCATTTATATCAAAAAAATTAACAGAAAAGGAGTAAATCATAAAAAAAAACTAATAAAAATTAAAACCACCAGTGTGAAACCACATCAAAATATAAACATCAAATGTGGACTCTTAAACATCAGATCTCTGTCATCTAAGGCTGTATTGGTAAATGAACTAATTTCTGATTATCATATTGATTTATTCTGTCTTACTGAAACCTGGTTAGGTCCTGAAGAATATGTTAGCTTAAATGAAGCTACTCCCCCCAGTCACATTAATACTCACATTCCGCGAGGCTCTGGCAGAGGAGATGGAGTTGCAGCTATTTATGACTCCACCTTATTTATCAGTCCTAAACCAAAACTTAATTATAACTCATTCGAAAGCCTTGTTCTGAGTATTTCACACCCAGGGTATAAAATTAACTTTTTGACCTACCTGCCAATGGCAGGTAGGTCAAAAATTTTACCGGCCAAAATATGTTTTTACCAGCCACCGAAATGTTCATTGCTGTTGTGTACAACCAGTCTCTCCGCTCTCCCATATCATTGTATCGCCACTTTTCGTTAAAATTTCTTTTCGGCTGTAACGTTATATCTCCACTGCTCTCCTCCTGTCATCTTTTTTTTTTTTCATTGAGGAGCACAGAAAAAATTTAGGAGCACTATCAATTTTCTTAAATAGCACAATTTTATTATTAACCTTCAAACAACGTACACACATGCATTGTAATGCATCATTGGGCCCTTTGCAGTATTTACAGAACATAAGGTTGTCCTCAAACTAGGGCTGAACGATTTTAGGAAAAGATCTAATTGCGATTTTTCTGGCAGATGTTGTGATTTCAATTCAATTCACGATTTTCTTCAAATCAGGCTTCAGTGCAATATTCACAATGTACAGTAACATTTACAAACATGACAGAAAATTACATCATACCATCAAAGCAACCTGGTTGAAGGATCATTTTTCGGATCAGCAAAAAAGAAAAAAATGGTGGGATTAGGGTTAAATTATTTTAAAAATGCAATTGGCTTTGATCTCTGTCTGTCTGTAATTATCACCATAGTTAATTGTTTCAATTGTTGGATGCAAATAAAATTAATTATTGAGCGTGGTCTAGACCTACTCTATATGTAAAGTGTCTTGAGACATCTTTGTTGTGAATTGGCGCTATATAAATAAAATTGACTTGACTTGACTTGAATTATGTAATGTAATAATAATAATAGTAATGATAATTTTAAAATCTGCAAACTTATACAATAGGCTACTGTTCTATGCATATACATACATTAAGTCATTATACACTGAACAGTATAATACACAACTACGCTCTGTAGTCTGTATGTCCCGCCTACAGCACATCTGATTGGTTAGAAGTTATGGGTAATCAATCAGCACAGACACACTGTGTCACAGACAGGGTGAGACAGAGCTGCACCGGAGGAGCTGCGTAGAAGTTAAGACAGCTGATATCGCCGAAGTTACAATAATTATCACAGTGTTATGATCTGTTTCTTTGACGACAGCATAGTTACATCAGTGAAAAAAGTCATGGTCTGGATTTCACTCAAGACAATGTGACGGATTTTAAATCAGTCGCTGTTCACAGAGATGCGCTGCAGCAGCATCTGTCCTGTCTTTTCACTGAAACTGCATTGAGATTTCGGGTATTATAACTTATACAAAAGTAACAGTGACAGTAAAACTATGATGCCCCTCCAGCTGTAGTTAACGTTACCTCAGTGAGTGTAGCGAGGGTGTCTTGTGTGGCTCAGACGTCAGTGCGCGTCATCACGTTTTGCAGCGTGCCGATGTGAAAAAAGACAGAAGTTGTAGGCTATGACTTTTAGTTTGATCCACTTTGAGTGGATTTATTTTAGGAGCAAAATGCGAATGAAAGGGTTGAAATCTGTACTGGCATGCGTGCTCCCTTTTTATTTTTTCTACTCGCACCAATCTATTTTTAGGCGCATATGCGAGTGAAACGCTCGCACTGTACAGCCCTGCCACCAATGGCGAGTGACCTAATTATTTTACTCACCAAAACATATTTTTACACGCATTTGGCGAGTGGCGGGTGCTAATTTTAAACCCTGTTCACACCCGAAATGGAAAACACTACAGCCAGTTATATTTGTTGTTGTGTACTGAGCTCCTGGTCCATATTCAGAATTTCTGACTGAATTCTCAGAGTTTTTATCAAGCTTAGTCCTTAAAACAGACAAAGTTATCATTGTAGGAGATTTCAATATTCATGTAGATGTCCATAATGATAGCCTTAGCGTTGTGTTTATGTCATTACTGGACTCAATTGGTTTCAGTCAGATAGTGCATAAGCCCACACACTGTTTCAACCACACTCTCGACCTTGCTCTAGCCTATGGCATTGAAATTGATCATTTAATAGTATATCCACAAAGTCCTGTTTTATCGGATCATTTTTTTAATAACATTTGAATTCTTACTACCAGCCTACACACTAATTCCTAAAAATTATTATACTAGATGCCTTTCTGAAAGTGCTGTAGCTACATTTAAGGAAAAGATTCCCTTAGCTCTTAACTCAATGTCATGTCTAAATGTCTCTGATAACACCTTATGTAATTTCTCCCAAATTGATCATCTTGTTGATAATGCTGCAGGATCCTTGCGTACAACGCTTAATTCTATTGCGCCCCTGAAAAAGAAGATTATAAAACAAAGAAAGCAAGCCCTTGGTATAACTCTGAAACTCGTAAGTTAAAGCAGACATCGCGAAAACTAGAAAGGAAATGGCGTTCCACGAATCTGGAAGGGTCTCGATTAACCTGGCAGGATAGTCTTAAAACCTATAGAAATGGCCTCTGCAATGCTAAAGCAGCCTATTACTCATCATTAATAGAGGATAACAAGAACAACCCCAGGTTTCTTTTTAACACTGTAGCAAGGCTGACAGAGAGTCATAGCTCTATAGAACCATGTATTCCTCTGTCTCTGAGCAGTAATAACTTTTTGAGCTTCTTTAATGATAAAATTACATCTATTAGAGACAAAATTGATCAACCTATCCCCCCTACCGATATTAATTTATTCCCTAACATGGAAACCTTAGAGGTAGCTGCGAACTCAGACTAGACTCCTTTTCTCTCATTGACCTTCCACAATTTAACCTCAACAATTTCTTCATCAAAACCATCCGCCTGTCTCCTAGATCCTATCCCAACTAGACTACTTAAGGAAAGTTTGCCCGTAGTTGGCGCTTTTCTACTAGATATGATAAATCTCTCTTTGTCAGCAGGCTATGTACCTCATTCCTTTAAATTAGCTGTAATTAAACCACTTCTTAAAAAGCCAACTCTTGATCCCGAGGTCTTAGAAAAACTATAGACCTATATCGAACCTCCCCTTTCTCTCTAAGATTCTTGAGAAAAACTGTTGCAGATCAGCTGTGTGATTTTCTGCATCGCAATGAATTATTCGAGGAATTTCAGTCAGGTTTTAGAGTGCACCATAGCACAGAGAAAGCACTGGTGAAAGTAACTAATGACCTTCTGTTAGCATCGGACAAAGGTCTTGTCTCTGTACTTGTCCTCTTAGATCTTAGTGCAGCATTTGACACAATTGACCACCATATTCTACTACAGAGACTAGAACATTTAATTGGCATTAAAGGAACAGCACTAAGCTGGTTTTAAATCGTACTTATCAGATCGCTTCCAGTTTGTACATGTTAACAATGAATCCTCTGTGCATAGTAAAGTTAGTTATGGAGTTCCACAAGGCTCAGTGCTTGGGCCAATACTATTCACTTTATATATGCTCCCCTTAGGCAATATTATTAGAAATCATTCAGTTAACTTTCACTGTTATGCTGATGATAGCCAATTATATTTATCGATAAAACCTGATGACACAAATCAGTTAGCCAAACTGCAAGCATGTCTTAAGGATGTTAAGACCTGGATGATCCACAATTTTCTGCTTCTAAACTCAGATAAGACCGAAGTTATCGTACTTGGCCCTAAACATCGAAACAAACTAATCACTGATATAGCTACACTAGATGGCTTTACTTTAGCCTCCACACCACAGTAAGGAATCTGGGGGTTATTTTTGATCAGGATTTACCCTATAACTCCCATATTAAACAAATCTCAAGGACTGCCTTTTTTTCACCTCTGCAATATCAAAAAAATCAGGCACATTCTCTCCCAAGCAGATGCAGAAAAACTAGTCCATGCATTTGTTACTTCTAGGCTAGACTACTGCAACGCATTATATCGGGCTGCAGCAATAAGTCTTTAAAGAGTCTGCAGTTGATTCAAAATGCTGCAGCACGTATACTAACAGGAACTAGGATAAGAGAGTATATTACTCCTGTATTGGCTTCACTGCACTGGCTACCTGTAAAATCTAGGATAGAATTCAAAATCCTTCTCCTTACATACAAAGCGCTTAATGATCAGGCACCATCATATCTTAAAGAGCTTATAGTACCCTACCATCCCACTAGAACACTTAGGTCTCAAGATGCAGACTTACTGGTGGTCCCAAAGATCTCCAAAAGTAGATTGGGAGCCAGAGCTTTCAGTTATCAAGCTCCTCTGCTGTGGAACTATCTTCCAGTTTCTGTTTGGGAGGCAGAGACCATCTCTACATTTAAGAGTAGACTTAAAACCTTCCTTTTTGATAAAGCTTATAGTTAGGGCTGGCTCAGGTTTTGCCCTGACCAGCCCCTAGTTATGCTGCTATAGGTTTAGGCTGCTGGGGGACTCCAAGGCACACTGAGCTCCTCTCTTCTTCATCTCTCTCCCCAGATGTTTATGTTCCATTAATGCCTGTTACTGACTTGATTCCTTCCCCGGAGTCTTTCTGCTTTGTCATCCTGCAGATTCCCATGGACTGTGGCCGCGCATGGATCGCTGATCACTGCTGCACCTTCTACTGTGGATTATTATAACTCACTTAATCAATCAAACATTTATCACATTGTTGTTGCTACTATTAATATTATTATTTTATTATCATTATTGTGACATCTAGTATTAGTATTATTACTTACATACAGCTTACATATTTATATGTACTACTATTCCCTACACATAGTTTTACTATTGATGTTCTGTTACTACTGTTCTCTCTGCCCCTCTTCTTTTCTCTCTCTATTCCACCCCTTCCCACCTCCCCTCTTTCTTCCCTTTCTCCTCTTTCCCTCTCAACCCGACCGGTGCCGTCAGATCACCGCCTACCATGAGTCATGGATCTGTCCGAGGTTTCTGCCTGTTTTTCCTCGCCGCTGTCGCCAAAGTGCTTGATCATGGGGGAATTGTTTCAATTGTTGGATGTAAACAAAATTATTGAGTGTGGTCTAGACCTACTCTATATGTAAAGTGTCTTGAGACAACTTTGTTGTGAATTGGCGCTATATATATAAAATTTGACCTGACTTGACTTGACTTTTCCCTCCATCTTTACTTCTCCCTCCTTCTATACTATACTATCCTCTGGATTTCTAGACTTCTCATCCATCCATCTTTACTTTATTTTTCCTCCCTCCCTATTTTCTTTACTTCTCCCTCCTTTTTTTTCTTCTTCTCCCTCTTCTCCTTCCATCTTTATTTCTTCTTCCTCCTTATTTTCTTAACGTCGCCTCCCTCCATCTTTACTTTTCTTCTTCTCCCTCTTCTCCCTCCATCTTTACCTCTCCTCCCTTCTTCTATACCATACTATTTCCTCCGGATTTCTATACTTCTCATCCATCCATCCATCCATCTCTTCCTTTCTTTCTTCTTCCTCCTTATTTTCTTAACTTTGCTGCCCTCTTTCTTTACTTTTCTTCTTCCTCTTCTCTCTCCATCTTTACTTTTACTCCTTCCTTTACTTTTCTCCTGCCTCCCTCTTTACTTTACTACTCCTCCCTTTTTCTATACTTTATTTCTCCTCCCTCCATCTTTACTTTCTGTTCTTCCTTCTTTTCTATTTCTCTTCTCTCCTTCTTTACTTTAACTTCTCCTTTCTCCATACTTTACTTCCCCTCTGTATGTCTACACTTTCTTTCTGCTCTGTATTTCTGTACTTCTCCTCCCTCCATCTTTACTTCTCCTCCTACCTCTCCCCCCTCATCTTCTCGCTGCTTGTGTACTTGACTTCTCCTCCCTCCATACCTCACATCTCCTTCCTGCTCCTTTACTTCTCCCTCTGATTTTACTTTTCCTTTTTTCTGTACTTCTCCTCCCTCCTTCTTTACTTTTCTTCTTCTCCCTCTTCTCCCCATCTTTATTTCTTCTCCCTCCATCTTTACTTCTCCTCCCTCCTTCTATGCTATACTATCTCTTCTGGATTTCTATACTTCTCATCCATCCATCTTTACTTTATTTCTTCTCCCTCCTTATTTTCTTAACTTTGCCTCCCTCTTTCTTTACTTTTCTTTTTCTCCCTCTTCTCCCTCCATCTTTATTTCTCCTCCCTTCTTCTTTACTTTTCTTCTTCTCCCTCTTCTCCCTCCATCTTTATTTCTCCCCCCTCCTTTACTTTTCTTCTTCTTCTTCCATCTTTACTTCCCCTCCCACCTTCTTTTCTTCTTCTCCCTCTTTCCCTCCATCTTTACTTCTCCTCCTCCATACCTCACATCTCCTCCCTCCTTCTTTACTTTTCTTCTTCTCCCTCCATCTTTATTTCTCCTCCCTCCTTTAGTTTACTTTTTCTCCCTCTTCTCCTTCCATCTTTATTTCTCCTTCTTCCTTCTATACCATACTATCTCCTCCGGGTTTCTATACTTCTCATTAGGGGTGTGCCATCTTAGGCACCTCACGATTCGATTCGTTTACGATTCAGGGTGCTACAATTCGATTATTAAACAATTCTTTTTCCCATACAGAATTTCTTTTAAACAAGGTATATTTGTCAGCATCCATTAAATAAAGTAAACAAACAAATTTACCTCCATTATCTTTTATTTATATCAGACCAAACGGTCCAACACATTTCCCACAACAAAAAGCTGCTCTTACATAAAGTGTAATTCATAAAGTGCCTTTAGAAATAAGACTTGTTTTAAAAACTTAAAACTTATACAGTACTGTTCTAAATACATACATTAGATCATTATACACTGCACAGTATAGTACACAACTACGCTCTGTAGTCTGGCTCAATGTCCCGCCTACAGCACATCTGATTGGTTAGAAGTTATGGGTAATCAATCAGCACAGACACACTGTCACAGACAGGGTGAGACAGAGTTGCAGCGGTGATCAGAGAGGAGCTGTGTAGAAGTTAATAGAGCTGATATCACCAAAGTTTCAATAATTATCACAGTGTTATGATCTGTTTCTTTGACGACAGCATAGTTACATCAGTGAAAAAAGTCATGGTCTGGATTTCCCTCAAGACGATGTGACGGATTTTAAATCAGTCGTTCTTCACAGAGATGCGCTGCACACAGCAGCATCTGTCCTGTCTTTTCACTGCAACTCTGCATTGAGATTTCGGGTATTATAACTTATACAAAAGTAACAGTGACAGTAAAACTATGATGCTCACACGTAGTCCGCGGATCACATGCGTGCCGAACCCACGGAAGGCGATCCGTACAGAATACGGATGAAATGCAATCCGTTGTGCCCCTAATTTCAACCCTGAAGAGTGAACTTCACGCTCAGTGACAGCAGCCAGCGAGTTAGTTGCCGCTGTGTTGGCTAACAGTCTATTATGAGTCCGTCCCTTAAAACTGTCCGGACGGCCTTTTTCGTTCCGGCCAACTTCCAGGTGCTGCGGTTGTGTTTCTGTGATTTCGCTATCATGGAAAATAATCAATTTTTGAACATTTGTTAATCGTTATTGATCGTCACGTGTCGCATCGCGATGCATCAAAGAAACGATGAATTGGCACACCCCTACTTCTCATCCATCCATCTTTATTTCTTCTCCCTCATTTTCTTAACTTTGCCGCCCTCTTTCTTTACTTTTCTTCTTCTCTCTCTTTTCCCTCCATCTTTACTTCTACTCCCTGCTTCTTTACTTTTCTTCTTCTCCCTCTTCTCCCTCTATCTTTACTTCTCCTGCCTCCTTCTTTACTTTACTACTCCTCCCTTTTTCTATACTTTATTTCTCCTTCCTCCATCTTTACTTCCTGTTCCTCCTTCTTTTCTTTATTTCTCTTCTCTCCTTCTTTACTTTAACTTCTCCTTTCTCCATACTTTACTACTCCTCTGTATGTCTACACCTTCTTTCTGCTCTGTATTTCTGACCTTCTCCCCCCTTCCATCTTTTTCTTCTCCTCCCTCCTTCCAGAGGTGTGGACTCGGAGTCACATGACTTGGACTCCAGTCACTCGAGTCATGAATTTGATGACTTTAGACTCGACTTGACAAAATGTTAAAAGACTTGCAACTCGACTTGGACTTGAACAGCAATGACTGGTGACTTCACTTGGACTTGACCCGTTTGACTTGAAAAGACTTGCTACTTTCACCAAAACACAAAGATTAAAATGTATGTTCTCGATGAACGCTCTGCATCTCTCTCCCTTTGTGCGCATTTGTGTTTGTGCGAGCTGCAGGCACAGCATCCAATCAAATTAGATCCACATTGTTTTGATCCGACAGCATCCAATCAAATTGTAGGACAACAACCAACGAAGAAGAAATGGTAATCAAAGCGCCAGTTTGAAAAATGATACCAAAGATAGTGTCGTTCGGGAACAAAAGTTACGAGGTGGTCAACAAAAAACAGATTGCAGTGTGCAAAATGTGGGTAGAAGATTTTTACAAACTACTCCTCATGTTGACATTATTCTGTTTGACTACATTTTAAATTATAATGTAATTATAAAATTTGCATATAAAGACTCATCAGTCATTCAGTGATCTGTTATTACCTGCTGTCACGTGTATTGGCCATCTGCACATGCAGGTTTATAAAGTTCTCGGTCCAGGTGAACATCATCACTCATTCGGCCGTCTGTTTCCATGATGAAAACTTCCCCTTAACCTTCTCCTCTCACTGCAGTCATCGATCGCCCCTTACTGTCGCTGTGGCGAGTTGTTTTTTTTTTTTTCTTTAGTCATTTTCATATCGAGACGTTTCCTCTTTATTTCAGTGACAGTCCGACCCTCAGGTAACACGGTATTAACAGCACTCACTTTTCCCGTTTATTTGCTTTAGCAGGTCTTTAAATTTCACTGCTGACGCTGTTAAAATGACAGTTTTTCCTTCATGGATCTCTGAAAACAGAACGTCAAAACTCCAAACTCTTAAAGTTCTTTTTTCTCTTCTATTCCATTTTCATGAATGAGCTCTTCCAGACATGTGGAGCAGGAAGTGCAGCCTTATATGGTATTATTGGGGCGTAAATTATGCTCATTTACAAGTCTCATGCACGTGCACTCAAATACGCACAGGTGGATCATTTACACGGTTTTCTGAAGTTAAGAGCTTGTTGAATCTGACGTGACGTGTTCGTAAGAGACCTTCATTACGAAAAAAGTGAGAGAAATTTAAGTTAAGAATAGGAAAATGTTCTTGCATGAGGCCCAATGTTTCTCTGTTATGTTTCTCCCTCTTTCTCAAACACGCGTGCGTGCACACACACACACACACACACACACACACACACACACAAAACCCTGTTTTGTGTTAGTCCTTTAATGATAACCTAAATGTTCCTCAATATAGAAACCTAGCAGTCTCTTGGATAATTTATTGATCATTTAGGGCAGTGGTTCCCAGCAAGACAGATCTGAAGTGACAAGAGAAGATTATTTGATTTTTTATTTTTTTACAATATTACCTCTAGAGCCGCAATGATTAATCGATGAATCGATGATTAATCGATTTTTTGGATTAATTGCCAACTGTTTTGATAATCGAGTAATCATTTTGAGTCCTTTAAAAAAAAAAAAAAAAGTGCATTCAATGGTCAACTGCTGTGGTGCTAGTTCTAGTGCAATATGCTATGGAAATTCAATGTCAGCACTTTTTGTACTTTTTTTTTTTACAAATAATTTCAGTTGCACTTTATGAAATGTGTTTATTCTGTGCACAAATAGTCTAAAAGGAGGAATATTCTTGCAGAATATGAGTCAAATGTTAGATGGTGCTGGTTAATAGTGCAATATAAGTGCAATGTCAGCACTAGTTTTCTTGTAAAAGTTCAATGCACTTGTTTATCAAATTTGTTTTGATAAATAATATAGATTTTAAAAGCATACATGATCTGTGTACATTTAGTATATTATTACTGTGTTGTTAAAATGACTTGAAAGGACTCGAAACTCAAGTGTAGGACTTGTGACTTGACTCGGGACTTGAGAGCAAAGACTTGAGACTTAATCGTGACTTGCAAAGCAATGACTTGGTCCCACCTCTCCCTCCTTCTATGCTATACTATCTCCTCCAGATTTCTATACTTCTCATCCATCCATCTTTACTTTATTTCTTCTCCCTCCTTATTTTCTTAACTTCGCCACCCTCTTTCTTTACTTTTCTTCTTCTCCCTCTTCTCCCTCCATCTTTACTTCTTTCTCCCTCCTTCTTTACTTTACTACTCCTCCCATTTTCTATACTTTATTTCTTCTCCATCTTTACTTTGTTCCTCCTTTCTTTATTTCTCTTCTCTCCTTCTTTACTTTAACTTCTCCTTTCTCCATACTTTACTACTCCTCTGTATGTCTTACACTTTCTTTCTGTTCTGTATTTCTGTACTTCTCCTCCCTCCATCTTTACTTCTCCTCCTACCTCTCCCCCCTCATCTGCTCGCTGCTTGTGTACTTGACTTCTCCTCCCTCCATACCTCACATCTCCCTCCTCCTTTACTTCTCCTCCCTCCATCTTTACTTCTCCTGCCTCCATACCGCACATCTCCCTCCTGCTTTACTTCTCTCTCTGTTTATACTTTTCCTTATTTCTATACTTCTCTCTCTTTCTTTACTTTTCTTCTTCTCCCTCTCCTCCCTCCTTCTATACTATACTATCCTCTGGATTTCTAGACTTCTCAGCCATCCATCTTTATTTTTCCTCCCTCTATTTTTCTTCTTCTCCCTCTTCTCCCTCCATCATTATTTCTTCTCCCTCCTTATTTTATTAATGTTGCCTCCCTCCATCTTTACTTTTCTTCTCCTCCCTCTTCTCCCTCATCTTTACTTCTCCTGCCTCCTTTACTACTCCTCCCTTTTTCTATACTTTACTTCCTCTCCCTCCTTTTCTTTATTTCTCTTCTCTCCTTCTTTACTTTAACTTCTCCTTTCTCCATACTTTACTTCTCCTCTGTATGTCTACACTTTCTTTCTGCTCTGTATTTCTGTACTTCTTCTCCCTCCATCTTTACTTCTACTCCTACCTCTCCCCCCTCATCTTCTCGCTGCTTGTGTACTTGACTTCTCCTCCCTCCATACCTCACATCTCCTCCGTCCTCCTTTACTTTCTCTCCCCTCCTTCTTTACTTTTCTTCTTCCCCCTCTTCTCCCTCCCTCTTTATTTCTCCTCCCTCCTTCTTTAGTTTACTTTTTCTCCCTCTTCTCCTTCCATCTTTAATTCTCCTCCCTCCTTCTATACCATACTATCTCCTCCGGGGTTTCTATACTTCTCATCCACCCATCTTTATTTCTTCTCCCTCCTTATTTTCTCAACTTTGCTGCCCTCTTTCTTTACTTTCTTCTTCCTTCATCTTTACTTGTCCTCCCACCTTCTTTACTTTTCTTCTTCTTCCTCTTCTCCCTCCATCTTTACTTGTACTCCCTCCTCCTTTACTTTTCTTCTTCTCCTTCTTCTCCCTCATCTTTACTTCTCCTGCCTCCCTGTTTACTACTCCTCCCTTTTTCTATACTTTATTTCTCCTCCCTCCATCTTTACTTTCTGTTCCTCCTTTTCTTTATTTCTCTTCTCTCCTTATTTACTTTAACTTCTCCTTTCTCCATACTTCACTACTCCTCTGTATGTCTACACTTTCTGCTCTTTTTTCTGCTCTATATTTCTGTACTTCTCCTCCCTCCACCTTTACTTCTCTTCCTGCCCCTCATTTGCTCACTGCTTGTGTACTTGACTTCTCCTCCCTCCATACCTCACATCTCCTCCCTTCTCCTTTACTTCTCCCTCTGATTTTACTTTTCCTTGTTTCTATACTTCTCCTCCCTCCCTCTTTACTTTCTTCTTCTCCCTCTCTTCCCCCATCTTTATTTCTCCTGCCTCCTGCTTTACTTTTCCTCTTCTCCCTCCATCTTTACTTCTCCTCCCTCCTTCTATTCTATACTATCTCCTCTGGATTTCTATACTTCTCATCCATCCATCTTTACTTTATTTCTTCTCCCTCCCTATTTTCTTAACTTTGCCTCCCTCCTCTCCCTCCATCTTTATTTCTCCTCCCTCTTTCTTTACTTTTTTGCTTTTTTACTCCTCCCCTTTTCTATACTTTATTTCTCCTCCCTCCTCCTTTCTCCTTCCGCGGCCACAGAGACAGCTGCTCCATGAAAGAGGCGCTTTATGGACTCACAGGTACGTTCAAGAATGAATGAATTGTATGAAATGTTATTGGTTCTCTGGCCTGAACTTGTGTATTTAAAGCTTTTTTATAATAATGTTCAGCTCTCTGTCAGTCACTGTCCTCCTCTGTTAAAAGTTACTCAAAGATTTAATTATCGTTGAAGGACGGCACTGTGGCGTCAAGTTTTGATGTTTCGCTATGAAACAGGAAGTTAATGTAACTTTGCGCTTCATGGTGGAATCTGCCCCAAACATAACATGTTTGATAAGATACCCGGCTTAAATACATCTACAGGACAATATTTAGTCAGTGTTGCAAAATGGCTCCATGGCGCCCCCCACAATGTTTGAATGAAGCAGCCCCCGCACTACGTTTCATCAACATGTACAAAAAACAGCAGGTACATGTATCATGTTAAAGGTGCACAAAAAGCCTCATGAAGCCACAGCCTGATTCCAACAGCATCGAATTTTAACAAACTCCTCCTAGAGAATTGATCAGATTGACTTCAAAATTGGTATCTATCATCTAGGCTAGTTTGTGATCAACAGTTAATAGGCTCATTTGAGATGAACTGCTCTTCTCCTGGAGAGTCGATGAGGTCAGTCGGCCGCAGCAGGAGGTGGAGACAAAAAGCTTCAGTCAAGTGGGACAGTGTCCAGCAGACCTCAGAGAATCTACAGGAAGAGACACTAACATTCCTGTTAGATCACCTGTAGGCTTCCTGTAGTCTGCAGACCACGTTCAGAGCTGAAGAAATAAATCTTGATCACTGATTGAAGTTGAAATAGAAAAGATCCTCCTTCTGTCACATGATCCTCTGTTCTTTTATCTGCCTTGTAAAGCACTTTGTCACTGTTAGTTTGATGTTGTTATATATATATAACATTTATTAGGGGGTTAAGCCCGCGGGACCTGGGAACCGCGTATGCTTGCAAAACAATAGGGTTCCCAGCGGTGCTGGGAACCCTATTGTTTTTGTTAAAGTTTTTATTATTTTTAGGGGGCCAAGCCCGCGGGGGCTGGGGAACGCGACTGCAAAGCAGACGCGTTCCCCAGCACCAGCGGTGCTGGGAACCCTATTGTTTTTGTTCTGATTTTTATTCATCTTTTTTTTATTATTCTTCCGTTGATAAAAGTCCGGCTGCAGCCTAAACCGTGCAAGGGAGGGTGGTGCAATTTGGAGGGATGGTCCAGACCCCTGCACGTACCTCAGACGCAAAAATTCACATATGTCCGCCACTAGGTGGTGCTATAACCAAGGAAAACACCTTTTGGCCTATAATTCCCACACCGTATGTCACACATGCAAAAACCTTATATCCTCAGATTCCCTGAATAGGGATGCATCACCTGGGCCAGGCCACGCCCATTTCCGCCTATAATTTTTTTTCGCTACATCGCGAAAACTGGAAAAGCTACTTTTTCGAACTCCTCCTTGGGGTTTTGTCCGATCAGCGTCAAACTTGGCGTATACAGTCTACAGTTCGAAGTGATCTAAAGTTATCAAAAGAATTTTGCTCGGTAAAAAGATGCACAAATTATTTACGAATGAATTTTTCAAGCTAGCTTTAAAAACGCAAACTCTTGCCTATCTCGGTCAAAATAAATGCTAACGACACCAAACGTCAGATCCTTGGTTGCCATGCCACTGTGAGGCTAAGAACCAAAATTGGCTGATGTTAGCCACTAGGGGGCGCTGCAGATACGGGACATTTATATCTCTTAAACAACAACACCGATTTTAACGAAATTGGCTGGCTACCATGCTGGATGACTCCTGAGGCCACATCTTGAAGTTAATCACGACTGGTCAAAGTGGGCGTGGCTTATGACGCGATAAACAACAAACATTTATTTCAGCACAAGTATTATGCTGAGAGGTCTGAAATTGACAGGGTATATGTAGAATAGGACACAGACTGCCCATACCGAAAATTGTGCATCTACTCCACTAGGTGGCGCTATAACAGACGCAAACGCGTTTTGGCCTGTAACTTCCACATTTTAAGTCACATCTTCATAAACTTTATATCCACGTGTTCCCTGCATAGAGCCGCATCTTATGACATAGGCCACGCCCAGTTCCACAACATATTTCTCTTTCTAATTCACTACACGTCAAAAACCTACTTTTTCGAACTCCTCCTAGGGTTTACGCTCCAGCTGCACGAAACTTTGCACATACAGTCTCCAGATGGCCCTGATCAAAAGTTATCAAAAGAATTTTGCTACTCCAAAAAAAGCGGTAGTTATAAGCAAACAATTTTTTCTGCTAGCTAAAAAACACATATTGTTGCATATTTTTGTCAAAGTAAAAGGTATCAACATGAAACTTGAGTCACTTCTTTCAGTGGTCAACCAGAGGTTCTGTACCAAATTTGGTGCAAATTGGGCAACAGGGGGCGCTATAAACACAGTAATATCAAGCAACACAAAAGTAGCTTGGATCCGCACGAAATTCGGGGAGCGTGATCTGGAGTCCCTCCCGAGCCCCGCCGTAAAGTTTAGTCATGTTTGATCAAAGTGGGCGTGACTTGTCACAACAAACATATTCTGCCTTTGACACTTGCAGTGCTCTTCCCATTAGAGCAGTGTTTCTCAATCCTGGTCCTCAGGCCCCCCTGCCCTGCATGTTTTAGATGTTTCCCTGCTACAACACATCTGATTCAAATGATCAGGTCATTATCAGGCTTCTGTGGAGGCTTGATGATGAGCTGATCATTTGAATCAGGTGTGTTGGAGCAGGGAAACACCTAAAACATGCAGGGCAGGGGGGCCTGAGGACCAGGATTGAGAAGCACTGCATTACAGTAAGAGGAAGGGAGAGACAGGGCAGCCTTGTTTGACCTCACATTTAACGGCAAACCTCGGCGACGTGCCTTCCGGTGACGAAACAGAGCCGTTTGTGCTGCGTGGGCTCCGCGACGCCCGGGGGCCGAGTCGCGCGGGAGGCTTGGCTCCCGTTCATAACTGCTTGCAGTTCTAGTTATTAGGGGGCCAAGCCCGCGGGGCCTGGGGACCGGTCCCCAGGACCAGCGGTGCTGGGAACCCTATTGTTTTTGTTCAGATTTTTATTTTTAGGGGGCCAAGCCCGCGGGGGCTGGGGGACACGTGTGCAAGCATACGCGTTTCCAGGACCAGCGGTGCTGGGAACTCTATTGTAATTGTTCAGGTTTTTAGGGGGCCAAGCCCGCGGGGCCTGGGGGACGCGTGTGCAAGCATACGCGTTTCCCAGGACCAGCGGTGCTGGGAACCCTATTGTAATTAGGGGGCCAAGCCCGCGGGGCCTGGGGGACGCGTATGCAAGCATACGCGTTTCCCAGGACCAGCGGTGCTGAGAACCCTATTGTTTTTGTTAAGATTTTTATTATTAGGGGGCCAAGCCCACGGGGGCTGGGGAACGCGACTGCAAAGCAGACGCGTTTCCCAGCACCAGCGGTGCTGGGAACCCTATTGTTTTTTGTTAAAGTTTTTATTAGGGGGCCAAGCCCGCGGGGCCTGGGGGACGCGTATGCAAGCATACGCGTTTCCCAGGACCAGCGGTGCTGGGAACCCTATTGTTTTTGTTAAGATTTTTATTTTTATTTTTCCCCCGGTAAAAGTGGTGCTGCAGGCTAAACCGTGCAAGGGAGAGCGGTGCAATTTGGAGGGTTGGTCCAGACCCCTGCACGTACCTCAGACGCAAAAATTCACATATGTCCGCCAGCAGGGGGCGCTATAACCAAGGGAAACGCTTTTTTGCCTATAACTCCCACATCATATGTCGCACAATCAAAAACCTCATATCCACAGATTCCCTGAAAAGCGCTGAATCACCTGGGCTTGGCCACGCCCATTTGTGCCTAGAATTTTTTTTCGCCACATCGCGAAAACTGGAAAACCTACTTCTTCGAACTCCTCCTTGGGGTTTGTTCCGATCAGTGTGAAATTTGACACGTATGGTCTACAGCTCGACGTGAGCAAAAGTTATCAAAAGAATTTTGTTTGATCAAAATATGCGCAAGTTATTAATGAATACATTTTTCTAGCTAGCTATAAAAATGTGAACGGTTGCATATCTCAGTCAAAATAAATGCTAACGACACCAAATCTGAGATCCTGGGTTGGCACGTGACTGTGGGGGTGTGAGCCAAATTTGGCTAATGTTGGCCACTAGGGGGCGCTGCAAATATGGGAAATTTATATCTCTTAAACAGCAACACCGATTTTTACGAAATTTGGTGGGCATGATGCTGGGTCACTCCTGAGGCCATGTCTTGAAGGTAATCACGACTGGTCAAAGTGGGCGTGGCTTATTACCAGATAAACAACAAACATTTATTTCAGCTCACGTATTGTGCTGAGGGCTGTGAAATTTACAAGGTATATATAGAATAGCACACAGACCACCCATACCAAAAATTGTGCGTCTACTCCACTAGGTGGCGCCGTATATATCCACGTGTTCCCTGAATAGAACCGCATCTTCTGACATAGGCCACGCCCACTCCCACAGCATATTTCTCTTTGTAACTCGCTACACATCAAAAACCTACTTTTTTGAACTCCTCCTAGGGTGTACGCTCCATCTGCACAAAACTTTGCACACAGAATCTCCAGATGTGCCTGATCAAAAGTTATCAAAACAATTTTGCTACTCCAAAAAACTGGTACTTATAAATAAACATTTTTTTCTGCTAGCTAAAAAACACATACCGTTGCATTTTTTTGTCAGAGTAAAAGCTATCAACATGAGACTCAATCCACACGTTTCAGAGATCAACCAGAGGCTCTGTACAAAATTTGGTGCAAATTAGGCAACAGGGGGCGCTATAAACAGAGAAACATTAAGTGACAAAAAAGTTGCTTGGATTTGCACAAAATTTGGCAAGCACGATCTGGAGTCCCTCTCGAGCCCGGCCGTAAAGTTTAGTGACGTTTGGTCAAAGTAGGCGTGACTTCTTACAACAAACAGCCTTTCACACTTGCAGTGCTCTTCCCATTGCAATGAGGGGAATGGAGAGAGAGGGCAGCCTCGTTTGACCCCACGTTCAACAGCAAATCTTGGCAACGTGCCTCCCAGTGACGAAACAGAACCGTTCGCGTTGTGTGGGCTCCGCACTGCCCGGGGGCCGAGTCGTGCGGGAGGCTTGGCCCCCGTTCATAACTGCTTGCAGTTCTAGTTATTTTTATTTTTCCACCGCTAAAAGTGGTGCTGCAGGCTAAACCGTGCATGGGAGGGCGGTGCAATTTGAAGGGTTGGTCCAGACCCCTGCACGTACCTCAGGCGCAAAAATTCACATATGTCCGCCAGCAGGGGGCGCTATAACCAATGAAAACACCTTTTGGCCTATAACTCCCAAACCGTTTGTCGCACATTCAAAAGCCTTGTATCCTCAGATTCCCTCAATTCCCCTGAATCACCTGGGCTAGGCCACGCCCATTTCCGCCTATAATTTTTTTTCGCTACATCGCGAAAACTGGAAAAACTACTTTTTGGAACTCCTCCTTGGGGTTTTATCCGATCAGTGTGAAATTTGGCACGTGCAGTCTTCCGATGGTCCTGATCTAAAGTTATCAAAAGATTTTTGTTCCGTCAAAATATGCGCAAATTATTAACGAAGAAAACTTTCTAGCTAGCTATAAAAATGCAAACAGCTGCATATCTTGGTCAAAATAAAAGCTAACGAAACCAAATCTGAGAACCTTGGTTGCCATGTCACTGTGGGGCTATGAGCCAAATTTGGTTGACGTTGGCCACTAGGGGGCGCTGCAAATATGGGAACGTTAAATCTCTTAAACGGAAAAACAGATTTTTACGAAATTTGGTGGGTATGATGCTGGGTCACTCCTGAGGCCATATCTTGAAGGTAATCACGACTGGTCAAAGTGGGCGTGGCTTATTACGAGATAAACAACAAACATTTATTTTAGCTCAAGTATTATGCTGAGGGCTGTGAAATTTACAGGGTATATATAGAATAGGACACAGACCACCCACACCAAAAATTGTGCATCTACTCCACTAGGTGGCACTGTAATGGATGCAAACGCATTTTGGCCTGTAACTTCCACATTTTTAATCACATCATCATAAACTTTATATCCACGTGTTCACTAAATTGATCCGCATCTATTGACATAGGCCACGCCCACTCCCACAGCATATTTCTCTTTGTAAGTCGCTACATGTCAAAAACCTACTTTTTCGAACTCCTCCTAGGGTTTATGCTCTGTCTGCACGAAACTTTGCAGACACAATCTCCAGATGTGCCTGATCAAAAGTTATCAAAAGAATTTTGCTACGCAAAAAAATGCGCTACTTATAAATAAACATTTTTTTCTGCTAGCTAAAAAAACACATACTGTTGCATATTTTTGTCAAAATAAAAGCTATCAACTTGAAACTCAACTCACTTATTTCCGAGGTCAAACAGAGGCTCTGTACCACATTTGGTGCAAATTGGCCAAAAGGGGGCGCTATAAACACTGTAATATCAAGCGACACAAAAGTTGATTGGATCCGCACGAAATTTGGGGAGCGTGATCTGGAGTCACTCCCAAGGCTAGCCGTAAACTTTTGTTATGTTTGGTCAAAGTGGGTGTGACTTCTTACAACAAACATATTCAGCAATAATACAGAGGAGCTCTGCCCATGACAATAAAAGGAATGGAGAGAGAGGGCAGCCTTGTTTGAGCCCACATTCGACAGCAAATCTTGGCGATGTACCTCATGATACCGAAATAGAGCCATTGGCGTTACATAGCCTCCGCTAAGCGCGGGGGCCGAGTCGCACGGGGAGGCTTGGCCCCCTTTCATAACTGCTTGCAGTTCTAGTTATTAGGGGGCCAAGCCCGCGGGGGCTGGGAACCGCGTATGCAAGCATACGCGTTTCCCAGTACCAGCGGTGCTGGGAACCCTATTGTTTTTGTTCCGATTTTTATTATTATTATTCACTATTATTAGGGGGCCAAGCCCGCGGGGCCTGGGGACCGCGTATGCACAAGCATACGCGTTTCCCAGGACCAGCGGTGCTGGGAACCCTATTGTTTTTGTTCTGATTTTTATTATTATTCACTATTATTATTTTTTATTCTTCCACGGGTAAAAGTGGTGCTGCAGGCTAAACCATGCAAGGGAGGGCGGTGCAATTTGGAGGGTTGGTCCAGACCCCTGCACGTACCTCAGGCGCAACAATTGACATATGTCCGCCAGCAGGTGGCGCTATGACCAAGGGAAACACGTTTTGGCCTATAACTCCCAAACCATTTGGCGCACATTCAAAAGCCTCACATCCACAGATTCCCTGAATTGCCCTGAATCACGTGGGCTAGGCCACGCCCATTTCCGCCTATAATTTTTTTTCAGGAAATTGCGAAAACTCGAAAAACTACTTTTCCGAACTCCTCCCTGGGGTTTGGTCCGATCAGTGTGAAATTTGGCACATATGTTCGTCAGCTGGACCTGATCTAAAGTTATCAAAAGAATTTTGTTCGTTCAAAATATGCGCAACTTATTAAAGAATAAAATTTTCTAGCTAGCTATAAAAACACGAACAGTTGCATAACTCGCTTAAACAAAATGCTAACGACACCAATTCTGAGATCCTTGGTTGGCCTGACACTGTGGGGGTATGAGCAAAATTTGGCTAATGTTGGCCACTAGGGGGCGCTGCAAATATGGGAACGGTATAACTCTTAAACGGCAACACCGATTTTTACCAAATTTGGTGGGTATGATGCTGGGTCACTCCTGAGGCCATATCTTCAAGGTCATTACGATTGGTCAAAGTGGGCGTGGCTTATTACAAGATAAACAACAAACATTTATTTCAGCTCAAGCATTAAGCTGAGGGCTGTGAAATTTACAGGGTATATATAGAATAGGACACAGACTACCCATACCAAAAATTGTGCATCTACTCCACTAGGTGGCGCTGTAACGGATGCAAACGCATTTTGGCCTGTAACTTCCACAATTTAAATCACATATTCATAACCTTTATATCCACGTGTTCCCTAAATAGATCCGCATCTTTTGACATAGGCCACGCCCACTCCCACAGCACATTTCTCTTTGTAAGTCGCTACACGTCAAAAACCTACTTTTCCAAACTCCTCCTAGGGTTTACGCTCCATCTGCACGAAACTTTGTAGACACAATCTCCAGACGTGCTTGATCAAAAGTTATCAAAAGAATTTTGCTACACAAAAAAATGTGCTACTTATAAATAAACATTTTTTTCGGCTAGCTAAAAAACACATACCGTTGCATATTTTAGTCAAAGTAAAAGCTATCGACATGAAACTCAAATCACTTCTTTCAGAGGTCAGCCAGAGGCTCTGTACCAAATTTGGTGCAAATTGGCCAACAGGGGCCGCTATAAACTGAGAAAAATCAAGCGACACAAAAGTAGCTCAGATTCGCACGAAATTCGGCGAGCACCATGTGGAGTTGCTCCCGAAGCCGTCTGTAAAGTTTAGTGATGTTTGGTCAAAGTGGGCGTGGCTTATTACAAGATAAACAACAAACATTTATTTTAGCTCAAGTATTATGCTGAGGGCTGTGAAATTTACAGGGTATATATAGAATAGGACACACACCACCCACACCAAAAATTATGCATCTACTCCACTAGGTGGCGCTGTAACGGACACAATCACGTTTTGGCCTGTAACTTCCACATTTTTGATCACAAGTTCATAAACTTTATATCCACGTGTTCCCTACATAGAGCCGCATATTCTCACATAGGCCACGCCCACTTCCACAACATATTTCTCTTTCTAATTCGCTACACGTTAAAAACCTACTTTTTCGAACTCCTCCTAGGGTTTACGCTCCATCTGCACGAAACTTTGCACATACAGTCTCCAGATCGACCTGATCAAAAGTTCTCAAAAGAATTTTGCTACTCCAAAAAATGCGGTACTTAGAAATAATCAATTTTTTCTGCTAGCTAAAAAACACATATTGTTGCATATTTTTGTCAAAGTAAAAGCTATCAACATGAAACACAAATCACTTGTTTCAGACGTCAGCAAGAGGCTCTGTACCAAATTTGGTGCAAATTTGTCAAAAGGGGGCGCTATAAACACAGAAAAATCAAGCGACACAAAAGCTGCTCAGATTCGCACGAAATTTTGTGCGCGTGATGTGGAGTCACTCCCGAGGCCAGCCGTAAAGTTTAGTACTGTTTGGTCAAAGTGGGCGTGACTTGTTACGACAAACATATTCAGCAATAATACAGAGCTTCCAGTGCTCTTCCCATTACAATAAGAAGAATGGAGAGAGAGTGCAGCCTTGTTTGACCTGATGTGCGATAGCAAATCTTGGCGACGTACCTTCCTGTACCGAAATAGAGCCGTTCGCGTTGCGTCGGCTACGCGACGCCCGGGGGCCGAGTCGCGCGGGAGGCTTGGCCCCCTTTCATAACTGCTTGCAGTTCTAGTTATTAGGGGGCCAAGCCCACGGGGCCTGGGGGACGCGTATGCACAAGCATACGTGTTTCCCAGGACCAGCGGTGCTGGGAACCCTATTGTTTTTGTTCAGATTTTTATTATTATCGTGATTATTTTTATTTTTCCGTTGGTAAAAGTGGTGCTGCAGGCTAAACCGTGCAAGGGAGGGCGGTGCAATTTGGAGGGTTGGTCCAGACCCCTGCACGTACCTCAGGCGCAAAAATTCACATATGTCCGCCAGCAGGTGGCGCTATAACCAAGGGAAACACCTTTTGGCCTATAACTCCCAAACCGTTTGTCGCACATTCAAAAGACTCATATCCACACATTCCCTGAATTGCCCTGAATCACCTGGGCTAGGCCACGCCCATTTCCGCCTATAATTTTTTTTTGCTACATCGCGAAAACTGGAAAACTTACTTTTTCGAACTCCTCCTTGGGGTTTTGTCCGATCAGTGTGAAATTTGGCACATACAGTCTTCAGAGGGATCTGATCTAAAGTTATCAAAAGAATTTTGTTCCGTCACAGTATGCGCAAATTATTAACGAATACATTTTTCTAGCTAGCTACAAAAACACAAACAGTTGCATATCACGGTCAAAAAAAAGGCTAACGACACCAAGTCTGAGATCCTTGGTTGGCATGTGACTGTGGGGGTATGAGCCAAATTTGGTTGATGTTGGCCACTAGAGGGCGCTGCAAATATGGCAACGTCATATCTCTTAAACGGAAACACCGACTTTTACGAAACTTGGTGGGCATGATGCTGAGTCACTCCTGAGGCCATACTTTGAAGGTAATCATGACTGGTCAAAGTGGGCGTGGCTTATTACGAGATAAACAACAAACATTTATTTCAGCTCAAGTATTATGCTGAGGGCTGTGAAATTTACAGGGTATATATAGAATAGGACACACACCACCCATACCAAAAATTGTGCGTTTACTCCACTAGGTGGCGCTGTAACGGATGAAAACGCATTTTAGCCTGTAACTTCCACATTTTAAATCACATCTTCATAAACTTTATATCCACGTGTTCCCTACATACAGTCGTATCCTCTGACATAGGCCACGCCCACTCCCACAGCAGATTTCTCTTTGTAAGTCGCTACACGTCAAAAACCTACTTTTTCGAACTCCTCCTAGGATGTACACTCCATCTGCACAAAACTTTGCACACACAATCTCCAGACTTGCCTGATCAAAAGTTATCAAAAGAATTTTGCTCTTCCAAAAAACGCGGTACTTATAAATAAGCAATTTTTTCTGCTACCTAAAAAACACATACCGTTGCATATTTTTGTCAAAGTAAAAGCTAGCAACATCAAACTCGAATCACTTGTTTCTGAGGTCAACCAGAGGACCTGTGCCAAATTTGGCGCAAATTGGCCGATAGGGGGCGCTATAAACAGAGAAAAATCAAGCAACTTCAAAGTTGCTCAGATTCACACGAAATTTGGCGAGCACCATGTGGCCTAGCTCCCGAGGCTGTCTGGAAAGTTTAGTGATGTTTGGTCAAAGTCGGCGTGACTTCTTACAACAAACATATTCTGCCTTTGACATTTGCAGTGCTTTTCCCATTGCAATAAGAGGAACGGAGAGACAGGGCAGCCTTCTTCGACCCCACGTTCGATAGCAGATCTTGGCGGTGTGCCTCCTGGTAACAAAATAGAGCCGTTTGTGTTACGTGGGCTCCGCGATGCCCGGGGGCCGAGTCGCGCGGGAGGCTTGGCCCCCGTTCATAACTGCTTGCAGTTCTAGTTAGGGGGCCAAGCCCGCGGGGCTGGGGAACGCGACTGCAAAGCAGACGCGTTTCCCAGCACCAGCGGTGCTGGGAACCCTATTGTTTTTGTTCGGATTTTTATTTTTCTTTTTTTTTTTTTTTTTCCTTATTTTTATTTTTCCGTTGATAAAAGTGGTGCTGCAGCCTAAACCGTGCAAGGGAGGGTGGTGCAATTTGGAGGATTGGTCCAGACCCCTGCAGGGACCTCAGGCGCAAAAAATGACATATGTCCGCCAGCAGGTGGCGCTGTAACCAAGGGCAAGGCCTTTTGGCCTATAACTCCCAAACCGTTTGTCACACATTCAAAAGCCTCATATCCACAGACTCCCTGAATTGCCCTGAATCCCCTGCGCTAGGCCACGCCCATTTCCGCCTATAATTTTTTTTCGCTAGATTGCGAAAACTGGAAAACCTACTTTTTCGAACTCCTCCTTGGGGTTTTGTCCGATCAGTGTGAAATTTGGCACATACAGTCTTCTGATGGACCTGACCAAAAGTTATCAAAAGAATTTTGATCCGTCAAAGTATGCGCACATTATTAACGAATAAATTTTTCAAGCTAGCTATAAAAACGCGAACAATTGCATATCTTGGTCAAAATAAATGATAACAACACCAAGTCTGACATCCTTGGTTGGCATGTCACTGTGAGTGTGTGAGCAAAATTTGGCTAATGTTGGCCACTAGGGGGCGCTGCAAATATGGGACATTTATATCTCTAAAACAGCAACACCGATTTTTACGAAATTTGGTGGGTATGATGCTGGGTCACTCCTGAGGCCATATCTTTAAGGTAATCACGACTGGTCAAAGTGGGCGTGGCTTATTACGAGATAAACAACAAACATTTATGTCAGCTCAAGTGTTATGCTGAGGCTGTGAAATTTACAGGCTATATATAGAATAGCACACAGACCACCCATACCAAAACTTGTGCATCTACTCCACTAGGTGGCGCTGTAATGGACGCAAATGCATTTTCGGCTGTAACTTCCATATTTTTAATCACATCTTCATAAACTTTATATGCACGTGTTGCCTAAATAGATCCGCATCTTCTGACATAGGCCACGCCCACTCCCACAGCACATTTCTCTTTGTATGTCGCTACACGTCAAAACCTACTTTTTTTAACTCCTCCTAGGGTTTACGTTCCATCTGCATGAAAATTTGCACACACAATCTTCAGCCTTACCTGATCAAAAGTTATCAAAAGAATTTTGCTACTCCAAAAAACACGGCACTTATAAATTTGCAAATTTTTCCGCTAGCTAAAAAAAACATACTATTGCATATTTTTGGCAAAATAAAAGCTATCAACACGAAACTCAAGTGACTTGTTTCAGAGGTCAACCAGAGGCTCTGTACCAAATTTCGTACAAATTGGGCAAAAGGGGGCGCTATAAACACAGTAATATCAAGCGTCAAAAAAGTTGGTCGAATCCACATGAAATTCGGTGAGTGTGATCTGGAGTCGCTCCCGAGGCCACCTGTAAGGTTTAGTGATGTTTGGTCAAAGTGGGCGTGACTTGTTACAACAAACATATTCAGCCTTTGACCCTTGCAGTGCTCTTCCCATTACAGTAAGAGGAAGGGAGAAACAGGGCAGCCTTGTTTGACCCAACGCTCGACAGCAAATCTCAGCTATGTGCCTCCTGGTGACAAAACAGAGCCGTTTCTGTTGCGTAGGCTCCGCGATGCCCGGGGGCCGAGTCGCGCGGGAGGCTTGGCCCCCGTTCATAACTGCTTGCAGTTCTAGTTATTTTTATTTTTTCGTTGGTAAAAGTGGTGCTGCAGGCTAAACCGTGCATGGCAGGGCGGTGCAATTTGGAGGGTTGGTCCAGACCCCTGCACGTACCTCAGGTGCAAAAACTGACATATGTCCGCCAGCAGGTGGCGCTATAATCAAGGAAAACACCTTTTGGCCTATAACTCCCACACCCTATGTCGCACATTCAAAAACCTCATATCCACAGATTCCCTGATTTGCCCTGAATCTCCTGGGCTAGGCCACGCCCATTTCCGCCTATAATTTTTTTTCAGGAAATTGCAAAAACTCGAAAACCCACTTTTTCGAACTCCTCCTTGGGGTTTGGTCCCATCACTGTGAAATTTGGCACGTACGTTCGGCACCTGGACCTGATCTAAGGTTATCAAAAGAATTTTGTTCTGTCAAAACATGCGCTAATTATTAACGAATAAAATTTTCTAACTAGCTATAAAAACACGAACAGTTACATATCTCGGTCAAAATAAATGCGAATGACACCATTTCTGAGATCCTTGGCTGGCATGTGACTGTGGGGGTATGAGCCAAATTCGGCTGATGTTGGCCACTAGGGGGCGCTGCAAATACGGGAACGTTATATCTCTTAAACGGCAACACTGATTTTTACCAAATTTGGTGGGCATGATGCTGGGTCACTCCTGAGGACCTATCTCGAAGATAATCACGATTGGTCAAAGTGGGCGTGCCTTATTACAAGACAAACAACAAACATTTATTTCAGCTCAAGTATTATTCTGAGGGCCATGAAATTTACAGGGTATATATAGAACAGGACACAGAACAAACATACCAAAAATTGCGCTTCCACTCCACTAGGTGGCGCTGTAACGGACGCAAACGCATTTTGGCCTGTAACTTCCACATTTTAAATCACATCTTCATAAACCTTATATCCTCGTGTTCCCTACATAGCTCCGCATCTTCTAACATAGGCCACGCCCACTCCCACAGCATATTTCTAGTCGGAAATCGCTACACATCAGAAACCCACTTTTTCCAACTCCTCCTAGGTTGTACGCTCCATCTGCACGAAAATTTGCACACACAATCTCCAGACTTGCCTGATCAAAAGTTATCCAAAGAATTTTGCCACTCCAGAAAACGCGGTACTTATAAATAAACATTTTTTTCTGCTAGCTACAAAACACATACCGTTGCATATTTTTGTCAAAATAAAAGCTATCAACATGAAACTCAAAACACTTGTTGCAGAGATCAACCACAGCCTCTGTGCCAAATTTGGTGCAAATTGGGCAACAGGGGCGCTATAAACAGAGAAACATTAAGCGACAAAAAAATTGCTCGGATTCGCACGAAATTTGCCCAGCACGATCTGGAGTCCCTCCCAAGCCCAGTCATAAAGTTTAGTAATGTTTGGTCAAAGTGGGCGTGACTTGTTGCAACAAACATATTCTGCCTTTGACACTTGCAGTGCTTCTCCCATTGCAATAAGAGAAACGGAGAGAGAGGGCAGCCTTCTTCGACCCCACGTTCGATAGCAGATCTTGGCGGTGTGCCTCCTGGTAACAAAATACAGTCGTTTGTGTTACGTGGGCTCCGCGACGCCCGGAGGCCGAGTCGCGCGGGAGGCTTGGCCCCCGTTCATAACTGCTTGCAGTTCTAGTTATTTTTATTTTTCCACCGGTAAAACTCTTGCTGCAGCCTAAACCGTGCATGGGAGGGCGGTGCAATTTGGAGGGTTGGTCCAGACCCCTGCACGTATCTCAGGCGCAAAAAATCACATATGTCCGCCAGCAGGGGGCGCTATAACAAGGGAAACGCGTTTTGGGCTATAACTCCCGCACCGTATGTCGCACATTCAAAAGCCTCATATCCACAGATTCCCTGAATAGCCCTGAATCACCTGGGCTAGGCCACGCCCATTTCCGCCTATAATTTTTTTACCGCAAAATTGCGAAAACTGGAAAACCTACTTTTTCGAACTCCTCCTTGGGGTTTTGTCCGATCACTGTGAAATTTGCCACGTACAGTCTTCTGATGGACCTGACGAAAAGTTATCAAAAGAATTTTGATCCATCAAAGTATGTGCAAATTATTAACGAATAAATTTTTCAAGCTAGCTATAAAAACACGAACAATTGCATATCTCGGTCAAAATAAATGATAACGACACCAAGTCTGAAATCCTTCTTTGGCATGTCACTGTGAGTGTGTGAGCAAAATTTGGCTAATGTTGGCCACTAGGGGGCGCTGCAAATATGGGACATTTATATCTCTAAAACAGCAACACCGATTTTTACGAAATTTGGTGGGTATGATGTTGGGTCACTCCTGAGGCCATATCTTGAAGGTAATCATGACTGGTCAAAGTGGGCGTGGCTTATTACGAGATAAACAACAAACATTTATTTCAGCTCAAGTTTTATGCTGAGGGCTCTGAAATTTACAGGGTATATATAGAATAGCTCACAGACCACCCATACCAAAAATTGTGCATCTACTCCACTAGGTGGCGCTGTAATGGACGCAAATGCATTTTGGCCTGTAACTTCCACATTTTTTAATCACATCTTCAAAAACTTTATATCCACGTGTTCCCTAAATAGATCCGCATCTTTTGACATAGGCCACGCCCACTCCCACAGCATATTTCTCTTTGTAAGTCGCTACATGTCAAAAACCTACTTCTTCGAACTCCTCCTAGGGTTTACGCTCCATCTGCACGAAACTTTGCAGACACAATCTCCACACGTGCCTGATCAAAAGTTATCAAAATAATTTTGCTACTCCAAAAAATGCGCTACGTATAAATAAACATTTTTTTCTGCTAGCTAAAAAACACATACTGTTGCATATTTTTGTCAAAGTAAAAGCTATCGACATCAAACTCAACTCACTTGTTTCAGAGGTCAACCAGAGGCTTTCTGCCAAATTTGGCACAAATTGGCCAATAGGGGGCGCTACAAACAGAGTAAAATCAAGCGACATGAAAGTTGCTCAGATTCGCACGAAATTTGGCGAGCGCCATGTGGAGTCGCTCCCGAGGCCGGCTATAAAGTTTAGTCATGTTTGGTCAAAGTGGCCGTGACTTCTTACAACAAACATATTCAGCCTCTCACACTGCTCTTCCCATTACAATAACAGCAATGAAGAAAGAGGAGGGCAGCCTTGTTCGACCCAACGCTCGATAGCAGATCTTGGCGGTGTGCCTCCAGGTGAGGAAACAGAGCAGATCTTGGCGGTGTGCCTCCAGGTGAGGAAACAGAGCCGTTTGCGTTACGTGGCCTTCGTGACGCGTGGGGGCCGAGTTGCGCGGGAGGCTTGGCCCCCGTTCATAACTGCTTGCAGTTCTAGTTAGGGGGCCAAGCCTGCGGGGCCTGGGGAACGCGTATGCAAGCATACGCGTTTCCCAGGACCAGCGGTGCTGGGAACCCTATTGTAATTGTTCAGATTTTTATTTTTCTCTATTTTTATTTTTCCCCCGGTAAAAGTCTTGCTGCAGGCTAAACCGTGCAAGGGAGGGCGGTGCAATTTGGAGGGTTGGTCCAGACCCCTGCACGTACCTCAGGCGCAAACATTGACATATGTCCGTCAGCAGGGGGCGCTATAACCAAGGGAAACATCTTTTGGCCTATAACTCCCACACCGTATGTCGCACATTCAAAAGCCTCATATCCCCAGATTCCCTGAATAGCCCTGAATCATCTGGGCTAGGCCACGCCCATTTCCGCCTAGAATTTTTTTTTCAGGAAATCGCAAAAACTCGAAAACCTACTTTTTCTAACTCCTCCTTGGGGTTGGGTCTGATCAGTGTGAAACTTGGCACGTCCGTTCGTCAGCTGGACCTGATCTAAAGTTATCAAAAGAATTTTGTTCGTTCAAAATATGCGCAAATTATTAACGAATAAAATTTTCTAGCTAGCTATAAAAACAAGAACACTTGCATATCTCGGTCAAAGTAAATGCTAATCACACCAAATCTGAGATCCTTCGTTGGCATGTGACTGTGGGGGTATGAGCCAAATTTGGCTAATGTTGGCCACTAGGGGGCGCTGCAAATATGGGAACGTTATATCTCTTAAACGCCAAAACTGATTTTTACCAAATTTGGTGGGTATGATGCTGGGTCACTCCTGAGGCCATATCTTGAAGGTCATCACGACTGGTCAAAGTGGGCGTGGCTTATTACGAGATAAACAACAAACATTTATTTCAGCTCAAGTATTAAGCTGAGGGCTGTGAAATTTACAGGGTATATATAGAATAGCACACAGACCACCCATACCAAAAATTGTGCATCTACTCCACTAGGTGGCGCTGTAACGGATGCAAAGGCATTTTGGCCTGTAACTTCCACATTTTCAATCACATTTTCATAAACTTTATATCCACGTATTCCCTGCATAGATCCGCATCTTTTGACATAGGCCACGCTCACTCCCACAGCATATTTCTCTTTGTAAGTCCCTACACGTCAAAAACATACTTTTTCGAACTCCTCCTAGGGTGTACGCTACATCTGCGCGAAACTTTGCACACACAGTCTCCAGACGTGCCTGATCAAAAGTTATCAAAAGAATTTTGCTACTCCAAAAAATGCCGTACTTATAAATAAGCAATTTTTTCTGCTAGCTAAAAAACACATACTGTTGCATATTTTTGTCAAAGTAAAAGCTATCAACATGAAACTTGATTCACTTGTTTCAGAGGTCAACCAGAGGCTCTGTGCCAAATTTGGCTCAAATTGGCCAATAGGGGGCGCTACAAAATGAGAAACATCAAGCGACACAAAAGTTGCTCGGATTCGCACGAAATTCGGCGAGCGTGATGAGGAGTCACTCCCGAGGCCAGCCGTCAAATTTAGTCATGTTTGGTCAAAGTGGGCGTGACTTCTTACAACAAAACATATTCAGCCTTTCACACTGAGAGAGCAGCGCTCTTCCCATTGCAATAAGAGGAACGGAGAGAGAGGGCAGCCTAATTTGACACCACGCTTGACAGCAAATCTTGGCGACGTGCCTCCCTACTGCCCATACCGAAAATTGATTAAGTCACATCTTCATAAACTTTATATCCACGTGTTCCCTGGATAGAGCCGCATCTTATGACATAGGCCACGCCCAGTTCCACAACATATTTCTCTTTCTAATTCGCTACACGTCAAAAACCTACTTTTTCGAACTCCTCCTAGGATTTACGCTCCAGCTGCGCGAAACTCTGCACATACAGTCTCCAGATGGCCCTGATCAAAAGTTATCAAAAGAATTTTGCTACTCCAAAAAATGCGGTACTCATAAATAAACAATTTTTTCTGCTAGCTAAAAAACACATATTGTTGCATATTTTTGTCAAAGTAAAAGGTATCAACATGAAACTTGAGTCACTTCTTTCAGTGGTCACCCAGAGGTTCTGTACCAAATTTGGTGCAAATTGGGCAACAGGGGGCGCTATAAACACAGTAATATCAAGCGACACAAAAGTAGCTTGGATCCGCACGAAATTCGGGGAGCGTGATCTGGAGTCCCTCCTGAGCCCGGCCGTACAGTTTAGTCATATTTGATCAAAGTGGGCGTGACTTGTCACAACAAACATATTCTGCCTTTGACACTTGCTGTGCTCTTCCCATTACAGTAAGAGGAAGGGAGAGACAGGGCAGCCTCATTTGACCTCACATTTAACGGCAAACCTCGGCGACGTGCCTTCCGGTGACGAAACAGAGCCGTTTACGTTGCGTGGGCTCTGCGACGCCCGGGGGCCGAGTCGCGCGGGAGGCTTGGCCCCCTTTCATAACTGCTTGCAGTTCTAGTTAGGGGGCCAAGCCCGCGGGGCCTGGGGGACGCGTATGCACAAGCATATGCGTTTCCCAGGACCAGCGGTGCTGGGAACCCTATTGTTTTTGTTAAGATTTTTATTATCGTTATTTTTATTCTTCCACGAGTAAAAGTGGTGCTGCAGGCTAAACCGTGCAAGGGAGGGCGGTGCAATTTGGAGGGTTGGTCCAGACCCCTGCACGTACCTCAGGCGCAAAAATTAACATATGTCCGCCAGCAGGTGGCGCTACAACCAAGGAAAACACCTTTTGGCCTATAACTCCCACACCGTATGTTGCACATTCAAAAACCTCATATCGCCAGATTCCCTGATTAGGCCTGAATCTCCTGGGCTAGGCCACGCCCATTTCCGCCTAGAATTTTTTTTCAGGACATCGCAAAAAATCAAAAACGTTCTTTTTCGAACTCCTCCTTGGGCTTTGGTCCCATCAGTGTGAAATTTGGCACGTATGTTCGTCAGCTGGACCTCATCTAAAATTATCAAAAGAACTTTGTTCTGTCAAAATATGCACAAATTATTAACGAATAAAATTTTCTAGCTAGCTATAAAAATGCGAAGAGTTGCATAACTCAGTCAAAATAAATGCTAATGACACCAAATGTCATATCCTTGGTTGCGATGTGACTGTGGGGGTGTGAGCCAACTTTGGCTCATTTTCGCCACTAGGGGGCGCTGCAAATATGGCAACGTTATATCTCTTAAACGGCAAAACCGATTTTTACCAAATTTGGTGGGCATGATGCTGGGTCACTCCTGAGGCCATATCTTGAAAGTAGTCGCGATTGGTCAAAGTGGGCGTGGCTTCTTACGAGATAAACAACAAACATTTATTTCAGCTCAAGTATTATGCTGAGGGCTGTGAAATTTACAGGGTATATATAGAATGGCACAAAGACCACCCATACCAAAAATTATGCGTTTACTCCACTAGGTGTCGCTGTAACGGACGCAAACGCGTTTTGGCCTGTAACTTCCACATTTTTGATCACATTTTCATAAACTTTAAATCCACGTGTTCCCCACATAGAGCCGCATCTTTTGACATAGGCCTCGCCCACTTCTGCAACATTTTTCTCTTTCTAATTAGCTACACGTTAAAAACCTACTTCTTCCAACTCCTCCTACGGTTTACGCTCCAGCTGCACGAAACTTTGCACATACAGTCTCCAGATGGGCCTGATCAAAAGTTATCAAAAGAATTTTGCTACTCCAAAAAATGCGGTACTTATAAATAAACAAATTTTTCCGCTAGCTAAAAAACACATACTGTTGCATATTTTTGTCAAAGTAAAAGCTATCGACATGAAACTCAAGACACTGCTCTCAGAGGTCAACCAGAGGCTCTGTGCCAAATTTGGTGCAAATTAGGCAATAGGGGGCGCTATAAACACGGTAATATCAAACGACAAAAAAGTTGCTCGTATCCGCACAAAATTCGGGGAGCGTGATCTGGATTTGCTCCCGAGCCCAGACATAAAATTTTGTTATGTTTGGTCAAATGGGCATGACTTCTTACAACAAACATATTCAGCATTTGACACTTGCAATGCTCTTCCCACTACAGTAAGAGGAAGGGAGAGACAGGGCAACCTTGTTTTACCCAGCGTTTAACAGCAAACCTCGGCAACATGCCTCCCGGTGACGAAACAGAGCCGTTTGCGTTGCGTGGGATCCGCTACGCCCGGGGGCCGAGTCGCGCGGGAGGCTTGGCCCCCGTTCATAACTGCTTGCAGTTCTAGTTCTTATTAGGGGGCCAAGCCCGCGGGGCCTGGGGACCGCGTATGCTAGCATACGCGGTTCCCAGGTCCAGCGGTGCTGGGAACCCTATTGTTTTTGTTCGGATTTTTATTATTATTATTAGGGGGCCAAGCCCGCGGGGCCTGGGGGACGCGTATGCACAAGCATACGCGTTTCCCAGGACCAGCGGTGCTGGGAACCCTATTGTTTTTGTTCAGATTTTTATTATAGTTCTTCTTCATTATTTTTATTTTTCCACCGCTAAAAGTGGTGCTGCAGGCCAAACCGTGCATGGGAGGGCTGTGCAATTTGGAGGGTTGGTTCAGACCCCTGCACGTACCTCAGGCGCAAAAATTGACATATGTCCGCCAGCAGGTGGCGCTATAACCAAGGAAAACACCTTTCGGCCTATAACTCCCACACCGTATGTCGCACACTCAAAAACCTCATATCCCCAGATTCCCTGATTTGCCCTGAAACTCCTGGGCTAGGCCACGCCCATTTCCGCCTAGAATTTTTCCCCCGCAAAATCGCAAAAAACTGGAAAACCTACTTTTTCGAACTCCTCCTTGGGGTTTTGTCCGATCTGTGTGAAATTTGGCACGTACAGTCTTCCGGTGGCCCTGATCTAAAGTTATCAAAAGAATTTTGTTCCATCAAAATATGCGCTAATTATTAACGAATAAATTTTTATAGCTAGCTATAAAAACGCGAACAGTTGGATATCTCGGTCAAAATAAATCCTAACGACACCAAATCTGAGATCCTAGGTTGGCATGTGGCTGTGGGTGTGTGAGCTAAATTTGGCTGATGTTGGCCACTAGGGGGCGCTGCAAACATGGAACATTTATATCTCCTAAATGCCAACACCGCTTACTATGAAATTTGGTGGACATGATGCTGTGTCACTCCTGAGGCCATATCTTGAAGGTAATCACGACTACTTAAAGTGGGCGTGGCTTATTTCAAGACAAACAACAAACATTTATTTCAGCTGAAGTATTATGCTGAGGGCTGTGAAATTTACAGGGTATATATAGAACAGCACACAGAACAGCCATACCAAAAATTGTCCACCTACTCCACTAGGTGGCGCTGTAACGGACCCAAACGAATTTTGGCCTGTAACTTCCAGATTTTAAATCACATCTTCAAAAACTTTATATCAACGTGTTCCCTGACTAGACCCGCATCTTCTGACCTAGGCCACGCCCACTCCCACAACATATTTCTCTTTGTAAGTCGCTACACGTTAAAAACCTACTTTTTCGAACTCCTCCTAGGGTGTACGCTCCATCTGCACGAAACTTTGCACACACAATCTCCAGACGTGTCTGATCAAAAGTTATCAAAAGAATTTTGCTACTCAAAAAAATGCGGTACTTATAAATAAACAATTTTCTCCGCTAGCTAAAAAACACATACTGTTGCATATTTTTGTCAAAGTAAAAGCTATCAACATCAAACTCAGTCCCCACGTTTCAGAGGTCAACCACAGGGTATGTGCCCAAATTTGCGCAAATTGACCGATAGGGGGCGCTATAAACAGAGAAATATGAAGTGACATAAAAGTTCATCGGATTTGCTCGAAATTTGGTGAGCTTGATGTGGAGTCCCTCCTGAGGCCGGCCGTAAAGTTATGTACTGTTTGGTCAAAGTCGGCGTGACTTGTTACAACAAACATGTTCAGGAATAATACAGAGCTTCCAGTGCTCTTCCCATTACAATAAGAGGAATGGAGAGAGAGGGCAGCCTTGTTTGAGCACACGTTCGACTGCAAGTCTCAGGGACGTGCCTCCGGCTCACGAAACAGAGCCGTTTGCATTGCGTGTGCTCCGCGACGCCCGGGGGCCGAGTCGCGCAGGAGGCTTGGCCCCCGTTCATAACTGCTTGCAGTTCTAGTTATTATAGTTTTTTTTATTTTTCCGTTGGTAAAGTGGTGCTGCAGGCTAAACCGTGCATGGGAGGGCGGTGCTATTTGGAGGGTTGGTCCAGACCCCTGCACGTACCTCAGGTGCAAAAATTGACATATGTCTGCCAGCAGGTGGCGCTATAACAAAGGGAAGCACCTTTTGGCCTATAACTCCCAAACCGTATATCACACATTCAAAAGCCTCATATCCACGGATTCCCTGAATAGGCCTGAATCTCCCGGGCTAGGCCACGCCCATTTCCGCCTATAATTTCTTTTCGTAAAATCAGGAAAACTTCAAAACCTACTTCTTACAACTTCTCCTTGGGGTTTGGTCCGATCACTGTGAAATTTGGCACGTACGGTCTTCAACTGGAACTGATATAAAGTTTTCAAAAAAATTTTGTTGGGTCAAAATATGCGCTAATTATTAACGAATACGTTTTTCTAGCTAGCTATAAAAATCTAAACAGTTGCATATCTCGGTCAAAAAAAAGCTAATGACTCCATGTCAGAGATCCTTGGTTGGCATGTCACTGTAGGGGTAGGAGCCAAATTTGGCTCGTTTTGGCCACTAGGGGGCGCTACAAGTGTGAGAACGTTATATCTCTTAAACGGCAACACCGATTGTTACCAAATTTGGTGGGCATGATGTTGGGTCACTCCTGAGGCCATGTCTTCAAGGTAAACCCGACTGCTCAAAGTGGGCGTGGCTTATTACGAGATAAACAAACTAACATTTATTTCAGCTCAAGTATTATGCCGAGGGCTGTCAAATTTACAGGGTACATATAGAATAGGACACAGACCACCCATACCAAAAACTGTGCATCTACTCCACTAGGTGGCGCTGTTACGGACGCAAACGCTTTTTGGCCTGTAACTTCCACATTTTTAATCACATCTTAATAAACTTTATATCCACGTCATCCCTACATACAGCCGCATCTTTTGACATAGGCCACGCCCACTCCCACAGCACATTTCTCTTTGTAAGTCGCTACATGTCAAAAACCTACTTTTTTGAACTCCTCATAGGGTTTACGCTCCATCTGCACGAAACTTTGCACACACAAACTTCAGACTAGCCCGATCAAAAGTTAACAAAAGATTTTTGCTATTCTAAAAAACGCGGTACTTATAAATAAGCATTTTTTTCTTCTAGCTAAAAAACACATACTGTTGCATAATTTTGTCTAAATAAAAGCTATCAATATGAAACTCAAATCAATTGTTGCAGAGGTCAACCAGAGGCTCTGTGCCAAATTTGGTGCAAATTGGGCAACAGGGGGCGCTATACACAGAGAAACATTAAGCGACAAAAAAGTTGATCGGATTCGCACGAAATTTGGCGAGCGCGATCTGGAGTCCCTCCCGAACCCGGCCGTAAAGTTTAGTGATGTTTGGTCAAAGTGGGCGTGACTTCTTACAAGAAACATATTCTGCCTTTGACACTTGCAGTGCTCTTCCCATTGCAATAAGAGGAACGGAAAGACAGGGCAGCCTTCTTCGACCCTACGTTCAATAGCAGATCTTGGCGGTGTGCCTCCTGGTAACAAAATAGAGCCGTTTGCGTTGCGTGGGCTCCGCGATGCTCGGGGGGAAGAGTCGCGCGGGAGGCTTGGCCCCCGTTCATAACTGCTTGCAGTTCTAGTTAGGGGGCCAAGCCCGCGGGGGCTGGGGGACGCGTATGCAAGGCATACGCGTTCCTCAGCACCAGCGGTGCTAGGAACCCTATTGTAATTGTTCAGATTTTTATTAGGGGGCCAAGCCCGCGGGGCCTGGGGGACGCGTATGCACAAGCATACGCGTTTCCCAGGACCCACGGTGCTGGGAACCCTATTGTTTTTGTTCCGATTTTTATTATAGTTCTTCTTCATTATTTTTATTTTTCCGTTGGTAAAACTGGTGCTGCAGGCTAAACCGTGCAAGGGAGGGCGGTGCAATTTGGAGGATTGGTCCAGACCCCTGCAGGGACCTCAGGCACAAAAAATGACATATGTCCGCCCAGCGGGGGCGCTATAACCACGGAAAACACCTTTTGGCCTATAACTCCCACACCGTATGTCGCACATTCAAAAGGCTCATATCCTCAGATTCCCTGCATATACCTGAATCACCTGGGCTAGGCCACGCCCATTTCCGCCTAGAATTTTTTTTTCAGGAAATCGCAAAAACTCCAAAAACCTACTTTTTCATACTCCTCCTTGGGGTTTGGTTCCATCACTGTGAAATTTTGCAGGTATGTTCATCAGCTGGACCTCATCTAAAGTTATCAAAAGAATTTTGTTCCGTCAAAATATGCGCAAATTATTAACGAATAAATTTTTATAGCTAGCTGTAAAAATGCGAACAGTTGCATATTTCGGTCAAAATAAATGCTAACGACACCAAATGTGAGATCCTTGGTTGGCATGTGACTGTGGGGCTATGAGCCAAATTTGGTTCATTTTGACCAGCAGGGGGCGCTGCAAATCTGGCAAAAGTATATCTCTTAAACGGCAACACCGATTTTTACCAAATTTGGTGTCCATGATGCTGGGTCACTCCTGAGGCCATATCTTGAAGGTAATCCCGACTGGTCAAAGTGGGCGTGGCTTATTACGAGATAAACAACAAACCTTTATTTCAGCTCAAGCATTATGCTGAGGGCTGTGAAATTTACAAGATTTATATAGAACAGGACATAGACCACCCATACCAAAAATTGTGCGTCTATTCCACTAGGTGGCGCTGTAACGGATGTAAACGCGTTTTGGCCTGTAACTTCCACATTTTTAATCACATCTGCATAAACTTTATATCCACGTGTTCCCTACATAGAGCCGCATCTTTTGACATAGGCCACGCCCACTTCCACAACACATTTCTCTTTCTAATTCGCTACACGTCAAAAACCTACTTTTTCGAACTCCTCCTAGGGTTTAAGCTCCAGCTGCACGAAACTTTGCACATACAGTCTCCAGATGGCCCTGATCAAAAGTTATCAAAAGAATTTTGCTACTCCAAAAAATGCAGTACTTATAAATAAACAATTTTTTCTGCTAGCTAAAAAACACATGTTGCATATTTTTGTCAAAGTAAAAGGTATCAACATGAAACTTGAGTCACTTCTTTCAGTGGTCACCCAGAGGTTCTGTACCAAATTTGGTGCAAATTGGGCAACAGGGGGCGCTATAAACACGGTAATATCAAGCCACACAAAAGTAGCTTGGATCCGCACGAAATTCGGGGAGCGTGATCTGGAGTCCCTCCCAAGCCCGGCCGTACAGTTTTGTCATGTTTGATCAAAGTGGGCGTGACTTGTCACAACAAACATATTCTGCTTTTGACACTTGCTGTGCTCTTCCCATTACAGTAAGAGGAAGGGAGAGACAGGGCAGCCTCGTTTGACCTCACATTTAACGGCAAACCTCGGCGACGTGCCCTTCGGTCAAGAAACAGAGCCGTTTGCGTTGCGTGGGCTCCGCGACGCCCGGGGGCCGAGTCGCACGGGAGGCTTGGCCCCCTTTCATAACTGCTTGCAGTTCTAGTTATTATTTTTATTCTTCCACGAGTAAAAGTGGTGCTGCAGGCTAAACCGTGCAAGGGAGGGCGGTGCCATTTGGAGGGTTGGTCCAGACCCCTGCACGGACCTCAGGCGCAAAAATTCACATATCTCTGCCAGCAGGTGGCGCTATAACCAAGGGAAACACCTTTTGGCCTATAACTCCCACACCGTATGTCGCACATTCAAAAGCCTCATATCCACAGATTTCCTGAATAGCCCTGAATCACCTGGGCTAGGCCACGCCCATTTCCGCCTAAAATTTTTTTTCAGGAAATCGCTAAAACTCGAAAACCTACTTTTTCTAACTCCTCCTTGGGGTTTGGTCCAATCAGTGTGCAATTTGGCACGTATGTTCGTCAGCTACAATTGACCTAAAGTTATCAAAAGAATTTTGTTCCGTCAAAATATGTACAAATTATTAACGAATAAAATTTTCTAGCTAGTTATAAAAACGCGAACAGTTGCATATCTACGTCAAAATACATGCTAACCACACCAAATCTGAGATCCTTGGTTGGCATGTGACTGTGGGGATAAGAGCCAAATTTGGTTAATGTTCACCACTAGGGGGCGCTGCAAATATGGGAACGTCATATCTCTTAAACGGCAACACCGATTTTTACCAAATTCGGTGGGTATGATGCTCGGTCACTCCTGAGCCCATGTTTTGAAGGCACTCACGACTGGTCAAAGTGGGCGTGGCTTATTACGAGATAAACAACAACCATTTGTTTCAGCTCAAGTATTATGCTGAGGGCTGTAAAATTTACAGGGTATATATAGAATTGGACACAGACAACCCATACCAAAAATTGTGTGTCTACTCCACCAGGTGGCACTGTAACGGATACAAACGCATTTTGGCCTGTAACTTCCACAAATTTAATCACATCTTCATAAACTTTATATCCACGTGATCCCTAAATAGATCCGCATCTTTTGACATAGGCCACGCCCACTCCCACAGCATATTTCTCTTTGTAAGTCGCAACACGTCAAAAACTTACTTTTTTTATCTCCCTCTAGGGTTTATGCTCCATCTGCACGAAACTTTGCACACACAATCTCCAGACTAGCCCGATGAAAAGTTATCAAAAGAATTTTGCTACTCCAAAAAAACGCGGTACTTATAAATAAACAATTTTTTTCTGCTACCTAAAAAACACATACCATTGCATAATTTCGTCAAAGTTAAAGCTATCAACATCAAACTCAAGTCACTTGTTTCTGAGGTAAACCAGAGGCTCTGTGCCAAATTTGGCACAAATTGGCCAATAGGGGGTGCTACAAACAGAGAAATATAAAGCGGCACAAAAGTTGCTCAAATTCGCACGAAATTCGGCAAGTGCCATGTGGAGTCGTCCCAGAGGCCGGCTGTAAAGTTTAGTGATGTTTCGTAAGAGTGGGCGTCACTTCTTACAACAAACATATTCAGCCTTTCACACTGCTCTTCCCATTACACAAAGAGCAATGGAGAGAGAGGGCAGCCTTGTTCGATCCCACATTCTATAGCAGACCTTGGCGGTGTGCCTTCTGGTAACAAAATAGAGCCGTTCGCGTTGCATGGGCTCCGCGACGCCCGGGGGCCGAATTGCGCGGGGAGGCTTGGCCCCGTTCATAACTGCTTGCAGTTCTAGTTAGGGGGCCAAGCCCGCGGGGCCTGGGGAACGCGTATGCAAGCATACGCGTTTCCCAGGACCAGCGGTGCTGGGAACCCTATTGTTTTTGTTAAAGTTTTTATTATTTTTTTTATTTTTCCCCCGATAAAAGTGTCGCTGCAGCCTAAACCGTGCAAGGGAGGGCGGTGCAATTTGGAGGGTTGGTCCAGACCCCTGCACGTACCTCAGGCGCAAAAAATCAGATATGTCCGCCAACAGGGGGCGCTATAACAAGGGAAACGCGTTTTGGGCTATAACTCCCACACGGTATATCGCACATTCAAAAGCCTCATATCCACAGATTCCCTGAATTGCTCTGAGTCACCTGGGCTAGGCCACGCCCATTTCCGCCTAGAATTTTTTTACCGCAAAATCGCGAAAACTGGAAAACCTACTTTTTCTAACTCCTCCTTGGGGTTTTGTCCGATCAGTGTGAAATTTGGCACGTACAGTCTTCCGATGGACCTGACCAAAAGTTATTAAAAGAATTTTGATCCGTCAAAGTATGCGCAAATTATTAAGGAATAATTTTTTCAAGCTAGCTATAAAAACGCGAACAATTGTATATCTCGGTCAAAATAAATTATAACGACACCAAGTCTGAGATCCTTGGTTGGCATGTCACTGTGAGTGTGTGAGCCAAATTTGCCTAATGTTGGCCACTAGGGGGCGCTGCAAATATGGGACATTTATATCTCCTAAACGGCAACACCGATTTTTACAAAATTTGGTGGGGATGATGCTGGGTCACTCCTGAGGCCATACCTTCAAGGTAATCCCGACTGGTCAAAGTGGGCGTGGCTTATTACGAGATAAACAACAAACATTTATTTTAGCTCAAGTGTTATGCTGAGGGCTGTGAAATTTACAGGGTATATATAGAATAGCGCAAAGACCACCCATACCAAAAATTGTGCATCTACTCCACTAGGTGGCGCTGTAATGGACGCAAACGCATTTTGGCCTGTAACTTCGACAATTTTAATCACATCTTAATAAACATTATATTCACCTGTTCCCTAAATAGATCCGCATCTTATGACATAGGCCACACCCACTCCCACAGCATATTTCTCTTTGTAAGTCGCTACATGTCAAAAACCTACTTTTTCGAACTCCTCCTAGGGCTTACGCTCCAGCTGCACGAAACTTTGCACATACAATCTCCAGATGGGCCTGATCAAAAGTTATCAAAAGAATTTTGCTACTCCAAAAAATGCGGTACTTATAAATAAACAAATTTATCCGCTAGCTAAAACACACATACTGTTGCATATTTTTGTCAAAGTAAAAGCTATCGACATGAAACTCAAATCACTTGTTTCAGACGTCAGCAAGAGGCTCTGTACCAAATTTGGTGCAAATTTGTCAAAAGGGGGCGCTATAAACAGAAAAATCAAGCGACACAAAAGTTGCTCAGATTCGCACGAAATTTTGTGAGCGTGATGTGGAGTCACTCCCGAGGCCAGCTGTAAAGTTTAGTAATGTTTGGTCAAAGTGGGCGTGACTTGTTACGACAAACATATTCAGCAATAATACAGAGCTTCCAGTGCTCTTCCCATTACAATAACAAGAATGGAGAGAGAGGGCAGCCTTGTTTGACCTGATGTGCGATAGCAAATCTTGGCGACGTACCTTCCTGTACCGAAATAGAGCCATTCGCGTTGCGTGGGCTACGCGACGCCCGGGGACCGAGTCGCGCGGGAGGCTTGGCCCCCTTGCATAACTGCTTGCAGTTCTAGTTTCTATTATAGTTTTTTTTTATTTTTCCGTTGGTAAAAGTGGTTCTGCAGGCTACACCGTGCAAGGGAGGGCGGTGCAATTTGGAGGGTTGGTCCAGACCCCTGCACGTACCTCAGGCGCAAAAATTGACATATGTCCGCCAGCAGGTGGCGCTATAACCAAGGGCAAGGCCTTTTGGCCTATAACTCCCAAACCGTTTGTCGCACATTCAAAAGCCTCATATCCACAGATTCCCTGAAAATCCATGAATCACCTGGGCTAGGCCACGCCCATTTCCGCCTATAATTTTTTCCCCGCAAAATCGCAAAAACTGGAAAACCTACTTTTTCTAACTCCTCCTTGGGGTTTTGTCCGATCAGTGTGAAATTTGGCACGTACAGTCTTCCAATGGTCCTGATCTAAAGTTATCAAAAGAATTTTGTTTGGTCAAAATATGCGCTAATTATTAACGAATAAATTTTTATAGCTAGCTATAAAAACGCGAACAGTTGGATATCTCAGTCAAAATAAATCCTAACGACACCAAGTCTCAGATCCTAGGTTGGCATGTGACTGTGGGTGTGTCAGCCAAATTTGCCTGATGTTGGCCGCTAGGGGGCGCTGCAAATATGGGACATTTATATCTCTTAAACAGCAACACCGATTATTATGAAATTTGGTGGGTATGATGCTGTGTAACTCCTGAAGCCACATCTCGAAGGTAATCACGACTGGTCAAAGTGGGCGTGGCTTATTACAAGACAAACAACAAAAATTTATTTCAGCTCAAGTACTATACTGAGGGCTGTGAAATTTACAGGGTATATATAGAATAGGACACAGACCACCCATACCAAAACTTGTGCGTCTACTCCACTAGGTGGCGCTGTGACGGACGCATACGCATTTTGGCCTGTAACTTCCACATTTTTAATCACATCTTCATAAACCTTATATCCACGTCTTCCCTGAATAGAGTTGCATCTTCTGACCTAGGCCACGCCCACTCCCACAGCATATTTCTCTTTCTAAGTCGCTACACGTCAAAAATCTACTTTTTCGAACTCCTCCTAGGATTTACGCTCCATCTGCACGAAACTTTGCACACGCAATCTCCAGACTTGCCTGATTAAAAAGTTATCAAAAGAATTTTGCTACTCCAAAAAATGCGGTACTTATAAATAAACAATTTTTTTGGCTAGCTAAAAAACACATACTGTTGCATATTTTTGTCAAAGTAAAAGCTATCGACATGAAACTCAAATCACTTGTTTCAGACGTCAACCAGAGGCTCTGTACCAAATTTGGTGCAAATTGGCCAACAGGGGGCGCTATAAACTGAGAAAAATCAAGCGACACAAAAGTTGCTCAGATTCGCACGAAATTCGACGAGCGCCATGTGGACTCGGTCCCGAGGCCGCCTGTAAAGTTTAGTGATGTTTGGTAAAAGTGGCCGTGACTTCTTACAAAAAACATATTGACCCTTTCACACTGCTCTTCCCATTACAATAAGAGCAATGGAGAGAGAGGGCAGCCTTGTTCGACCCAGCGTTCGATAGCAGATCTTGGCGGTGTGCCTCCCGGTGATGAAACGGTGCCGTTTGCGTTGCATGGGCTCCGCGACGCATGGGGGCCGAGTCGCGCGGGAGGCTTGGCCCCCGTTCATAACTGCTTGCAGTTCTAGTTGTTCAGATTTTTATTAGGGGGCCAAGCCCGCGGGGCCTGGGGGACGCGTATGCTTGTGCATACGCGTTTCCCAGGACCAGCGGTGCTGGGAACCCTATTGTTTTTGTTCGGATTTTTATAGTTTTTTTTTTTTTTTTTTTTTTTTTTTTTTCTCTATTTTTATTTTTCCGTTGGTAAAAGTCTTGCTGCAGGCTAAACCGTGCAAGGGAGGGTGGTCTAATTTGGAGGGTTGGTCCAGACCCCTGCAGGGACCTCAGACGCAAAAATTGACATATGTCCGCCAGAAGGGGGCGCTATAACAAAGGGCAAAGTGTTTTGGGCTACAACTCCCACACCACACATCGCACATTGAAAATCCTCATATCCACAGATTCCCTGAATAGCCCTGAATCCCGTGGGCTAGGCCACGCCCATTTCCGCCTATAATTTTTTTTCAGGAAATCGCGAAAACTGGAAAACCTACTTTTTCGAACTCCTCCTTGGGGTTTTGTCCGATCAGTGTGAAATTTAGCACGTACAGTCTTCCGATAGACCTGACCAAAAGTTATCAAAAGAATTTTGTTCGGTCAAAATATGCACAAACTATTAATGAATAAAATTTTCTAGCTAGCTATAAAAATGCGAACAGCTGCATAACACTGTCAAAATAAATGCTAATGACACCAAATCTGAGATCCTAGGTTGCCGTGTGACTGTGGGGGTATGAGCCAAATTTGGCTGATGTTGGCCACTAGGGGGCGCTGCAAATATGGGAACGTTATATCTCTCAAACGGATACACCGATTTTTACAAAACTTGGTAGACATGATGCTGGGTCACTCCTGAGGCCATATCTTGAAGGTAATCACGACTGGTCAAAGTGGGCGTGGTTTATTATGAGACAAACAACAAACCTTTATTTCAGCTCAAGTATTATGCTGAGGGCTGTGAAATTTACAAGATATATATAGAATAGGACACAGACCGCCCATACCAAAAATTGTGCATCTACTCCATTAGGTGGCGCTGTGACGGACGCAAAAGCATTTTGGCCTGTAACTTCCACATTTTAAATCACATTTTCATAAACTTTATATCCACGTGTTCCCTGAATAGACCCGCATCTTTTGACATAGGCCTCGCCCACTCCCACAGTATATTTCTCTTTGTAAGAGGCTACACGTCAAAAACCTACTTTTTCGAACTCCTCCTAAGGTTTACGCTCCATCTCCACGAAACTTTGCACACACAATCTCCAGATGAGCCTGATCAAAAGTTATCAAAAGAATTTTGCTACTCCAAAACATGCGGTACTTATAAATAAGCAATTTTTTCTGCTAGCTAAAAAACACATACTGTTGCATATTTTTGTCAAAGTAAAAGCTAACGACATGAAACTCAAATCACTTGTTTCCGAGGTCAACCAGAGGCTCTGTACCAAATTTGGTGCAAATTGGTCAAAAGGGGGCGCTATAAACTGAGAAAAATCAAGCGATACAAAAAGATACAAACAGATTCGCACGAAATTCGGCAAGCGCCACATGGACTCGCTCCCAAGGCCGTCTGTAAAGTTTAGTGATGTTTGGTCAAAGTGGGCGTGACTTCTTACAACAAACATATTCAGCCTTTCACACTGCTCTTCTCATTACAATAAGAGCAACGGAGAGAGAGGGCAGCCTTGCTCGACCCAGCGTTCGATAGCAGATCTTGGTGGTGTGCCTCCCGGTGATGAAACGGAGCCGTTCGCATTGCGTGGGCTCCGCGACGCGCAGGGGCCGAGTCGCGCGGGAGGCTTGGCCCCCGTTCATAACTGCTTGCAGTTCTAGTTATACACTATTTTTATTTTTCCATTGATAAAAGTGGTGCTGCAGCCTAAACCGTGCATGGGAGGGCGGTGCAATTTGGAAGGTTGGTCCAGACCCCTGCAGGGACCTCAGGCGCAAAAATTGACATATGTCTGCCAGCAGGGGGCGCTATAACCAAGAAAAACACGTTTTGGCCTATAACTCCCACACCGTATGTCGCACATTCCAAAGCCTCATATCCAGACATTCCCAGAATAGCCCTGAATCACTTGGGCTAGGCCACGCCCATTTCGGCCTAGATTGTTTTTTTTGCAAAATCGCGAAAACTGGAAAACCTACTTTTTCGAACTCCTCCATGGGGTTTGGTCTGAAAAGTGTGAAATTTTGCACGTATGTTCGTCAGCTGGACCTGATCTAAAGTTATCAAAAGAATTTTGTTCCGTCAAAATACGCGCAAATTATTAACGAATAAAATTTTCTAGCTAGCTATAAAAACACAAAGAGTTGCATAACTTGGTCAAAATAAATGCTAACGACACCAAGTCTGAGATCCTTCGTTGTCATGTGACTGTGGGGGTATGAGCCAAATTTGGCTCATTTTGGCCACTAGGGGGCGCTGCAAATATGGCAACGTTATAGCTCTTACACGGCAGCACCGATTTTTACCAAATTTGGTGGGCATGATGCTGGGTCACTCCTGAGGCCATATCTTGAAGGTAATCCCAACTGGTCAAAGTGGGCGTGGCTTATTACGAGATAAACAACAAACATTTATTTCAGCTCAAGTATTATGCTGAGAGCTGTGAAATTTACAGGGTATATATAGAATGGCACACAGACCACCCATACCAAAAATTGTGCGTCTACTCCACTAGGTGGCGCTGTAACGGATGCAAACGCATTTTGGCCTGTAACTTCCACATTTTTAATCACATCTTCATAAACTTTATATCCACGTGTTCCCTAAATAGATCCGCATCTTCTGACATAGGCCACGCCCACTCCCACAGCATATTTCTCTTTCTAAGTCACTACACGTCAAAAACCTACTTTTTCGAACTCCTCCTAGGGTTTACGTTCCATCTGCACCAAACTTTGCACACACAATCTCCAGACTTGCCTGATCAAAAGTTATCAAAGAATTTTGCTACTCCAAAAAAATTGGTACTTATAAATAAATAATTTTTTCCGCTAGCTAAAAAACACATACCATTGTGTATTTTTGTCAAAGTAAAAAGCTATCGACATTAAACTCAAATCACTTGTTTCAGAGGTCAACCAGAGGCTCTGTGCCAAATTTGGCGCAAATTGGCCGATAGGGGACGCTATAAACAGAGAAAAATCAAGCGACATGAAAGTTGCTCAGATTCGCACAAAATTTGTCGAGCACCATGTGGAGTCGCTCCCGAAGGCGGGCTATAAACTTTAGTGATGTTTGGTCAACGTGGGTGTGACTTCTTACAACAAACATATTCAGCCTTTCACACTGCTCTTCCCATTACAATAAGAGCAATGGAGAGAGAGGGCAGCCTTGTTCGACCCCACGTTCGATAGCAGATCTTGGCGGTGTGCCTCCTGGTAACAAAATAGAGCCGTTCGCGTTCCGTGGCCTCCGCGAGACCAGGGGGCCGAATCGCGCAGGGAGGCTTGGCCCCCATTCATAACTGCTTGCAGTTCTAGTTAATATTATTATTATCATCAGCCCCAAAATATCTGCCTGTTAACAGATTAAAACTTCATTAGACAACATCAGACTCATATATCCAGTGTTAAATATTACAGTTACACAAAAAATTTGTGTTTTATACAACATGTGGTGTTTGTTGTCAAAATGAAGAGCCAATCAGAGCCAATCAGACACCCATCCACGTTTCACTCACTCATTCGTTCACAGTTCACGCCTGCATTCAGTTCACTCCCATATCGTCACTCTGAGGAGAGCAGGAAGAGAGTGTGGGAGACGTACAGAGCAGCACGCTCAGCGCGGTTTAAAAAACTAAAGTAAGGACGTTTAATACCTTCGGACGTTTCATCCTCCGCTGTCTGTCATCCCTTGGTTCACTCATCCTTGAACCAGCAGCCAAAACCCGGACTGGACTACCGTTTGACTGGACTGGACTGACTGACTGACTGAACTTCCATAAGTGAACTTTTTTTTTTTCTCGTCTTTTCGGCTTGCTTGAGGTTTTTTTTTTCTTTTTCTTTCTTTCCTTGTTTTTTTGCTGAAATGAACAGAACTGACTGATATAACTTGGAACTGAATTGAATTGAACTGAACTTTGGTTTTTTATGAACTGAATCGTTTTTTGTTTTTTGTTTTTTTTTTATGAACTGAATGTTTTTTTTGTGCTGAAAGAAAACCCGGAGTGGAATTTTGAGTTGATTGCCTTGAGTTAATTGTGGACTGGATCGGGATTTTGTGGGCATTTTATAAATATTTGGTCATTTTTGGTTCTTGCATTGTTTTGTGGGGTTTTTTGGGGTCTTGTACAGCACTAAAAATAGATTTTCTCTGTTTTTGCAACATATAATGTGTTGGGTTGTGTGTTTTGTGGCGTGACATTCGATGTGCAGGGTGTAATATTTCTATGTATGTACATCCTTTGTGCAGTTTGCTTTAAACTGAGAAAAAGAAAAAACAAACTCACAAACTAAACTATAACCTGACTGACTACTCTTAAATGCCAGGAGAGAGACCTGGCTGGCACCCCTCATTATAATAATAACAACAATAACAACAAACTGTCACATAAAAAAGTGGCACCCCAGATGGGACCCATTGAAAGATTGAATGAAAGAAAATAAAACACACACTGGTTGTGTCAAAAAAAAAAAATTTTATTGCTGGAACAAGGAACAAAGTGAAACAAAATGGCTGCCAACTCAGAGTCTCTGTTGTTTGAAATGGAAGGAGGAACCGTGGAGACTCCACCCTCAGACCCTTCATATTCAGGGCCCTCTCTGGAGTTACCTACTATAACACACTCTTTGTTGGACCTGGATCTTTGTACATTCTCTGAGTTTGTCAGTCCTGTAAACTCCCAAAATGCTGCTAGCACAGACAACAGCAATAAAAATGGAGGACATCAGCCTGGAAATTATGCATCTGATGGATCTGCATCTGGCTCAGGGATTCCACTGCAGCTCCGAGAAATTGTAGAGACCCAACATCGTCACCAAAAGGAGCTGAAGGAAAACATGGAGCAAATGGCAAAAGAAATTACAACCCACACTGAACACATGACCAAAGCACTCAGGAACAACAAAAAGAAATTGTCAAACACATGGATAAACAGCTTGAATATCTGAGAACACAGCTCAGTGCTGCTCTTGGTTGGAGGTTAAAGCATCATCACACTGACCTGCTGAAGGATCTCTTCTCTGTGCTTACTCCAGTCCCGGATGCTGTAACTCACCTGCAGGAGGAGCTATCTCACTGCAAAAACACAATACATTCACTGTCTGAGGAGATAACAACAGCCAAAGTTACTCCTAGCTTTGGCCATGCAGGTGTTCAAACTCACCCTGAAGCTGATGGAAAGCCTCCACCCATTGCAAATCACCCCAGACTACAGTCCATCTTACAGCCTGGCCTTCAAGAGGACAACTTTGGGTCTCCTGGAGGATCCACTATTCATGGAGAACAAAAGAGCAGGTTTATGGGGAAGAGTCCTGTAAAACTTCAGTTTCCAACTTTTGGTGGACTTAATGATATATCTGACCCACTCCAATTCCTGGAAAGGTGTGAGGATTTCCTGGCTCTCAATCCACTCACAGATGAGGAGCTCATCGCCACACTGCGAAATGTGCTTCACGGGACTGCAAGGGATTGGTGGGATGTGGCCCGCCATAAAATCCATATCTGGAAGGAGTTCCATAATCAGTTCCGTGTTGCCTTCCTGTTAGAGGATTATGAAGATGAGCTCGTAGAAAGGGTGCGCAACAGAGTTCAAGGAGAGGGTGAAAGCATCAGAGACTTTGCTTACATGTACCAGTCACTATGCAAGAGATGGAAGTCAGACATTGAAGAAGAAGAAATTGTAAAGCTGATTTTGAAAAACATTAATCCCCAACTTGCCAGTCAACTGAGGAGTAGCAGACTTAGTTCTGTCGATGCTCTTGTCCGCCTTGGCCAGCAACTGGACCAACTGACCAGGAAAACCAGCTGCAATATGAACAGAGAAAGAACTTAATGAAGAAACCGTCCAAGCCTGCTGCTGCTGAACCTGTTGCTCTGCCTCCTAACAGAGAAAACTCCATACGACCAAACCAACCCAGCCATAACTGAGCCCCCCAAGTGTACTGTTGGCGCTGCAAAGGAAGTCATGCACCAGCTTCTTGTCCACAGTGGAGGTCTAACAGAGCTCCCTCTCCTAAACCCTCACATCAACAACCTGCCAAAACCTCATCCATCCACCAAGAAGGTCACCCTTAGTTCACTTACTCATCCAAATTACCTGGGAGAAACTTCACCTGAAAATACTACTTCATTGCCACCTGGAAGCCTGCTTCCCTGCCGTTTGATGGTGCCTTTGAACATCCATTCCTGGAAAGGAACTGCCATCCTGGACACCGGTTCATCTTACACCTTGATAAATGAAAATGTATGGTCTGGAGTGAAAGCTCCACAGGACATGCTGAAGCCTTGGACAAGGGGACCTTTGTTCCTAGCAGATGGAGAAGGGAGACAACCGTTAGGATGGGGTGAAATTACCCTGATGTTACAGTCCCAATGAGTGACGTTACCTCGTGTCATCTTGTCATCCCGCAGTCTTGCTTTTCCTGCAGTATTGGGACTGGACTTCATCTTCCATTCCGGCCTCCAGCTTGATGTTTCTGAGAACCGTTACTGGTTTAAATCCAACAAAAAGCGTCAGTATCAGTTCTTGAGAGAATTAGCAGCAAAGCCAAATGCTGGTTTTCCGCCACAGCTTGCCTTTTTCTCTGCTGTAGCTTCTGTGAACCTGGTTCCTCTGCCTCCTTGCCACGACCTCCTACAGGCTGCAGTCAGCAATGCCCACCTGGATGATTTTGGGAAAAATCAGTTGTTGCGCCAGCTACAGGAAAACTCTGATGTCTGCACAGAAACACTGGGATGTACTAATGTTCTTACCCACAAAATCTCCCTCTCTCACGAAGTCCCCATCAAGCAAAAGCCTTATCGGGTGTCACCATCCAAGCTCCAGATCATCAAGGAGCATGTGGAGGAAATGTTGGAAAAAGACATCATAGAGCCATCTACCTCTCCATATGCTGCTCCCGTTGTCCTGGTGCCTAAAAAACAGGATCCAAAACCAAGGTTCTGTGTGGATTACAGAAAAGTGAATGCAGCTACTCACACAGACGCCTACTCCTTACCAAATATCCAGGAAATACTGGAATCGTTGGCTGGACCTGTGGTGTTCACTACCTTGGACCTCAATAGTGGCTACTGTCAAGTCCAAATGGATCAGGATAGCTGGGAAAAAACTGCCTTTATCTGTCCCTTTGGCCTGTACCAGTTAAAGGTAATGCCGTTTGGACTCAAGAATGCCCCTGCTACTTTTCAACGCCTGATGGAACTTGTCCTTGGAGACCTGTGAGGAAAAAAGTGCTTTGTGTATTTGGATGACATAATCATCTATTCTGACACATTTGAACAGCACCGTTATGACATACAAGCAGTTCTGGACAAGCTACAAGAGGCTAACCTTACTGTAAACATGAAAAAGAGTCAGTTCTTCCATACCTCCCTGAAGTTCCTGGGCCGTGTTGTTTCTTCTGCTGGAGTAGAAGTTGATGCTGATAAGACAAAGGCAGTACAAGGCTTCCCTGTCCCTCAGAACCTCAAGGAGCTTCAAAAGTTTCTTGGAATGGCTGGATGGCACCATCGCTTTGTGCCCCGATTCTCTCAGCTGACTGAACCACTCAACGCCCTTAAAAGGAAAGGAGTTAAATTCATTTGGACACCTTCATGCCAGGTGGCTTTTGAAGCCCTGAAACAGTGTCTGGTTTCTCCACCAATTTTGGGTCATCCTGACTTTAGCCTCCCATTAATCGTTTATACTGATGTGAGTGATGTCAGCTTGGGAGCTGTCTTGGCTCAACAGACTGGGTTGGGTGCAGAGCAGGTCCTCGCCTTCGCCAGCCGCACCTTGAATCAGGCCGAGAGAAATTATTCTACCACAGAACAGGAATGCCTTGCGGTTGTCTGGGCCCTGGAAAAGTGGAGGTGTTACCTGGAGGGCAGACACTTCACAGTGGTGACAGACCATTTGTTCCTTGTTTGGGTTTTCAAAACCCAAAAGCCAAGCACTCGACTCATCTGGTGGGCGCTCCGCCTCCAAGAGTTCTCCTTTACGGTAGAGTACCGTAAAGGGAAGTACAATACTGTGCCAGACGCTCTGTCGAGGGCTCCCGTGGATAACTCTCAAAACCAGTCTGCCACTTGTGCTGTTGTGCTACGTTCTAAGAGGGACACCTCTAAAAACCTCCAAGTCAACGATGAGGACATTTGGAAAGCCCAACAGGACGATGATGACATCCAAAACCTATACAGCAAGATCATGGAAACACGAGAGGTAGTTGAAAACTCCACAACAAAATACACTGTTCTGGAAGACAAAGTATACAGAGTGGTGCAATTACCTCACAAAACCATTTACTAAGTATACATTCCTTCATCCCTCCGCCAGTAGCTGCTTCATCATTACCACGACAATTCTCTTTCCGGCCATTTTGGGAGATACAAAACATATAAAAGGTCGCAAGCCCTTGTGTATTGGCCTAAGTTGAGCATTGATGTGAGACATTGTGTGCAATGTTGCCAAGTCTGCCAGCTCTACAAACCTGAAACACGGAAACCCCCTGGGAAACTTCAACAAACAGTGGTACATGGTCCTTGGGAAATGGTAGGTGTCGACTTCATGGGCCCTTTTCCTCGCAGCTCCAATGGCATTCTCTACCTCCTTGTCTTTGTGGACTATTTCACCAGATGGGTTGAATTGTTCCCCCTTCGCAAAGCCACAGCAGAGTCCGTATCCCAGATTCTGGCCAAAGAGATTCTGACTCGCTGGGGTGTGCCAACTTACATCCTTTCAGATCAAGGTTCCCAGTTTGTGTCATCCATCTTTGAGGAAAGCTGCAAGCGGTGGAATCTCAGGCAGAAGCGGACCTCACCATACCATCCACAGTGTGATGGCCACATCCGTTGCCACACGGCAAATTTAAATGTCGGTAAAGCCTCCTGCACTCATTTTAGGTTTCTTTACATTTGATTTCATTTAGTTGACCTTTTGACCTCCTTCATCTACATTGCATCTACAGGCAGCAAACACATAAAGGAGAATACATAGGGTTTGTTGCACATAATATACATTTATTTAACATAAGTTGACAGTACATTAGTTTCTATTTGTAGCGCGCACATGTAGTTACCTTCTGTACAGTCGTACTTCAGTTTGTTTAGATAATTTGCCTTAAGTTCTAATTACTTTGTTTGAGTTACCAGTGTTGAGGGTCCTGCTGCTGTTCGAGGGTCATCTAGGCAAAAGGTGGAGCTGCTCCAGCAGAGCTGTTAAATACAGGAAGTGGCCAATCGGACCATACCAAGTGGCTGCTGCATCATGGGGGGGGGGGGGGGGGGGGATTTCAAATGTTTAGTTTAGGATTTTGTTTATTTCTTTAAATTATAGTAGTTTTGATGCTTTGGTTTTGAGTTACTTAAGTTAATTATACTGGAAGACTAGTTGTCCTGTTCTGTTTGATTTGTAGTGTAGTTGATAATGTTTGTCTTTGTGTTACTCCCTATTGTTTCAAGAATGGTCTGATCAGCCATTATATATGTTCCCCTTTTTCATTCAGCTTGTTAGGTCTGTTTGTCTTTTATCAGGTCAGTTTAGTCTTTTCAGTTCTATTCAATTTAAGTTTGATAGTCTGAGTTAAGTTCTGTTTAGTTGACCTCTTTTATGGGCCCAGAACTTTATGTATTGACTTATTATTTTGGAAATAAAACCATTCTTTTTGGAAAACCACCTGTGGCTCCTCATGCCTGCCTGCTTGGTCCCTGACACACAGACAAACCTGACAGAGAGAGTTAACCGCAATTTAAAAGCCATGATTGCCACATTTGTGGAGGGAAAACACAAGAGCTGGGACAAATACCTACCTGAATTCCGCTTTGCATTGAATTCAGCAGTGCATGAGTCCACAGGAGTTACACCTGCCGAACTCCACCTCAGTCATCTGCTGAAAGGTCCCTTAGATGCTGAGTTAAGCCCCCAGCTATCTGACCCTGACGCACCCGCATATGCTACGGCTAACCAGATAGCACAGTTCCGGAAGCTTGTTGGCGACAACCTAGCAAAAGCAAAACAAAGACAAAAACAAAACCATGACAAAGGGAGAAGAGATGGGACTTTCTCAGACAAGGATCGTGTCTGGTCCGTACTCACCCTTACTCTAAGGCTAATAAATCCTTTTCGGCCAAGCTGGCACCACGGTGGAAAGGTCGTATCGGGTCACCAGAAAAGTCGGGCCTCTAAATTTTGAGGTGGTCCTGGAAGAGACCGGGGAGGACCTTTGTATTGTCAATCTGGCTCAGCTGAAGCCATGTTACCCTACAGCTGAAGAGGTTGACAAGGAACAGCATCAACGGATCCTCAAAATCTTTGAAGAGGAAAGCGATGAGGAAGATTTCCCTGGGTTCCATGCCTCAGAGTTGGACAAGGATAAATGAAATGTGAGCACATAAAAAAAAAAGAGAGAAGAGGGAGGGATAAAAAAAAAAAAGAAAAGTCTTTCTATGTTCAGGCTTCTCTCACGGGGAAGGAGTGTGACAACCTGGATCTCAGCACCAGGATAGTAGCACCTAAACACACCCCAGATACACCCACTCACACACCCATCCACATTTCACTCACTCATTCGTTCACAGTTCGCGCCTGCATTCAGTTCACTCCCATATCCATCACTCTGAGGAGAGCAGGAAGAGAGAGTGTGGGAGACGTACGGAGCAGCACGCTCAGCGCGGTTAAAAAACTAAAGTAAGGACGTTTAATCCCTTCCGGACGTTTCATCCTCCGCTGTCTGTCATCCCCTGGTTCACGATCTCCGCCAACACTTCTCACACCCGGTTCACTTCCACCCGCTTCCCAAAATCAGCTGTTCACTGAAGCCGGTCACTCATCCTTGAACCAGCAGCCAAAACCCGGACTGGACTACCGTTTGACTGGACTGGACTGACTGACTGACTGTACTTCCGTAAGTGAACTATATAATATTTTTTTTTTTCTCGTTTTTTCGGCTTGCTTGAGGTTTTTTTTTTTTCTTTCATGCCTTGTTTTTTTGCTGAAATGAACAGAACTGACTGATATAACTTGGAACTGAACTGAATTGAACTGAACTTTGTTTTTTTTATGAACTGAATGTTTTTTTTTTGTGCTGAAAGAAAACCCGGAGTGGAATTTTGAGTTGATTGCCTTGAGTTAATTGTGGACTGGATCGGGATTTTGTGGGTATTTTGTAAATATTTGGTCATTTTCGGTTCTTGCATTTTTTTGTGGGGTTTTTGGGGGTCTTGTACAGCACTAAAAATAGATTTTCTCTGTTTTTGCAACATATAATGTGTTGGGTTGTGTGTTTTGTGGTGTGACATTCGATGTGCAGGGTGTAATATTTCTATGTATGTACATCCTTTGTGCAGTTTGCTTTAAACTGAGAAAAAGAAATAACAAACTCACAAACTAAACTATAACCTGACTGACTACTCTTAAATGCCAGGAGAGAGACCTGGCTGGCACCCCTCATTATAATAATAACAACAATAATTCAAAAAGTACAAGTCAAACTGTCATAAGATGTGTGTCATTTTCTGCATATGTAGGTTTACATTAGTTCTGAGAGGTTTAGTTTTTTAATGTAAAGAGAAAATTGTGTTTAAGTTTTGACTGAATGAGGATAATAATGAATGATCAAGTGTAAGTAACTTTTGCTTCATGGAGCAGAGCTGTGTTGTGGACAGTGTTGAGTGTGTGTATTGTATATGGTCGTATTGGTGTGTTTTAGTTTACAATGTTTCATAAAAGTGACACTTTGATAACAGCTGTTATTAGTAAAAAATTTATCAATCCTGTGATCAAAGTATTTCTGTTTGTATTTGTTATATTATGATTAACATGTCATTTGTTGTGTTCAAAATGTGTCAGTTGTGGGCTGCTTGTGTTTGTGTGGGGTTGTTGTAAATCACTGGAGAAGTTGTTCAGTTGGTAATGGTGGAAGGACCTCTAGTGGACAGAAGGTGGAACAACAAGATGGAAATAGTTTGTCAGAACACAAGTCAGTCAGTACAGCGCACAGGTAGAAAAGAAATGTAAGACAGTAAAAGTCAGCTGTTAAAGTTTTCTATATTGGGAGCAGAAAAAGTGAAAGCAGTTAGAATGATTTTAGAGTGTTGATTGACACAAGTATTGGAGATGATATGATATTGTAGTGTAGTGCAATGTAGTATAATGTGAAGTTGTTTGAGGGGGGCAGTGTTGTGCTCTGTGAGGAGGGGCAGCCGGGCCTGGTGGACTGGGTGAGCTCACCTGCAGTTGATTGGGAGCGTGGTTGGCGGCCCGCGAAGGGGAGCTGACAAAAGAGAGAGGAGAGACCTCATTCGGCCTCTCTGGGGAGCGGAACTGTTTGGACGCTATGGGGCACGCTGCCCGCTGAAGTACATCGGCCCGTCGCTCACTTTCAGGGGGGTGGGGGCTGTTCGCGACTTGTAGTGTCGCCGGCGGTGAAGATAGCCAGAAGTAGGGGAGCTGTTCCAGTGTCAGGAGGGGAGGCCTGGTGTCTCCTTTAGGTAGCTAGGCGGGAAATTAGCCGAGAGTGAGCCGGCCGCCTCCGCTCCCCAGCCACGGACAGCCCTCGGCCCGTCGCCGCCTGCTGCAAGAAGGCTCCGTCCCTCAGCTGCTTCCCCGGGGCATTGGACGGCGCCTCCAGCTCAGACCCCGGGGGGTGGTCTCATCGGCTCCGCCAGTTGAGTCCTGTTTTTTTAATCTTTTCAAGTGCTAGCATTTGTAGTGTTTTGTGGGATGGGGAGGGTGTTTTAATAGTCCAGTAGTGGGGAACAGAGCAGCAGAGTAGGTAGAGTGTTGGGGGGTAAAAGCTGGCGTGGATTTCCTCCTGTGTGTACTGAGGGTGAATTGCCATGTTAGCATGTTTTCATTGGGTCTGCAGTGTAGTCTGCCTTGAGTGTTGTGCACAGCCGAATCCGCACTGAGTGAGAGTGTAGTTTAAATGCATGGTATGATTTCCTGAGGTGAAGCCCGCAGTTAGTCCACCCCTGACGCCCAGTATTGCCCTGCTGTGCCCGCCTCCCTCTTGGACTTCTGTTCTTAATTGTCTTAAATTATTTAATAAAGATGAATTAATATTTTCCTACCTCCAGTGGTGTGGTTGGCCTTTTTCAGCCTCTTTCTTTGTCAAACAGGTCCACTACGTTTGTTTAAAAAAAACAACTACAACAGATCTTGTTACAATATTGATCATTTTGAACAGATGGAACAGAGTTGTGTTCGTGGAAATACTAATATTGTATTTCGTGGAAATACTAATATTGAAATTACAAACAGATTGATATATTGACTTCTCTTTTTATTATTTGTGTGATTTGGTGCAATATGTGTTTATAGAGGATATATTTGTTTTAGCTTCTATGTATATTGATAAACAACAATATGTAAAGTTGTCTTATTGAACATATAATGCAGAATCTAATGTTGGAGTTATGAAGTAACATGATGGGGAACATGTTGATGTTTGTAAAACACTTTGAATCAATTATCAGTTGTCTGTGAGTCATTTGAGTTTTTATATGTGTTTGCATTCAGTTCATGTGAAATACAGGTGAAGGCATATTGTCAAGGTTTGTTGTTTGTTGTGTTGTTTTTGTACAGTTTGTACAGTTTTGTTGTGTAGTTTATAGTATTTTGCAGTTATCTGTTTGTGAAAAGGAAAAAGAAAACGGCATTAAAAGTTCCAACAAAAAAAGACATTTGTGGAATGTGCATTATAAAGGAAAAGTTTGTGTCTTTGAAATAAGTGTGTTATGTTGTGGTTAGTTGTTTACAAGACACATAAACAACATCAGGTGTAATTATGTGATGTTAAAATGTGAAGAAAACATGATTGTTATTGTCAGGAGTCAGTGTAAACAAACAAATGTAAACATCAGGGACATATGTATCAAACTGTAGGACAAATGTAAATCAGATAATTAGTGATGGCGAGATGAAGCTTCATGAAGCATTGAAGCTTTCCATCCAATTGGTTCACTCATGGGCCGAAGCTTCATGGTGCTTCATTTGCTCTCCTGTGCCATCAAGTGAACAATAAATGTAAAACAGGCAGAGTTATTATAATGACACCATGGCTTTGGTGTGTGAAGCTTTGAGTTAAATAAATGCATGATTTTTGTGATGCCAATACATAAATTATGAACTTAATAATATGATAAAGTCCCAAGTCCACAAAATGTGAGGGGGGATCCATTGCATTTCGCTGCCCCTTATATTTCGAATTTCACGCCAAACCCGTGAACCGTTTTCTGAATCAGTCACGTGGTACGGCCGGCTCGCGAGGCTTTGAACATCACCACGTACATCATCAACACAAGCTTCGATACGCGCTTCACAAAAATCTTCCTAAATCACTCGACACGCTTCGAAGCCTCGACACAGAAGGACACATCACTACAGATAATCATCGAAGACGAACCTCAGCAAATAAAGATCATATTAAAGTAATAAAAGTGTGTCAGGTCAGGTTAATATAAAGTTTAGTGTAACAGCACACACACAAAGCAGCAGAACAAGATAAAAAAAAGTTTGGAACACAAAGAAATGTCAGAAAAGTGCATTAAAACGTAACAGGGTTTTCTTTAATAAAACAAATAGAATAAAAAAGGAAAAAAGAGTTTTTGTTATTGTTAGTTTTTGTGTGATTTAGATCAGTTCATGTTGTTTTATGATTGATATATATGTTTCTTGTTTTGTATTTGCAGTATTCCTGCATGGATCCAGAGGTCCTGGGAGAGGAGTCTATAAAAGGACCAGCCAGGTCCATGACAGGACCATGGACCTGCTGGTCCAAAAGACTCACTGGCTGCAGGCAGCTGGCCAAAAGGCAGATTTACTGGCCACAGGTAAGAAGGAGGAGGCAGCAGGAGCTACAAAAACAGCTGGAGGTTGTCCAGGCTGCTGCTCAGTTCATCAAAGATGGTAAGTGTTTGTGTTTAGTTATGGTTTGGTTCTTGTTAAACAGACAGCAGTAAATTTTGCTGAGTCATCCAGTAATGGTCATGACTCAGCATGATGTCATCTGTTCTGTACATTGGATTATAAACAATTCAGTAGTTTGTTTTAGCAGTTCGAATATCTTTAAAATAATTGGTCACTGCAGCATCCTCATCTCCTGTTTTTCACTATAATGTATCATGATGGAAGCTTCTATTATTGTTTCATCCATTGTTGATCTGAATTGTTTATTTGACCTCAATTATTTATTCCTCTGTAAATCACATACCAACTACAACATTTTTAATAGTTTTTCAGCCTTTTGTATGTAACGTACCTGAAGATAATACAGTAAAATCTGACAGTGAGTGGAGGAGGTGTTGTTGATTTACATTTGGATGAACAATTTTCAATAACAGCAGCTCTGAAGGCCAAAACGCACTGCAGGCTTCATTTGACACGCGTCAAATGAAGCTTCTAAAGCTCACTGCAGGCTTCAGATTTAACATTCCATCACCACAAAACCAGCAGTATTTTTGGAAAGGTCGCTATTTATATGCATCTGTTTATTTATTTAGTATTACTACTTAGGGGTGTGCCAATACATTGTTTCTTAGATGCATCGCGATGCAACACGTGACGATCAATAACGATTAACAAATGTTCAAAAATTGATTATTTTCCATGATAGCGAAATCACAGAAACACAACCGCAGCACCTGGAAGTTGGCCGGAACGAAAAAAGCCGCCCGGACAGTTTAAAGGGACGGACTCATAACAGACTGTTAGCCAACACGGTGGCAACTAACTCGCTGGCTACTGTTATTGAGCGTGAGGTTCATTCTTCTGGACGCGTCTCACTGTAGCTCCTACAGATTTCACGTTAAAATTACATTTTAAACAAAACCTGTGTAACCTCGGACCTACCGGTTACCGTATTTTTCATCCTAAACTCTCCAAGTGCCCACTGCACAGCGAAAAATGCCGACACGAGCGGGGAAGTCCTGGGATACGCGAACGAAGATGAAGGCCCGACTGAAGCACCGGTCCAGAGTGAGGAAGGGGACCCTGCGCCGAGCACGCCGAGCATGGACATTCAAGCTGTGTTGGCCGCCATAGCATCACTGCGAGCGGAGTTGTCCCAACCTAAGTCGGACATTTGTGACAAAATTGATGAGAAGATTGCTGTTGTGAGTATGGCTTTGAGATCTGAAATTGCCGCTCTGAAAGCAGAAAGTGACGCCGCATTTTTTGTGGTAAATAGCCGACTAGACTCCCAAAGTGATACGCTGAAAAGTTTAGAGGCTAATGCTAATGCTACTTCTGATACTGTTGCGGGCCTCGAAGCTACGGTAAAGCAGCTACACAGCCAAGTTGAACAACTGTCAGAGAAGTGTTTGGACTTGGAGGGACGATCTAAGCGTCACAATTTGAGAATCGCGGGAGTCAAGGAAGGGGAAGAAAGAAGCCAGAAAGCCAGGAATTTCGTGGCCCAGTTGCTTATGGAGGTTTTACAGCTGGATGAAAAACCAGTGATCGACCGAGCCCACAGAGCCCTGAGACAGCATCCCAGGGACAAGGAGCCACCTTGGCACCTGATTCTAAGGGTGCACTACTGTCACACACTGGAGAGCATCCTGCAAAAGGTCATGAAATCCCAAAGTCTCACATATCGAGGGCAGCGAATCCAAGTCTTCAGAGACTTTCCACCCACTGTAGTTAAACGCAGAGCCACCTTCACTCCGGCCAGGAAGTTGCTGCGAGACCAGCCTGGAGTTAAATTTGGTCTCCTATACTCAGCCAAGTTGAGAGTGACACATAACAGTAAAGAGACCACGTTCACAGACCCTGAAGAGGCCCGTCTGTATGCTGAACGCCACTTCGGTCAGGGTCGTACCTGAGATGCACATCTAAGAGCATGGCCCATTCACTTCTGATAGAGACTGGAGGTAAATGACATCTAGATCAGAGGTATTGTTAAAAACCACCTATGGACAATTACATAATAATAACATAGTCACAACCATGGTAACAATATTACTCTGACAGAATGGTCACTGAATTTGAGAGTATTAGGAACACAATGATGCCTTGATATTATAATCAATATTATTATTTCTGACTGCTATAGGCCTGGATTTCAGTTCCCCCCCTTCCTATTATAATGTGAAATATTTTTATTTTTTTTTTTTTTTTTTAATTTAGTTTGCTTATTTATTTGATTTTTGCCTGCATGTCTGCTACAATGCATATTTCATTTGGTAGTTTGAACAGTTTAATTTTTGAACAATCACATTATTTCCCTGGACGTTATTGCACAGCAGAGACAGCATGGCTTTAAGTCACTCAGAGGAGGGGACACCTTGTTAATCCTAGGGGTTTATGAATAAGTGTAAGCCCCAGAGTTTTGTGTTTTGTGTTTATTTCAATAAGGTCTGTTAAGACGTGGAAGTTTACATATCTTTTCTATGCTGTTAATGGGGGATATTTAATCCCTTTTATAACTGAATAGGTTTTGTTGGAAATTTAACAACTGTAGGGCTACTAGCTATTGTAGGATTAAGAGTTCAACCACAGTCGGTTGTTAGAGTTTCTTCTCTGTTAGAGAAGTTAGACTACGCATTTCTGATGTTTTTGTTTTTCTGTTTATCTGTGTCTTGGGTGGAAGGGGGGCGGGAATGGGTGGGAGGGCGGATGGAGTGTCATTTAACTCATAGTTACACATGTCCAGCACCATAGTTATATAATGTAATAATAATGATAATAGTAATGATAATGGTAATAATATTAAAATCTTCAAACTTATACAGTACTGTTCTATGTATATACTAGATCATTATACACTGCACAGTATAGTACACAACTACACTCTGTAGTCTGGCTCAATGTCCCGCCTACAGCACTATCTGATTGGTTAGAAGTTACGGGTAATCAATCAGCACAGACACACTGTGTCACAGACAGGGCTACTAGAACGAGAAGGGTCTGTCTGCGGCTTGCAAGAGAGAGGCGTGTAGTGTAGTGGGCGTGTCGTGACGTCACTACACGACATGCCCACTACAGAAGGGGAAATCACTGTAAACCACGCGAGACTCTGCCAAAAGCTAAATAAAACAGGAAGTGAAGTAAAAGAAGAAGAATGGCGGACCGTATGCAGACTGTAAGTGTCAGCGTATTTTATTTATTATATATATAATATATATATAGTCGTAGCAAGTAAGATTTATCTATAGTATGAAATATAAGTGGAGAAACAGAACGAGGCCAGCCCGTTGGTGAGGAAACTCAGGAAAGTTTCAGAGGGGGTTAACGTTATTTGCCTGTTTGATAAGTGACATAACGTTACATCGTATACGTTTTATGCTACTTAAAAGGGGTGGCTTAAGTAGATGAATCTAAGCTAATGCCAGTCGGTGTTGTAATGTAGCCAGCAGAAAAACATTTTTCTCAGCGTGGTCTAGTGCAGCAATTTAAAATGATTAATAGCACCATACTGGTAATTTTGATTATTATTATCAGCTGGACGGTGACATGAACTGGCCATATCAGTTAATTGACAGCTTGTCTGCAAGCATTTGTGATGTACCATTAGTTTGGTTAAAGTTGTTGTTCATATTTACAGTCAAACGTGTCACAAAAGTTACAGTTTCTTAATGAATAAATGCACATCACCCTGAACAGATGAACAGGCTACAAACTCTACCAGGTTACTAAACATTATGTATAAAGAAATGACCTAATACAGTGCAGAGAAAGCAATTTGTATGGGTTTCTCCTGAGAGTTTAACCATGTTCCATCAACAACATGTTTCTTGTCAGAGTAACAGAAATTATTTGACCATAGTTAGTTAGTTAGTTGGAGTTGTGTGCACAAATTTATGTTTATGTTTGCTTTCAGCTCCGTCCTACCATTGTCATTGTGGAAGATAAAAATACATTGTGCAATTGTATACTGGGTAAGCTAAAACAACACGTATAGATGGCTGTGCTAAGATCAAACTTGTCACGGTACTGTCGTAAAATGGTGCAAGGAAGGGTATGAAGGATTTGTTATAAAAACGTGTATGATCAGTTACATGTGCAATTGGTAAGCCGATGAACAGTTGTAGGGTGGTGTGTCACGAACGCATGTTCAAGTTATGTCCATATTTGTCCCTTGTTCATCCGATACCCTTTCACCTAATAAGCAAGACACATGTAATAGTACGATGACTTTAGTAGAATGGGAACAGCTGGGGAGGAAGAAGCTTTCATGAGATTAGGGAGTATGAGAAGATGTCTAGGGAAATTTACGATCGGGTCATCCTGCCCTGCTAAAGTATCAAGATGAGACAAGGGAGCGGTCCATTTGTGATGGAATCCAGTCAAGCAGAAAAAACGCAAATGTATGTTTAGCCTGCCATATGTTATTTGATGATCTGACCGGAGATAGTGACTAATCCATCTGTCTGGAACCGTGTAGCGGAGAGGTATAAAGGTGAGCGTCAGCTCAGAAGAAGTTGTTTGCAACCCGGTTTGTTTGTATGCTGCTGTGTGTGCAAATAAACCTCTTGTGGAGTGATCTGCATTCGACTTCTGTTCAAGTTATTGAGTGTGAGCCAGTTTATCTGCACATCACCCGTGGTGGGGTCCTGTGGTATCTCACTTTTAATGTTAATGTAATACAAGATTTGACTATGTAGTATAATGTAAGTTTTCGGAAGACAAGACAAAGAAAAAACCACCACATCATCAATGGTAATAAACCTCAGGTGGTTTATGCAGACCAAAAATATGTGTGTGTTATCTGTTTAAAAAATGGAGAACATGCATATATTGTTGCACACGTGCAGGCTCATGAAAGGGCAGCTGTTCGTCATGGAGGTATGTTTTAATTTCAAATCCAGAGAGTTCCATGCAGGTGTTGCGTGGCTGTGTGGGAACGCCACACCATCATTGCTGCTATTGTGGCTGCACAGTCACCAGACAGGACCTATTCATACGGCATCTTAACACCTGCAGCAATGTGGTTACCTTAGGTATTCCTTTGTTTAGATATTTTTTATATTTTAACATACATGCACCTTCATTTCTCACAGTTTTCAGTTTAAATATGCTTGCTTTGTCTCTCTGTCCTCCATCAATACTGCAGCCTCCTCCGTCCCTGCAGTCTCTCCTCTTTCTGCAGCTGCCAGCGTCTGTACAGCCGCTGGTGCCCCTGAAGCCTCCTCTGTAGCCTCCTCTGTCTCTCAAGCCACCAGTGCCTCGCCTGCCTCCTCTGCCCCTTATGCTGCCCTTGCCCCTGGAGCCTCCCCTGCCTCAGCAGCCTCTTCTGTCTCTGATGCTGCAACTGCCCCTGGAGCCTCCCCTGCCTCAGCAGCCTCTTCTGTCTCTGATGCTGCACCTGCCCCTGGAGCCTCCCCTGCCTCAGCAGCCTCTTCTGTCTCTGATGCTGCACCTGCCCCTGGAGCCTCCCCTGCCTCAGCAGCCTCTTCTGTCTCTGATGCGGCACCTGCCCCTGGAGCCTCCCCTGCCTCAGCAGCCTCCTCTGCCCCTTATGCTGCCTGTGACCCTGGAGCCTCCTCTCTCTCCTATTATCCAACAATTTCACCCTTCAAAGTAGAAGTGAGTTAGTGAAATCAAGGCCAAGGAAAACCACCTGCACCTTTTGTAATTTGGTTGTTAATAAAAAAAACATAAAAGTACATATACAAAGACGCCACACCTCAGCAATCACCGACATAACGTCAAGTCACCACCTGCCATCACAATGCAAAGACAAAAAGAATGGTATATTCGCTGTCAAAAGAACATTTTCCGGGCCACTTACACCAATTCATGTTCAGAATTACACTTGGGGAGAGAAACATCTAGTGTTGTGTGAGGTGGAGCAATGTAGACGGGCAGGGGAGTTTGCCAGAAGAAGTGGCCTAATGGGATTTCAGTGCATGCATCGGAAATCCATTTCTTTTTGTCCCTTGTCTTCAGGAACACATGTAACCCTTAAAGAAGAGGTTCTGAAAGACATGGTTGATAAAAGGTGGATTTCTGAGAACACTAAGCACGTTTGTCTCTCACAACAAAAAGCAGCTGAGTCTGAGGGATGCCCTCTCAGTGAAGAGATCACTCTTGAAGAAGGAACATCTAAACTGTATGTGTCTGTGAAGGATAGGGAAACAGCATACTACTCAAGGCTAGGCAGAGTAGTGGTGTATTTTGACAGAAAAAAAAATACTTGGCACTGCCCTTGTTCAAAGCAGAAGAACAGCTGTCCACACAAATCCATTGCAAAATGGCACTTGAACCAAACACATCCACAACTTTTTCGAAAAGTTAGGTCAACTGATTCCAATGTGTTTGATGTTTTTGAAAAAGATGGACAAGATGAACAGAGCACTGGGCATGATACCACATCTGTATATCCACCAGAAGGAAATGGTCTTATGGCAATGATTGTGTATTTGCTGAAGAACAAAAGATTACCAGCTGTCCTGCCAAAAGATGTCAGTTCTCCATCAAATGGAAACACATTGCCACAGCACCTAATCCCTCAAGAAGCATTTTGTGCAGTGTGTCCAGGAAGGGCACCTCTTTCTGAACCAATCTTGGTATCGCAGAAAGCCAAGATTGTCACGTTCACGGGTGTAGTAGAAGGTCTATTTTTAAGAAATGCATAATATTTGCAAATTCCAGTCTAATCATAGATATTACATTTCATGAGGATGTTTCTTGCATCTAGTGAAATTGTGGAAAATCACATTACTACATTTTTTGTCCTTACACAAAGTATTATTATTTTTTCTTATACTGTAGATGTGTCTACATATTGTAAGAGGTGTGGGATATGTGGAACATTCTACCGCTACCAGGAGTGGACTGAGGGGCTGCACAACTTTGACGATCATGTCAGTCTTACATTGCATCTTTGCCTTTTCCTGAGACAGTCTGTGCAGGTATTCTTCATTTATTGTGTTTTAATTTCGATTGTCTGTTTAAATGTTTAAATCAACTGATGACTTATGTACTTGTTGTTTACTATAGTAAGCTATTTATCCTAAAATGCAGAAGGATCCACCACTGAGTTATTGCAGTCAGTCATATTCAGATTTCTCAAATGTAATTGTCTACCATGATTTTCTTTCTAATGTTTCCATAGAATCACACTGCCATTGGGAGGGCTATTGACATCCTCGAACAAACCAGCAATAACAAATTTCCAAACCATGACTCATTCTACATGGTTATCTGCACTTTGAGGCTCTGACAGCACATGAATATAATTATTCGTGTGTAAATTGTGGAGTCCATCCACCTGTCGTTATTATGGATTTACACAAGAAGGGAGTTTTTAGTATGCCAGGTAAGTTTTGTTAATTTCTTTTGACATTTCCAATATAATAACACAACACTGATTTCAAGGAACATGTCTAACCACCTGTCTTACAGTGAGTGACCTTGAAGATCCCCCGTCTGAGTTTGATGGACATGTTGATGCTGAGGAATTCTGGCACTCTGTTGAGAAAGAAATTGTTTGCAGAGGGTTTTTAAAAAGTAAGTTGTAGCCCTGAATGGGTATATGAAGTGAGTATTCTGCAGTACTGTTAAAAGAAGTGTTCATAAATTTCTATCAGTCTATTGTATCTTGGAATAATGCATATGTATACTTGCATTTGTATTCTTGTGTAGTCACATGTTTATAACACAAAATCCATTGTTTCACTATGAAGGTAATCGAGACAATCCCTGTAAAGTCTCTCCTTCATATGATAAATGGGCACCATGGATTGGGCCTCATACGAGAGCTGAGAAAGTACTCCTCAATACAGAGTATGCCAAACTTGCAACAAAAACATCTGTAGCAGAAAAAGCTGACGTTGAAATATCAGAGGAACGTCTGTCAAGTGAACTTATGAACTTGAAGGTGAATTGTAATATTTTGTTTGCATCTGATAGCTATACACACACTGTTAAATCATTTAGATTATTTGAAAGAAAAAAAAACTCTTGGTTTTTCATCATAGCTTTTGTGACGTGTTCACGTAGGTTGATACTTTGAGGAAACTTGTTTGTGAGTGTGGCGTTGACTCAAAGGGATCCAAAATGGACCTCCTCCTGCGTTTGAGGGACGAGATGAAAACCAGGAGCACCTATGATAAAGTGTTTTAAACAGTTTGGGGAGCATCAGGTAAAACATTTAATGTATATACTATTGCATCATCTACTGCTATATATGAAAAACATTTAATGTTTAGGAATACTCTATGACACATGTCAGTGTTCTTATTTTCCATTCGAAGGTGGCTGGGCAGTCATCATGTGCCCTTGTGGCATTGTAAACTCTGTTAAATTCAATATAAGAGCTGAAAGCCCAAGAGACTACACGGACATGTTGCTATCCTTTAAACATTTCCCAAACATTGTAATATATGATTTTGCACGAGGATTAGTGACCCACACCAACCTACGGGAGCCAGAGAGACTGCCCTTCAGCCCACATGAAGGAAGACTGGCGACAGCTACACCAGAGAACATTTCACGTGCCAAGAGTGGGAAACTACAGATCAGTTTGCCGTGGTTGCAGCTGAAAAATTGCCATCCTGAAACAGGCTCTGCAGATCATTATGCACTATACGACACTTTTCATCAATTCAACACAAAAGATGAAAAGGATTCCCTGAGACGCATTGGACTAGTACCAGAACTATGTGGGTGGCTCAATTCCCAGACAGCAGAGCAACTCTTCTCTGGAATGCGTAAAAACAACTACTTTATGAACTCTCTTTCCCCATCAAGCCATGTATTCCTGATGCGCAACATCTTACACCACCGTAATGAGAGACTTAACCAGCAGGCCACTGACGGATTGAAGAAAGTTTTTGAAAATGTCATCCTTGACTCAAATGGAAAACCCATTCTCAGTATTTACTTAATCTCTTATTTTGATATAATTCTGAATTATTTTTTGATCGATTTTTAAAATTAAGGTCCTTTTGTCTCTGCAGCCACCAGCGTGTCGCTTCCCTTCAGTGTCTCTGCAGCCACTGGTTCCTCTGCTGCGACCTCTGCCTCAGCAGCCTCCTCTGTCTCTGCAGCCCCGGTTCCTCTGCTGCGACCACTGTGGTGTCAAGAAATTCCAAGTCACAAGGGGCACAGGAATACCAAGGTATTGCTTTGATTTTTTTTGAAGCCACATAGTTTGAATACTATTTTGTGCATTGTAAAATAAGTTCTGTGGGTGATGAACACTGTCTTGTAGCAAAGGGTGAGGACAGACTTGGCTGTGGATGGTATTGTGAGGCTGCAACACAGTCCTGCAACCTCAGACCATGTCGGTCCTCCTGGACATTAGGAGACCACCCAGAGCAACAACAACTGGTATGTTAATCACAAACAACTGTGTGTCAAAGGTATCTACCAATGCAGGACCAATACAGCTTACTGGAAATAAAAGGGACAGATCTGCCTTTGAAGAAAAAAAATGTTTGTTATTGCCAAAGTTACGAATAACTAGTAATGACATATGCTACCCACACGTTACTGAAGCTACTTTGAGGATGTAGGTCTTTTATACAAACAAACAACACAGTACAGATAATAGATTGGTCATCTTGACATGGAAAATGGGCACTCATCAGTCTACCCCTATGTTGATAAATTTTCCACAGGCAAGAAAAATAAAGTCATTCATCTTTTTTGTGTGTCCTAGCTGGAATACATTCTACATGATAAACATCCAAAAAATGAAATTATCATCAAAGATGCCAACACTTGCCTGACAAGGGAGAATTTCCAGACTTTGGGGCTTTGAAAGGACATGAATTCCGAGGTACCCAAGTTCAAGTTTTCAGAATTCTAGCTGAATGATAATGTGCCCACTCTTAAGTGGAAGACTAAGCTATTTAGAGGTTGCATGTGGTTATTTCTGGAATTATAAGCCTTGATATTTTAAACTGTTATACTTACTGTACATATATTCACAGATGGGAAATGCTTGTCTGCGCCTTGTGCAGGAGATCCTGCAGATACAGGTACAGTTTTCAAATGGACAAAGAATGGTGCTAATTATCGGTCCTCATTGTTTTAAAATAGTCAAGTCATTCTATGACAGTTTATCATTGGGCCTAGGAGCCTATTCACTGTTTGTCAATCCTGTCTTTGGATCACATGTTTCTTGTGTTTTGAATGTTTTCTTTTTCAGGGGAAATCAGTTCATGTTGTTGACCTGTATATACCCCCAACATGGCTGCCACCTTCTAATTGCAACCCTTCTGAATGCTTGCCTGTAAGTATATTTCGTCATGTGTAACAAGATAACAGAGAAATGGACATGTAATTGTGCTTTTTGTTTAGGTAAACTCACAATACATGGATGCCATTGTCATTCCTCTTTGGGTCCCTGGGCATTTCCTGTTGTGTCTAAGTTCACTTTTGTGTATTTAAGCTTATATTTGTGAAGTTGTTCATTGTAAAATTGTCAAGAACTGTCCTCCACAGGCTCACTCATGGCTGTCTGTCTTTTGCTTTATGGCACATTAGTGTTGTCTTCTGCTGTGGGATTGAAATATTGTTATTACTGTAACGTCACTTGGTTATGAAATTTATATACACCATGATTTGCTGTCGTTTTTTCTTTTCTTTTAGTCCTAGCCTTCACCTCACCCTTCATATGCTCTTTGAAAGCCCCTTTTTATTTTCTAACATTCATATACCCATCAAATTTTGGGGTCAATACTTTGAGTGTGATCCTATCTTTAACCTCCCTGTAATTCCTATGTTCACCAGGTTATGAAGCCAACGCAGAAAGAAATTCTGTTCATTGACTCTCAATATCACATGAGAAAGCAGGGCTTTGGACATGATGGTTATCACACTTGCTTAAGACAAAAAATATGCAGTGTACTTTTATTTAGTCAAAGACGTTCCCTTGACTAAGGTCTGTGATTTTACAATTGAGATTTATTTACATTTATTTTACATTAATTACTTAATTAATTACACGAATATAGAAAATACACTAACTCCCAATTATCTTCTTCTGCTTCTGTACCTTCAGCTGTAAAATCTCAGGAAAACTTTTCAGCATGTTTACCTCCATTGTTTTATTTTTAAAGGCAGTCACGTTCTCCTGACTTGCCAAGTTTGGTTAGCTTGATGATGGCAGTCACGTTCAATTGACTTCTTTACAATTGTTGTCAGATTGACTGCACATACTATCTAAGAGTGTCATACTGATATTTTTTTTTATAACAGTGATCTTGCAAAGCAGCTGGTTCCAGGTCCCTGGATTGAAAAAACAGGGCAAGACATAGAGGTAAATGTCTTTAAGATTGTAATATTTAATGTGGAGAAAATACTGCTTTCATGGGAATCAAGTATCACGGGGTCATTCTGTTTCTTTGTCACCAGTAAGAGAGCGGCCTGCAACGGCTACTGTAACTGTACTTGCTGAGTGATAGCGAGGTGCTTAAATGCAGAATATTTGTGCTCCTACACTAATGTCTGAACTTTGTCCTTATTAGTATACACGACCTGACCTGTCCCACCAAAGCAATAGCATCTGTTTTATTAATAAATTGTATTTTATATATTGTGACATTTGTTTTACTCACATGGTTCAGGGACTTCCCCAACAGACACACGCCAATGACTGTGGCATTTTTATGATAATGGTAAGATTACAATCACATAAGCTTAAAATTTGCTGAACATATTATCGATACTGTAACAAGTACAATGTTTCTGTTACAGTATACTTGGTACCTAATGCTTGGTGCACCGTTCGACTTCACTGTTGTAAGTTGAACAGATCATTTCCTCATTGACTAACAGATAAATATGTCAAATGGTCAATTCCTGTTTAACATAGCAGTTTGGATCGTTAAGGCCATGTTGCAACATTGAAATATATATGTGCATGAAGTTAATCATTGTGGATTGTGCGGATGTGCTCTTCCTTTGAGGACGACATGTCAGTTCTGCGGAGATGGTAGTGTGTAGTGCTGGTGGAAAACCTACACCTGGAAGGGTGTGATTGATTTACCCTTTGTTTGTTCTTTGTTGATTTGATTTAACATGGAAAATGTTTCAACAACACGGGCTGCCAGACAATGACATGTTTTTGTTGCTCACTCCAAAGCCTGTGTAATTGATTGACTAAAAATTCTTTTTCCTATTGTAAAAGCATTACTGGACAGTTGATGGGCATTGGCTAACACATTTTCTACAGTGGCTTGTCAAAATTATTGTGTTCTATTGTTTCTCTATCTGGTTGAAAGTGTCACCCTCACAGTTTTATGACTATTTTTCTAATTGTATCATTTGTTTCTTCAGGCATGGAAGATGGTTTGCCCATTTCACCAAAGAGGGAAAAGAGATGGTCAATGGGCTTCTTTCACCTATCTTCAGACTGAAGAGGAAAAGAAAGCCTAATGAAGAGACAAATGTAAAAATATGTGACATCACAATCATTACTGAGTGATATTCATGGTGGCCATGAACTAACATAAGGGCCAAACTCTTGCTCCCTTTGTCAGCAGGACCCTTGGACAATGGCAGACCACTGCTACGCCAAAAAACCTCGAATAGGTGGTTTGCGGGTGACGTCATGCGGAACGTCACGACTGCAGATGGGGGGCAGGAAGTATTTTGCCGGCAGGATAACAACAGGAAAATGCCCAAGTTTTGTGCTGTCTACGGCTGTACAAACCGGGAAAATCAAAAGAGCTACTTTTGAGTTCCGAAAGTTGTAACCCACAAAGGGGAGAAATTTTAAAAAACTGACTGAAAAACGGCGGCAGACCTGGTTAAAAAACCTCTGTCTTAGAACTTTCGGACTTTGGTAAAGTTGGAAAGATATTCACAGATTCGGACTTCCGGGATCAATAACTCTGAGACGAAACGTTGTTCAAACACAAATTATGCCTCTTTTACATTGTAATAGCATAGACTTCTAGCTACAAGAATCAAAAAACGATTTTTTTTTACAAAAACAAGCCGTTCTCCGAGCTGGATGGATAACATTGATCTCTACGAGCAGCCGGCGGCCAGACGAGTGTGCAGGGACCGTCTGCAAATTTCAATTCCAAGAGAGACACTGCAAACAAAAATCAATACCTCCACTGTTATACAGTATTGAGACTCCAAAATCACTCCACACATCAGACAACAGTCACCCCACGATCATACTACAACAGCAGTTTTGGAAAAATACACTATTTTATAATTTTTTTAATATTTTTTTTTATTGCAAATAATAATCAATAGCTCCACTGTTATACAGTATGGAGACTCCAAAATCCGTATACTGTATAACAGTGGAGCTATTGATTATTATTTGCAATAAAAAATCACCAAAATTATACAAAAGTGTATTTTTCCAAAACAGCTGTTGTAGTATGACCATGGGGTGACTGTTGATGTGTGGAGGGATTTTGGAGTCACCATACTGTATAATAGTGGAGCTATTGATTTTTTTTTTTTTTTTTTTGCAGCGTTTCTCTTGGAATTGAAATTTGCAGACGGTCCCTGCGCACTCGTCTGGCCGCCGGCTGCCTGTAGAGATCAATGTTATCCATCCAGCTCGGAGAACGGCTTGTTTTGGTAAAAAAAAAATCAGTTTTGATTCTTGTAGCTAGTAGTCTATGTTATTACGATGTGAAAGAGGCATAATTTGTGTTTGAACAATGTTTCGTCTCAGATTTATTGATCCCGGAAGTCCGAATCTGTGAATATCTTTCCAACTTTACCGAACTTGGAGAATGAGGTAATTCGTAATGTCAACGGCCTCCACACCAGGCAAATCCGACAACAAGTATGAAAAATCACTTTTCCTCAGTGTGTATGGATCATATCCGATATGTTTTTCTAATTTTTGATAATACCTGCTACGTGCAGGCTCAACCAACGCTTTTGAGTACTCGCTTCCCATCATTTCCAATCACCGTTCTCCACTTCCTGCCCCCCATCTGAACTTCGCGCGTCATCAGAATCATGTGACTGCAAACCACCTATTGTCCATCAAACAGAGTTGGTAAGTGACTGACAACATCATTACACATTCCATATAGAGTGCATACGTTATATGATATTAATGTTGATATTAATGGTATTGTTATTGTTTAGAATAATGAATGTGAGGACAATTCTGAGCTGCTGGAGGTTAGTGAGAAGCCACTCAAGAATTATTGACGTACAGTTTTAGGATTATTTGTGAGAAATGTATTTTCAAATTTCAGGAAGCGGTAAAAGAAGCACAGCGGGTGCGGCAACTTCAGTGTGCTGACCTGATCAACTGCATGAAGGGGAGCACTTCAATAAGGGAACACCTTGAGGTAAGTATATCAGCATGAAGAGATAATTACCACAGGAGTAGTTACATTTCAAAGTGAAAGTCTTTCTCAATATAAAAGGAAATTTGAGTTATTTTGGTCATACTATCAATATGGACCATCACCATCCTCTAAAGTAACTATTTGTTTTCAGGCTATCATAACTGGGGATCTTGTCTCAGCATGGGAACCCAGGAAGGAGAGGCCAACCCTTTACTTCGAGGATGAGCAACTTGATGAGGTTGTCTCATTCTTGTTTGGAATCATCAAGGAGACCCCAAGAGCAAGACAGCTACAAGACTGGGTTGACTTCATCATGAATGTGCTCTTACCAGAAGTATGACATGATTTTTTTGTTTACATTAAATTATTAATATTGGCACTGTGTTTAATATTGTACATAATGGCTTTTCATATCACTTCTCACACCTGTAGTTGAAAGAACCTTGAAATGGAACAATACAGATGTGTAATGTTAAAATTTTTAGAGCATTCAGACCCACGCTCTGTGACCCAGGCTCTGAGTCTGTCAAATCTTACAGAGCCTCTTACACTATAAGATTTGACAAAAGGAAAAATAATATAAAACTGGACACAACATAATTTAAGGCTACATTCGGTTCAGTGACTTTTTTCTTGAATTTAACAAATGTCAATCATCATATCTAGGTGACAGTTCACACCCTGGCTGAGAAATTTGACATGCCAGTGCAAGAGGCTGTAGTCAAATTCAAAAGGGGGCCACAGTATGAACCATGGTAAGATTATTATGTAAAGAATTGATGATAGACATATTTCAATGTGTACTGCAACATCTAATTGAAAACCTTTAATGTTTGTTCTTTTTTGACAGTGAATTGAAAATGATGGAGGAAACATTGGTGAGGCACTTATCAGAGGAGGCAGCAGTGAAGCTACAAGCTTTCAAGAAGAAAATGGAAAGAGCCCTCTCCTCTGAGGCATTTCTCAGCTGGCTGTAATGGCTTCACAGCCAATAAAGTGTAAAATAAAATGTGAGAAGCTTTGAAATGTTTCGTATTTTTTTCTATTTATTATATATTTTGTTTGTGTAGAACATATTCAGTTTCTACATTTCACAGAGCCATTCACATGACATGAATTCATAAAAAACATATGTACATAAAGTACCAGATTACAAATTAATGTTATAAGATCTCCCTCTTCACTACAAACACATTTGACAGACCAAAAACAGTAGTAATGAATGGCTGCTAGTCACAAAACGGCCAAGACAAAGGAGGGAGATGCACACAAAGTTATCATGGCGTGTGTGGTCTGTATGATCAGCGATGTGAGTGCATGGGTGTAGGAGTGTGTGTGGTGTTGTAGGGTGGAATAAAGGGATCAGAATTCCAAACAAAGACCAAGAGGTGTTGCAGGTAAGAGAGATGACCAGCAACTGAGCTCCAGGAGAGGCCCACAGCTTCCCAGAGCCCAGGTTGTGCTAATGCTGCTGACGACCCTGCTGATGTCAAGAGAGAAAGCATGGGAGCAGGGAGGGTCGTCACACTGCTCTCTCCTCAGTAGCCTACAAAATGGAGAATTCACAAATGAATTCCCCATTAAGGATGAATAAAATTACTGTCATACACATTCTTTTACTTTTTTAATTTACTACTTTCACATTCATAATAGTCTAACATAGGCCCCCCTTTTCAAATAAATCTACACATTATGCTCTTACACACAAGCGCTGACATTATCTATTTATTATTTAGCTCATTAATTCTTGTCCTGAGTGTTTTTTCTCGTGGCAGAGTCAAAGAAAATTTTCCACCTCAATCCCTATTGATTAATGGAAAATAAATTTTTCTGAGTCTGAAGTAATGCCAGCTTTTGTAGGCTAATTTGCTACTTTAATATTCATTAAATCCTGCCTTAAAAAATCTTTTCCCACTTTAATAATAATAATAATAATAATAATAATAATAATAATAACAATAACAACAACAACAACAGCAGCAACAACAACAACGACATTTGTACGCTTTTGAATACATTCATTATAGGGCAAAGAATACACAAGCAAAACCGTTGAATTTTGTGCAGCTGGAACACATTCAAACTGTATTAGTAGCTACTTGGGCTCATATCCCTTTAAGAACTGTGTCGTGTAGTGACGCCACTACACGACACGCCCACTACACGACACGCCTCTGTCTTGCAGACCGCAGACAGATACATTTGACTAGAACAGCCGTAGGCGGTCATTTTGACCTCTAGAATCCAAACTTAATAATCTCTTACGATAAATACCCAGTCGAGAGATTAATGCATTTATTGTCTTAGGATGTCTTTTAAAAAATAAAAAAACACCTAAATGCATATTTTAACAAATTAAATTCAGGCATATCAATATTCATATCATCCCATATATCAAACAGTAATTATTGCATATTATATTCACACCAGTGTTTGACAAATTCATTCATTCATAACTCAGAACAAGAAAATTATTTCAGAAAATAACCATTAAAAATATATTATTTCTTTAGGAAACATTTTTAAAACATTTATAACACATAAAATTATTTTTAAAAAGGTGGAAACAAGCTGATCTAAAACAAAAGAGCCAAGAACAAAGTTTAGACTAAAACCATAAAACAATTTTATATTAACTAATTAAATCAATAGTACATGTCTGTTTAACATATAGGTTTAAGATTTGGTTGGTCTGTTCCAAATAATCTCTGAATAACTGAGAGAAATCCACACTAGTGTTGCAAACGTCCCCAGTCTCCCCTATTCACTGTCAACGCACGTTGACTCCTCTCCTCGCACACGGCTTTGCAGCATTTTCCACAGGTGCTGAATATTTTAGTAGCCACGTCTTTTTCCTCCATATGAACTCCTCATCACTTTCTGATGAGAATGAAGTATGTTCTAAGAAAGGTTGCTGTCACTTTAGTTCCCCTGCATCAGAATCGCTGCTGTCCAAGTTCTGAAGTGGCTCTAAGGCCTTGGTAAGTGTCAGGTCTCTCCTCGGTCTTTCAGACATTTTCTTTATTTCTATCTCTCTGTCTCCCTATCTGTCGATCTCTCTATCTCTGTCTAATAATAACGTGAATGCGGGAAAGGCTAAAAATAGATCAACTGTGGAAAAAATAAACAATAGAACAGCGCGATATTCCGTTCACAGCCGAAATAGGTAAAAATGATGATATTTTTGTTGTCATTTATGTAATTTATGTAAAAACAACTTTAAATAAAATATATACACTTTGTGAAAAGTCAAGAACAGCAGGATTTTATTTTTTATTCAACAAAGTTATTGCACATGTAAATTTCAAAACGGTCAAAATGACCATCGTGGCCGTTCTAGTGTTAAGACAGCTGATATCGCCAAAGTTTCAATAATTATCACAGTCTTATGATCTGTTTCTTTGACGACAGCAGAGTTACATCAGTGAAAAAAGTCACAGCCTGGATTTCACTCAAGACGATGTGACGGCTTTTAAATCAGTCGTTCTTCGCAGAGATGCGCTGCACACAGCAGCATCTGTCCTGTCTTTTCACTACAACTCTGCATTGAGATTTTGGGTATTATAACTTATACAAAAGTAACAGTGACAGTAAAACTATGATGCTCACAGTAGTCCGCGGATCACATGTGTGCCGAACCGTGGAGGGCGATCCTTTATGGCACAAGGGTCAACTGCGATCCATTGCACCACTAATGTGTTGGATCGTTTGGTCTGATATAAATAAAAGATAATGGAGGTAAATTTGTTTGTTTACTTTATTTAATGGATGCTGACAAATATACCTTGTTTAAAAGAAATCCTGTATGGGGAAAAAGATGCATCAATAATCGTGATAATCGTAATAATCGTAATAATTGTAATAATCGTTTAATAATCGAATCGTAGCACCCTGAATCGTAATCGAATCGTGAGGTGCCTAAGATGGCACACCCCTATTACTATTAATAATAGTTTATTTCTTTAATAAAATATTGTCCTCTGAGGGGAAAAAAATCCTCACCTTTTTCCAGTCCGTCTATACAATGACTAAACAGTGCGCGATATTCATGTTTTTGTATTAATGCTGCAGGATAATTTACATGTGTCACTCTGACAGTTTACATCAGTGAGGATGTTTTAGACCACAGCAGACAGCAAACTGCACACAGACACACACCGAGGAGATGAAGAAGGAGACGGCGTCTGGACAGTTCAATGATTTATAATAATACAGCAAAGTGACAAACGTTTCATGGAGGAAACGAACGTCTGTCTGTCTGTTACTGAGACAGATATTTTAGTCAGGGAACTGTTCAGTAACATCAGGATTTATTATCAAAAAAGTTTTATATCAGTCGGCACTTCACGCACGCTCCCCTCCCTCCTTATCTGCTGTCTCTCTCCTCCTTCGTAGTTATGAATAATCAGCGGGGAGTAATTAAGTATTTAAAAATAAATCGGACTTGGAGCAAAAAAAAGTCACACTCCACAGAAGTGTTCAGTAATATTATGTTTCATGATCATAAAAAGTTTTCATATTAAGTCAGCACATCTGTCCGTATTCACACGCTCTCTCCCTCCCTCCCTCTCTGCTGCGGGTGTTTTTTTTTTTTTTTTAATTTAACGTGGTTTGAGGTGGAGCTAAAGCTCCATCAGCACTCGCTCCTCATGTCCATGTCTTTTTTATTCCATTAAACTCGCCCCAAACACCAGCTGCAGCTGCAGATAAAAAAGCTCTGGTCCTCATTTGACGCGCCAAAATCGAACAAGCAGTTTGACGCGCGTTAAGACGCTTTCAGTGCATGTTCTGCCATTTAGAACAATGGGTGTATTTGAAAACGCGAGCGTCAGACGCCTTTAGTGTGTTTTGGCCTTGACTGGGAAGGAACAGTTGAGAAAAGAGAAGATGAACATTTAATACTCATGAAATTACAACAGAAACACAACTGAATATGTCTTTAACAATTTGTGTGAATTGAGAGGTATATATGAATATTATCAATATATGTTTTTGATTGTATTATCGCTCACTTATAGAAGAGAGACCCTCAGAGTGGAGGACATGATGTTGGAGAAGATTTCAAGAATATTTCAGGTAGTACGGTCATCAGAACGTTGCACATGATAACATGTCTATTAGCCAAATGTATCTAGTGTTACCTAGCTAACTGATGCTAGTTTGCTAGCCTTGTTTTGAACGGGCGACATTGGGTGAAGCTGCACTGCTTGAAAACTTCGCAACAGCCAGTTAGATGCCAGACGAGGCATAATGTTAGTTTTCAACCTGTCAGTCACTGTGTCCCAGCTGAATCAGTGAAGGGATGCGAGCGGCCCCGTTCTCAACCCCACTCCACTGGCCACACGAGCTCAGCCCAGTCCGTCACCTCTCACTGCTTTCCATCAAGGCATTGTCTTCTAAACAGGCTTGGAGAGTAACAGAATACATGTAAGTGCATTATGTAATTAGGATACAAATAAAATGTAACTTTATTCCATTACAGTTAGAGAAAAAAATGATGGATTACATGTAGACTTACTAAGAAGGAGGATTATTAGAGGATTACATTCAAAATTATAGCTGCTGCGCAGCAATGGTCGGGGCCGGGCAATTTTAGGCAAAATTAGGCAATTCTGAGCAACAAGCAGAGTGTAGGAAGATGAAAAAAAGGTGGCATTCTAATGTGCATTTTACATCAGTTGAGGCTTGAACTCACAATTTCTGGCACAAGAGACTCTGCATATTGACTGATAGCTAAGCCAAATAAACAGGGAAAAGAGACAAGGGATAACAGGGAAACTGTTGATAAAGAGTATTTGTCTCTTCCCAAAACTCCCTGAATCATAATTATTTTAAATCTTAACTAGTCTCTAATCCACATAGCATGATACCTGAACATAAGGCTTTCACATTTGAAAGTCCATCCTGCCTTAGCTGAGGCTCAAACTCACGACTTCTGACACTGAAGTCCGTCTTTTATCTCACTGAGCTAATTGGCAAGTGACAGTTGATGTGTGGCTTCACAAATTGACTAAGCCAAGGATCAGGGTGCCAGACAGCAGCCATCCATGCCATGGAAAAGCAAATTTCAAAGTGAAAGTTCCAAAGCTGTAGCACATATGGTTGATTTGTTTGAATTTTCAAAGTTTTGAAATTTAGAGGCTTGCTGTAGCGCCACCATCAGGACTATTGTCTTGTGTTTCCAGTTGAGGACATCTGGCATGGGACTGGACCTTTGTGAAAAGTTTGGGTAGATTTCTCATATGGAAATGTTGTACAAGCTGAGGCTTGAACTCACAACCTTCAACACCAAGAACCATCCTCTATCTCACTGAGCTAATTGGCAAATGGAAACACAACTTGTAGCTTCATAAATTGACTAAGCCAGTCACCTGTGTGCAAGACAGCAGCTGTTAGCATGTAAAGGCAGATTTCAAATGGCTGTCAAAAATTCAGTTATTGAGACAAAAATCCCAAAATACACAAATTGCATCTAGACAGCATGGAGATGTTGGTCATTAGTTTTTAACAATGATTTATTGGCTCCAAAAGTGAAAAACTGATGTTTAAAAATAACATTTTTGCATTGACTCCAATTGTTCGCATGAGAGTGAAATTCAAAATGCTGTAAAAAAATCAGTTTTTGAGATAAAATTCTGATATTTCCAAACATCATCTACCATGACTCCAAAATTTTGTCTTTTTTTTTCATGAACATTGAAAATGTATTTAGCAAGAATTTGCAAGTATATGTTTATAATACCGTTTACAGTCAAACATTTTGATGCACTGTAGGCTCAATTTTTGATAAATCAAAAATCTGTGTGGATCGTTTGTGTAGGACAGGCTGAAGATGCTCTGTAGCAAGTTTGGTGCCAATTGAGCAAAAATTGTGGGAGGAGATAGGTTTAATAAGTTTTACAGTTTTTGAAAAAAACAGAGTGATGGACTTCATAATTTGCAATAGGTTTAAATGTACAAAAGTTTCTTCAGTATTGGGGCTACATTGTGGTGAAAGTTGTAAATCTGTAGCACATATGGTTGATTTGTTATGAATTTTGCTGCTGTAACGCCACCATCAGGACTATTGGCCTGTTTTTGCAGCTGAGGCAATCTGACATGGGACTGGACCTTTGTGCAAAGTTTGGTCATTTTTCGTGCATGGGAAGTAGGATTTCCTCGGAAGAAGAAGAAAGAAAGAAAGAAGAACATTGAGGAAAACAATAGGGTCCTGGCAGCTTAGGCTGCCCGGCCCCTAATAAAACAAGAATGATATATGTTCGTCTGTAACCATTCATATGTGCACAAATGACAACATATATATATACATATATATATGTATATATATATATATACACATATACATATATATATATATGTATATATATATATATATACACATACATATATTATATATATATATTATATATATATATATATTATACACACACATACTACACACTATACTATATACTATATAAGTTGCCAGGCAACAAAATTTTGAAGAAGTCACTTTGCATAACAGAGCAAGGCAGCAAATGAATTCTAGCCTTGCTAAGTGAAGTAATACGTTAAGCTGACAAGCATGTTGTCAACACTGGCAGTATGCGGCCTTTGCTCCTGTTTCCAGGGTTTCAGCTAAGCTAAGCTAAGCTAACTGGCTGCTGGCTGTGGTGGTATCAACATTTTCATCTAACTCTCCACCAGTAGGAAAATATGGATATTTTTTAAATTGTCAAACTATTCTTTTCATCAAATATTTCAGAATATGCACAAAGTAAATATAAAACCATAAACTGTCACTCAAACCAAATACTAAATTAATGCTTTGTGATGACAGAAAAATCCTCATTATTGTACCAAATGCAATGATACAGAATAGTCCTTTTTACACTACACTGTGCTACAAAGAGACAATGACCATGAGAGTGCTTCTAGTTCTACAAGCTACACACAACTTTAGTTCTAAAATAAAATAGATAGGAAACATTTTTGACATGAGTTGGATTCATCAAAGTTCAGCAGAGACTTACTGCGTCTTTTGAACTTAAACCAAATGAACACGGACACCACTGCTGCAATGATGATCAACAAGCTCAGACAGATGATCAAACTGTTTATGAGGTGAATGGAAACACTGTAATATAAATGACAAGCACACAATGCAAATCATAAAGACATCAGTCTTCTTTAGATAGTACTATGATAGAATCTAACATGTATTTATCCTAAATCATAAACTGTAGTACAGTTTGAAAAAAATCTTGGTAGTTATATCAGATGTAAAAAAAAAAAATGTGCATAGAGATTCCATTACAAATCTTGGAGTGATTTACCTATAAATTAGCCATCATACTTTATGAATACTGTATGTGAATGTAAAGGCTACTGACCTGTGGTTCTCACTCTGAACTGTGGTGAGTTCTTCATTTACAAAGTCAGAAGTGTGAGTCACAGGTTCAGGAGTGGATGAAAAGGTGGTGAAACATCTTGTTGCTGTAAGTGCAGCTGTGGGAAACAACACAATGATTATCAGAAACATATCACAATAATAAACACTAATATCTCCTCTATATTAAGTGCAAATCTAATGGTTGTTATTTATACTTACTAGTAGTCTGGTCCTCAGTAGTGCTGGGTGTCTCTTTAACAGTTAGATGCACCAGCATCTGTAGGTCTCCTTTGACACAGAAATACCAGCCGCTGCTCTCTGTCCTCAGTCCACTCATAGTCACAGTGAAAACATAGAGGACATCTGCACTGATGGTCACTCTTCACCTGCACCACCGAATACCTCCAGAGATGCTATAGTAACAATGGATGGTCACATCACCTCCATTAAATCCTGTGATCTCCTGATGATCCACAGAGAGTTGGGGCCAAACTTGAAGCAGAACAAAGAGAATTTACTAAAACATTGTAGTCGGCCATATAATTGGTAACTGGCAAAAGATTTGAAATGTACTCAAAGGTGTTTTAAACGTTTTTACCTCTGGTGACTGACAGCTGACAGCACACCAGTAATAAGTGTCATAATCAGACAGATTATTAATAGTCACAGTGAAGATTCTTTGGTGTTTGTCATCAGAGATTGAAAACTTTCCTGAACTGCTTGGTTGGTTTGTTTTAACTTTGTAGGAGCAGGTCGTCCACTCATATCCTTTACACAAGTATTTGACATGGTGTGTGTACACTGACTCATAGAGACATGGGACAGAGACGGAGCTTCCAGCCTGCACTGACACTTTACTGACTGTAGTTATGCTGTGAAATCCTGCAACAAGAACCATCAAAACATTTTAGTGTAATTATCAGATTTAAATAACTGTAATTACAGTCACATCATCAGACAAAAAACAGATATAAGTGTAACACCCTCATTTTAGAAGTGAACCACCTGCTGATTCATTGGGCAGCTACAGCGGCTATGCTAGCTCACATGCAGAAACATCGCAGTATTGTTGATACAACTGCTTTGCCAACACTTTGCCTACAGTTATAGTTTTGGTTTTAATTCTTGGACTCTATGCTGTTTTGTTTGTGTCCTGGCAGCCGTCAGCCCTTCTTTTAAATTTGCATCGTCTTTACACTCAAAAAAATAATTGACCCAAAAATGTTGACTTTAAGTATTTTAATTACATTAAGTTTTTCCATGTAATTTCATTAGGTAAGTTCAATGTGATGGTCCTACTTAAGTCAGTGTGTTTCCACCATGCTGAATCAGTGTGAATAACTTAAATAAAGTAAATGCAAACGTATACATAAAGTGTATGTGTTTATTCACTTAAATGTAAGGTGAACTTTCACATAAATCTCATGTGTTTATTGTGTTAAATGTAAGGTGAACTTTCACATAAATCTCGTGTGTTTATTTAGTTAAATGTAAGGTGAACTTTCACATAAATCTCGTGTTTATTTAGTTAAATGTAAGGTGAACTTTCACATAAATCTCATGTGTTTATTTAGTTAAATGTAAGGTGAACTTTCACATAAATCTCATGTGTTTATTTAGTTAAATGTAAGGTGAACTTTCACATAAATCTCGTGTTTATTTAGTTAAATGTAAGGTGAACTTTCACATAAATCTCATGTGTTCATTTAGTTAAATGTAAGGTGAACTTTCACATAAACCTCATGTGTTCATTTAGTTAAATGTAAGGTGAACTTTCACATAAATCTCATGTGTTTATTTAGTTAAATGTAAGGTGAATTTTCACATAAATCTCATGTGTTTATTTAGTTAAATGTAAGGTGAACTTTCACATAAATCTCATGTGTTCATTTAGTTAAATGTAAGGTGAACTTCACATAAACCATATGTGTTTAAGTATACAATAGTAATGCATTTCAAATGTGTTACCCTATCTCCTGTTAAAATCACAAAACAACAAAACAGCATATCTCCGACAACTTTATTGGCAGTAACTTTAAAATTAAAGTAACTTTTACATGTGTCTGCACCACATGGATGGCCATTGTACACCTGTGGTGTTGGCACTTCAACATTGTTTACAGACGCATCACAGCCACCACAGGGCCTGTTCGCTTCAACCTCAACACAAGTGAAAGATCAGTAACAATAATCATGAATGGGTGCACCATATAACACATTTTAGCATGAACTGATCTTTAAAATTCAGCACTTTACAACTTTAAGGAACATGAATTATCTTTAATAATTTGCAATTAGAAAATTTCAAGGCTTATTAATACTGAAAATGACAATGAAACAGTGACCATTTCATTAGTTACACTTGAACAGAATATACTGCAAGTAAATGCAACAGCTCTTCTGTAAATTCAAACATGACATAAATTAGGTCCTAGTTTAGCTGTTTTACTGGACTACATTATATTAAGTGTTTCTAATTTTCTGCCCCCCTCATGAGTGTAAATGGGAAAAACAATTTAGAAATCATCACCATGACTTCAAACATTTAATGTAAGCCTATGATGATTTCATAAAAACTGATAATAGGAGGCATTATACAAATATGCTTGGATCAACATGTACTAGACTGTATTAGTGTACACATGTACCTAATAAAATGGCCACTGAATATATAATGCATTACATCGGGGATTCAACCAAAAATACATCCCATCATGAATATACAAAACACAACCATTTCTAAGTTCAATGCAGTTAGTCTCAACTTTAACTATTTGGAAAAAGGTCAAACTAAAGAAGCTACCAAAAAAGAAGAAAATATTCAAGGTAAACTAAATAAATAAAAGACTTCGTCCAAATTCAAGGACACTCCATTTAGCCTGACCATGAGAGAGGGCCAAGCAAACTCACCAAATTGGCACAAGTTTCACAATAAGGTTGAGACATGTTAGCATATGTACTGTCACAGTTACAATGTGAATTTATGGTAGAACAGCAGTTGAGCTAATCTGTGGTGGGGGCAATCATGACAAAACTGTACACATCAATATTGTAGGTAACTGTCCACCTCACCCACAGGAATGCAGCTCCAGGGGCAGAAACTAACATGAGGAAGATGGAGGAGAGCTCCTTATAAACAAGTCTCTAACAAGCTCTGCACACATCAATATTGGTAATGTGATGTAATCATTTGGATTACATTGAAAATGCACAAAAGCATCTTCACATGCTGGATACACACAAGAATTGATGACATTAATAAACCTGTGATTACTTTACTTACTTTCCATTTTAAATATCCTTCACGTCTTTCAGACTGACTTGTGCTGAATTGTCACTGTCAGTAACATGAATTATTTAATAACATTTTCAGAGAAATTTAAGTCTTTAGCTGCTTTGAAAGTTGTGCATCTGAATGTTTTTGGTGTATTCCTCTTCAACTGGAATGAGATAGCGGTAAGAAATGTCAATGAATGAAATGGCCAAAGGGTCCAGAAGCAGGTTCCTGCAAATGCTCCATATCTTTCAACATGAACAATCCACAGTTTCAAACAAAGTCAAAGTGGCAGTAGAAGATCATAATGACAATGTCCAACAAGCCAAAATGTGGCTGGCTCAATTATCCAGCACCTTAACTTGTGATCTCACTGAAGCATCTTTATTTTGAATGCTTGGACTTTTGGGGACAGTCTGTTACCATCCAGGTTCATCAACACTTTCTGTATGAACTCAAATGTGAATTTAAGTTCTTGGGGATAGCTCAGGTTGAGCGTGTAGATGAGCCCAAAAAGCATGGCACATCCAAAGGAGATACTTCCCAGCTTGCTTAGAAGTGCCACACCCTCAATGACCACTCCAGCATCCTCTGGCTTGTCCTCATCATCAGCACCCTCTTTTTGGATCACATAAAGCCCCATGGTGGTCTGTGCGATGTCCCTCTCAGCATCCTCAATGTTGACGTCCTAATGGTGAACAACAATTTGAGCATTTTGAAATAAACTGATAAAACATTGGAAGACTGAATGCTCACAGTAAAATGCACTACTGACCAAGTACTTCTTGATAAGAGTGTTGCTGTCCTCATTGAGATAAGCGCAAAGACCTTGAAGTACACAGTCCCTCTTGACTTCGATGTCCTCACTCTTGAAAAAGAATGAACATGAAATATCAAAGCTATTAGTTTTTCAAGACATTTTCCAGCATTTATCACAAATTACCCCCCTGTGAGATGGAGAGGAAGGGTAGTAGAGGTTAACAAAGATGGACTGAATTGGAGGGTATGGAAAGGAAGATGAAGGGGACAGAGAAGAGGGGTGATCACGTAAAGAGAATGAAAAATTGTAGGACATGAGGAAGAGTGGAAAGGAGAAGTAGAAAGATGAAATACAAAAGAGGGGTGGTTAGAGGAAGATGAAGAAAAGTTACATATGGAAGCTGAAAACAACAAAAGATGTGGTGGGGGGGGGGGGGGGGGGTCCAACATCGTATCCATGAAGGACATAAAGGATGGAGGCAAAGGAAAGTAATGATAAAGTGGATTAAGGAGGAAGAAGATTAAACAGATGAAGGCAGGTGGGGAAAAGGAGATGTTACATGGGGAGAAAAACCTTATTTGTCTAAATAATGTAACAGTTTAATGCACTTGCCTTCGCTGTCGGAGCCATGATGAGCCTGATTTTCCTTCCAGCAGCTCCTCCTCTACTGCTGAAGACCTTCATCAAGCCTGGTGTGTATTTGTCAAGTTCTGCTAAGAACTTGGCTTGAAGTGGCAACGTTGTTATATGCATGAATTCTGCATTTATCTGTAAGAGGAAAAAAAGTATACAAGAGGTGTTAATGGGAGAAGTGAAAAGTGATAACTTTTTAGCTTTAAAGTTGGGCAGCTACAAAAAAAATCTAAATCATGACAGATGGCATGTCAATACATTGATTTCCGTTTGGAAAAGTCAGTGTACAGTCACCCTCTACAATCAGTAGAGGGTGACCATTGTTTTTATTGTACAAATAGATATGGTCATATAGAGTAAAATAATCTTAATTATCTGAACATAATTTTGGAAAGCAGTTATACATCAGCAGAGCAGTGTTCAAAATGTCATCAGTGATGCTTACCTCACTCACTGTGAACAAGGCAGGCCATCTGTTCATTAAGTCAGAGACTAAAGGTGAGTCCTGGACAACCTCTTGACGTCTGTAGGATTACATAAAACCCTAACCCTAAGTCCTCTGCATTTTCTCCTTGACCACAGCCTCGTTGTGTCTCTTTTTCACTTCTGTCAAGAGAGCAACTCTTTCATTCTCAAGACTCTCTCTTGTTTCACCGCAGGGAAGGGATGGGAGAAAGTTAACCTCTGCTTTTCTTGGTTTTTTAATGTTTGCAGCTGCTTTTTCTTGACCTTTGCGCTTGTTCTTAAGAGAGTTTACACTGACTTCTGGGTGCCCGATCTTGCACAGTTTTGTGCGATAATTGGCAACTTTTGTCTTTAGATACTGTTTCCATCCTTCATGGCCAGCTCGAGTTCCTTTTTGCCTCAAACATGGATGGACATGCACCAGGACCTTAGCAGCCTCTTCAATTTGGGAGTCACTGGGGTATGCTGTATATTTAAAGATCTGTTCAGCCATGCCTTCAAGGATATCCATTCTTAGCTTTGGGGCAGGAGTGAGAAGGGTGCCGTTTTCCCTGAATTCTCCATTTGCTCTCTGGAGTTGAATTTCAGCAAAATATGAAAAGTTGGGAACAATGAAGACTGGAGGCCACAAAGAGGTTCTTGACTCTGGAGCTGGATTTAAAATGATAGTGTCTGCACTGCCAAACGAGTGATCAGAGGACAAATTGTCCTCGGATGGTGAGCTGAGGGGGTTCACAGAGCTATGGGATGTATTGGGAGAAGTCAGTGGGGTGCTGGTGCTGCAAGGTGTGGAAGTCCCTGGAATACTGGAGCTGCTTTCGTCACATGCAAAAAATACCACCTTCAGAGTATCCCTGTCTCTTATTTCACTTGTTGACGTAAGATTCATGTATTCATCTCCAAAATCTGGATCTTTAAACTGGAGTCTGAACTGCTGCACAAGTCCAAAAGTAGTCTTGATCTCATTGACAAGTTGATCCACAGATGCTGGTATCCCTGACATTAGGCTGAGTTTTCTGGCATCATCTCTGCCAAAGACGACCCTCAGGTGGATGGGATTCGACATCTTTCACTTTAGGTATTCTAGGAAACAAATACAGGACACAAAAGGCTATGAAAATACTTAAGAATTACTGCAACTTCATTTAAGAACTTCAACCAATGGTAATGTTTAGTGGCTAATGTCTGACTTAAAAATCATGGATCATAGATAACCGGATAGATGGATGATAGAGATGAGAGATGGACAAATGAGATAAATGGAAAGAGATATAGATAGACTGAAAGATGGAGGGATAGATAGATAAGACAGATAGATGTTAGTTCAAATCACATAACCACAATGTATATTGTCACTGAATCTCAAAAACACCTAACATTTACATTATTTAAAAAGGAACACAATTAAACAATTTTTCATGACAATTGATCAAGTTTTTATTTGTTAGCCCCCTATTTCATGAGACAATGAGAAAGAAGTTACCTTATAGACCTACCTTAAACAATAATGTGCCTTTTCAAAGTAACCATCCGTTTTACACCCACAGTATAGTCACAGAGTGGATAGGCATCGGCCAGGTTTTCAAGATCAACTAGGGCAACCTCTCTATTAGGAGATGTAGTTAGCTCATAAGCTCTGAAATGCTCATGATACCATGCACATAATACCCTTACAACAAAGCTCAAACTGCTTTCAACAATGCAGATTTGAAGGATCTCTGCAAACTCAGGTAGGCCACCAGTGGAACCATATGGAATTAGCATTCCAATTCTATAGGAGATGCCTTTAATGCTTGCATTTTTTGCAAGATGTACATCAGTCATCTTGGGGTTTTTCTGCCTAAGACTGCCCACTACTTCCTTGTTCATGACATCCACAGGAAACACAGAGACATTTTCAACTTCCAAAGCAGGTTTAAGATGGGAAGCACTGATATGATATGCAATCATTTGCTGATGTTTAGTTGCTAATGTCAGTGGTACGTTCTTGAAACAATTTGTTTGGCGAGCAACTTTCTTAAAAAAAAACTGTGCTTCGCCTCGAACCTCATAGTCCACTGCCCTACCAAAGGCCCAAAACATCTGATCAACTCGGGATAATGCTCGAGGAAGTGATGCTTTGGTAACAGTTGTGCAGGAAAAAGTTCCAGGAATCTGTCTCTGTGTTCTGTGATTTTTAAGTCCAGGTAGGCAATGGTTTCTTCATTATGAAGGGGGGGCAACAGCGAGCTCAACTATTTCTTTTAAGTCTAACAACACAAGCCAAGCAGGCTCTGCTTCTGGTATCACGTCTCCTATTAAAAATGGAAGTAATCTCAGTAGATTCCAATTTTCATGTGCGTTCCCTCCAATGGTCCTTCTAGTGGCATAAGTGTGTGGTATAATGTGAGGTTTGTTAGTTCTATCTCCCCACTTGTATGGAAAGTTCAGGATTAATTTGTTAAGAGTGTCAAGAGACAGATATTTTTGGGAAATTATTTTACTGATGCAGAGGGCAATTTCAACGGGGACTACACCCTCAAATAAGTCATGAACTATATCCGGAGGGTAGCCTCGGGTAACATGAAAATGAGATAAATTCTTTGTTAAAAAACACTCTCTTTTTACCCCACAACAGATTGTTGAGCTCTCCCTTGCAAACTTAACGTGTGTTTCGTGTAGATCTTTTTGTTCGAATGTTAAAATGTCTTGACTGAACAGCCTTGTCCTGAATGTCTGACTTCTTACCTGTACAGGACCTGCAGAAGTACACACCAGAGAAGCTTTCAATGAAGCCAGCGATGCCGTGTGCTCCTAAATTATCTGCAATGACTGATTGGACTGTGCCTTTCACGAACTCCCCAAAACCTGCAATGAAAACACCATGTTTCTCTAAAATGATCAAATCCTGTAAAAGGGGCTCTAAAATCTTTTCATACCCATACACCTTAACATCAGTACTCTTACATAATAGTGCCAAGTATATAGAAGAAAGAGCTGAATGAGATCCAGGTGGTAAATTATTTAAGATCCAATACACACCACACAGTTTATGAGTTTTTCTGGATGTGCCTAGGGGATTACACACCTCAAAGTCATCCACATATAGTGACACTGATATTTTCAAATCCTCCCCGGTGAAAAAACTGTTTTCTTTAAAGTAAATTCCATCCCTTATTGATTTATAATGCACTACATCCAAGGTACTTTTCTCTGTCTTGTGTGTATGGATGACACTTTCTAAAATGTCACGATTACTTAACAGTTGCTGAAGAGAAGGCAAAATAGGAATATACTGGTATGTCCCATTTGTCTTAGGGTCAAGTATGTACTCAACTGGGTTTACCACATTGAAATGTTTTTAAGTTTAAGTTTAAGTCATACTTTATTAATCCCCAAGGGGAAATTACAGTTTTTTCACTCTGTTGTCATTTTTTTTTTTTTTTCTCTCTACATACACACAGGCCCGAAATACACACGCACATGCACAAACAGGACCTATAGACATGCATCAGGGAGAGGTGTCAGAGCGAGGGGGCTGCACACACATACATATAGTCAGGTGCGCCCCGAGCAGTTAGGGGTTCGGTGCCTTGCTCAAGGGCACCTCGGCAGTGCCTAGGAGGTGAACTGGCACCTCTCCAGCTACCAGTCCACGCTCCGTACTTTGGTCCGTGTGGGACTTGAACTGGCGACCCTTCGGTTCCCAAGCCAAGTCCTTACAGACTGAGCTACTGCCACCCAAATTGTAATACTGTTTCCTTTTGTAGGCTGTAGCGAGGGGGCCATCTTTGGCAAAGGCTTTAGCCAAAGGACAGGACTTGCACACAGCTTCAGCAAGTTCCTTGACAACTGACTCATTAACTGAAACAGAACTTTTTTTAAGGATGTCACACGGGCTATTAAATGTGATTGGAACACATACCGAGCTTAACAGATAGTGTAATTCCTGAAGTAATTCATCAACAGCTGTAGCTGGTACAAAAAAAACATGCTCCAACTTTAATAAAACTGAGGCAATATTCTGCTCAATAACTTTGGGAAGATCTTCAGTACTGGAAGCGTGTGCATCTACATCCGTTTCAGGTTCTACATCTGTGTCTGCTGCACAAGACACATTATCAATGACTGAAGTGTCTGATTCCTGTAACCTAGCAACAACAGAAACAACCTCAGCTTTAAAATCACTTAAAGTATGGGGATTGTGCTTCCTGTTTTTATGGGTATGAAATGTATTGTAAATGCTTGTTTTAAAATTACAACTTTTGAACATGCATGTTACAGTTTCATGTCTTCGTAAATGTTCATTTACATGACTGAAGTAATCTCGTTCATTTGCAAGTTTAGGACATGTACACAACTGACATGAAAATATAGGTAACTCATGTGGTTCTGGAGTTGTTTGAGTTTTATGAGTACGGTATATATGACTCAAAAGGCTGTTCCATAGTCTAAATGTGCATGGACAATTAGAATAGGGGCAGAAATGCCTGAACCTGTTTCCATGATGGCCATGTTTTAGCTTGCAGTGTTTAAGCAATTCATACCTGCTTGATACTGATTTTCCACAAACCTTACATTCCCACACGCCCATTCACATGTTCTACCTAGAAAAGAAAGAAAAAAACAGATGGAAATGTAATAAAAGCTAACATGTTAGCAGAAAAATATGTCTTTAACAATGCTATCACATGTACTCACCTAATTTGAGAGGTTGCCCATACAGTACAAATGTGAGTTGATCTTTGTTGATCTGGGCCTGTGATGATGATGTGCCCTAAGTAACAAGAAAAATGTGACATTGTTAGTATGCAGTTTGAATGAGAAACAGCTGCAGAAATGTGTGAATGTGTTTGTGTGAATGTGTGACCACATGCAGGTGTGACAATGCTGGTGGCATCAAGTTAAATAAGTTTGAACACACTGAAAAAGAACTGTTTATTTTATTTTTTGAGAACAGATGCTTGGAGATAACTATCTGGTTCTTAATACACTGGGGCCACAGTATGTAAACATATCCAGTCAAAATTCAACACTAATTGATGGAGCCAAAAAAAATATATATATATATAATTTAATATATTCATATTCTACTCAGAGTATTAATAACACCACCCATCTAAATTTGAATGTTTAAGTAAATCAATCACTTTATTTAGAGCGCCAAATCACAGCTAAAGTCAGCTCAACGGACTTTACACTTGAAGCAGGTCTAGACCGTACGCATTTAAACATTTGGCAACACTGACAAAGAAAACTTGGTTTAACATGAAATAAATACATATATAATTTATATATAATAAAATAAAACTATATATATCAACATATATATGTATACACACATAATAAATACATTACACACGCATACATATATATTTAATGAAATAAACATTAATAAAATAGTTGTATTATATATTGTAATATATATACACATACATATATATAGTAAACTTTATCTGACTATATCATCTTATCTTTATCTGACTTTCTCTGAAAAAAGCTTACTCAAGCTATATGGGCTGCAGTCGATATCCGAGTATTCGCTCCCTCACGACTCTCCACACACATGCTGGTCGCCCCACCCCCCTCCCCGCTCGCAGACAAATCTCTGAGAGAAAAAAAGCCTAAATAACGCCTACTTCAGACAGTTGTCTTTTAGTTTTTAGTGCAAACTGTTCATATTATTATTATTATTATTATTATGTATTTATTTATTTATTTATTTATTTTTGTGGTTGGTTGACAGCATTTCAAGAGAATAGCTGGTGTTAAAATATGTTACATAAAATGTCTTATAATAATACATGATTATGGTAATATTTTACAATTTTCAGTTAACCTTAAACATTAGGCAAGGCTTTATGGAACCATTCTACTGCTCCATTAATTAATCTGTTACTGATACGTAGGGCCTTGCCATGGGGATTTATATATTTTGGGGGGATATATAATGATATATGTATATAAAAAACACACTTGGCACTGGTGGGCCGCCACTGGGCCGCTGGGCCACTGGGGTCACCCTACCACCATCTTATGCTTTGATTTCCTCTATTTTCAGGGTTGTGATAACACTACAAGTCGAGAGGATTCACTGCAATACAGAAGGCCAAGTAATAATTGCAATCACAGTAGCACCACCTCTCTTTTCTCAAGATGACCTCTTATTGGGCTAAAAGACGTAGAGTCAGCAAAATTGTAAGGAGCATAGAGAAAGATATTCTTGAGGAATATGAGGAAACTCTTGATAATCAAAGGGAGAATGTACACCCATGTGGGAATAGGGAACCACCCTTCAGAATCTCACACATTTCCCAACTAGATGCACCACCAGCTTCCAATGTACACATGGAAAGGGATCATGTGGATAGTAGTGTAGCTGGGAATAGTGAAGTTGAATCAGATCACGTACAAATGGAAAATGATCATACGGATGGTAGTGAACCTGACAATGATGAAGTTCACTCAGATTCTGATTCTGACGGTGATGATGAGCATCAGCCTAGTCAGGATCTGCTCATAAGGAGTTTAAGATATTGGGCAACATCCTACTCAATCAGTGTGGTTGCTCTGTCCACTCTGCTGTCCATCTTAAGACTATTTCACCCTAGGCTCCCAAAAGATGGAAGAACCCTGCTTGGAACACAATCTCATGTTGAAACCACTAAAATGCAAGGTGGCGAGTACTATCATTTTGGATTGATGCAAGGAATACTTTCATGATTGAAATGTTTAAATTTACCAGTGAGCCTCAGAACTCTTACTTTACAGTTCAACATAGATGGTCTCCCCCTCTTTAAGAGTTCAAGTCCCCATTTATTGTTGGTATCTTTTGTGGTTTAAGCAAGCCAAAGTGTATTGTTGAGTATCTACAGCAATTTGTTAGTGACCTTAAAAATGTACTGGCTAATGGCATTGTTCATAATGGTAAACGATTTAATGTACTGGTTTCCTCATTTGTGTGTGATGCTCCAGCCAAAGCCTTCGTCAAAAATATAAAGTCACATAATGGATACTCAGGATGTGACAAGTGTCATCAAGAGGGTGTATGGAGGAACAAAATGACATATCCTGATACAAATGTCAGGCTCAGGACAGATGCGAGTCATTGTGAGATGATTGATGAGGAACATCACTTGAAACAAACACTCAGTCCTTTAACAGGGATAGTAAATATGGTTTCTTCATTCCCAATTGATTACATGCACCTATGTTGTCTTGGGGTGATGAGAAAACTGTTGAATATTTGGTCAAAGGGCAAACTAGCCACTCGGCTTCCTTCACAAACTGTTAACAGTATATCAAATAAACTGCTAGGGTTACATTACCACACCCCTTGTGAATTCAATCGCAAGCCAAGAGGTTTGAATGAGCTAGATCGTTGGAAGGCCACTGAGCTCCGGTCCTTCATGTTGTACTGGGGTCCTGTAGTGCTGAAGGATTGCCTTCCCAGTGAGTTTTATGACAACTTCATGTTGTTTTCAGTGGCCATGTATTTGTTGTTGTCTCCTGGAATTTCTGGTGATATGGTTGAATTTGCACATAGATTGATAATTTCCTTTGTGGAACACTTTGGACAGTTGTATGGCAAGGATGAGATTGTGTACAATGTACACCAGCTTATTCACTTAGCCGATGAATACAAACAATTTGGACCTTTGGATAATGTTTCGGGATTCCCCTTTGAGAATTATCTTGGACAAATAAAGCATCTTTTACACAAGCCACACCAACCTCTACAACAGGTGGTCAAAAGATTGTCAGAAATGCCACATGTCGAGGTTCCATTACCATCAGATGAACCAGTCTTACAGAAAATCCATACTGATGGTCCACTTCCTCAACATTTTAGTGTTTCTCTACAGTACACAAAGGTCTCCTGTAGTCGTTTTACCTTGTCCACAAAGCAGGGGGATAATTGTATTGAGTTGGGAGATGGAATTGCAGTAGTCCAGAATGTAGTCCAGGAAGAAAATGAGGTCTATGTGATATACAAAAGGTTCAGACACCAAGAATCATATTACACTTATCCCTGTGAGTCCTCATGCATAGGTACATACAAGGTTAAGGAGTTATGTGTTGATATTAGGGTTGGGAAACTGAGTTGTATCAAACGTAAATGTGTTCTGTATCCAGAATCAGAGGAAAATGGCCTCATCGCTATTCCAATTGCTCATATGCAGTAGCATACCACTCATATTGCTGGGCACGTTAATGGAATTTTATGATTTTTATTATTTATATGTAAATGTAATTACAATCAGAATATTAGAATACATTTATTGTACACAGGATGGAAAGTGAGGTGGTGCTGTGGGCCGTTGTACTATTTCCAAACGGCGGAACTGCAACAGTTCTTGCCAGCTGGTTCAATCCTAAGGAAGGAACATTGTTATGGCCCCCAAAAAACATAATTTATATGAAGGCCCTCAAAGAAAACATGCCACCCCATGAAGGATGGACCACATATGAGGATGTCCAGCTCTTAATTACTTGTGGTAGGTAGTCACTGCATCACCATTATCTGATGTGAATTGAAATTTATCTGAATTAAAATCTGATTGCCATTTTCAAAACCTTTTCTTAATTAGTAATCATACTTCTTAAAAATTTCATACTGTATGTTCTACTTATTCTTTTGCAGACTCATTAGAAAAGGCCAAACAGTATGAAGAAAAGTATGTGAATACTGGATGTCCAACCACTGATTTGGAATCGGAAGAGGAAGCAGAGGAACGTCGGAAAAGAAGAACAAGGTACAGTGGAATTCCTCAACCAAATGTGTTTGGTGCATTGGTTTACTTATTAGCTCACACCTAGATGCTGGGGCTTTGTGGTGAATGCCCACCCTGACAGAGAGAAAGAGAGCGACAGACAGCGCAACAGAGTGAGAGTGTGAGAGCGACAGAGGAAGAGCGCAACAGAGTTACACACAGAGAGACAGTTACACAGAGTGAGAGGGAGATACACACACATTACACAGAGACAGTTACACAGAGTGAGAGGGAGATACACACACAGTTACACAGAGTGAGAGGGAGATAAACACACACACACACAGTTACACAGCGAGTTGGATGTTTCTCCTGTGATAGACTAGTCATGTCTATGTGTACTTGTACATTAAGCTAACTCGTTCTGCAAAAACAAGCAATAGGCTCATGACCTGTGAACTTTGTCTCTCAAGGTTTGCTCAACTTAATTTAATTATGCTTAAAATTGTTTCAATTGCTGGGAATGTTAAATGTTTTTATTTTCAAGGCCAAATCCTGTGTATTTGGAGTTGGATGGAGAGCCAGAAACAATAAACGTGAAGAGAAAATTTGCAAAGCCACCAGCTGTTCGTTTTCCAGGTACAGAGATGACACTGTCAGTTATGGCACTAACTGCTACGCCTACTGTACACATTTCTCGTGTTTAATTCCACTTATTTGTTAATACAGTGCCAGGATCCAGCAAGTGCCCCTCAGATGCAAGCAGTGGTATGTCATTACTTATTAAAATGGTAGAGACAGAATTTTGAATGTAAGCTTTATTTTAAAAGCATTTAGTTCCTGTGTCAGTACATACAAGCAGTGTTGGGCAAGTTACTTTAAATTAGTAACTTAGTTACAGTTACTAGTTACTTCTTTTAAAAGTAACTCAGTTACATTAAGTTACTAGTAACTTTCAAAGTAACTAGTTACTTGGGAAAGTAACTTGACTGGATGGCCAAGGAGGCTGCCAGTAATCTGGCTTTCTTACATGTATTCTACAAGCACGATGCGCCACCTAGTGACCTGAACCTGCCATAGCAGTGTAGTAGTGTAAGTGCAAATGAATTAAATATTTTTATTGTTTCCAACTGTTTCCAACCCTCTACAAATGCAAACACATTATTCTGGGGTTGATGTGGCATCGTGTTCAACAAAACAACTGTAAAATTTGATCATTGTACCCAGTATCACAACATAGATTGGTTGAATTAAAAACATTTAACAGTTAAATCAGTAGGGAGGAGCGGGGTAGAAATGCAATGCGATGGACTCAGAATCCATGTAAGTCTGACATGTCTAAATCTGTCAACATGTAACCACATGATGTCTGACCTAACAGAGCTGCAAAAATCATGAGGATACGTCTTACTTTGACCGAGTTACATGCAAGAACCTGTTTACAGTGACCAATAGTAAATTCACTCCAGCGGCGGGGTTGACCAGCTCTGGTCAGAACAGATCGCTGCTGCTGCAGCCTGTTGTCCTTTTACTCACCGTGACTGGATCACTGTGATCCACCGGTCTCTTCCCTCACATTGTTTACGTTGTGTGCTTGAACCCGCTGCACCGGCTGCTTGACAGACAGCCTCATTGTTTATGTGCAGACAGCAGTGACTCGCTACACTTACAGGTAAACCCGACTTTCTCCTCTCCTGAAAAACTCTGACATGTGAAACTTTACGATGTGTTAGAGGACCAATTCATCGGTTTAATCATAACTGACACAAATGGCAGACGCAACTGATCGACCCAAAAACAAGATCACCGCTGGAGTGAATTTACTATCCGTCTTAGGTTGTTAGGTCATACATGATGTAGTTTCATGTTGACAGATGGATACCACCGCGGCACGACCGTGAAGTAACGAGTAACAAGCCTGTTTCGCAGTAATGAGTAACACGTTATGGTTTTTGACAAAGTAATTAGTTACAGCACTCGTTACCGCAAAAAGTAATGCAGTTACTGTAACGTGTTACTCCCAACACTGCATACAAGCATTCCAGTCATGTGATACGTGTTCAAAAGTTACAGCATCCACCATTCATGCCTTGTATTCCCTTCTTTTAGCCTCTGCAGGAAGCTACGCAGAGGATCTGTCATTTCCCCAGGCTAATAATAGTAAGTGAACCACATCACACTACTACGTTGGGATGGGCATTAAAGCTTGTTTCCTATGTAAATGTGCTTTGTCCAAGTTACAACATTCATAGTTCCTGTTTTGTGTTCTTTCATTTTAGGCTTTTGTGGAAGCTATTTGGCAGAGTTAGAGTCCACGGACATCTGTAATAATGGTAAGTAGACTAATAGGCTGTATGTATGTGATTCTCTCAGCTACTCATATTTTCTCCAGTTCATTAGGAGGCAGTGGTGCCTCTATGGGAGATTACTGGTCCTGACGTACTAGAGACCATGCACTGACTGGAAATGTTAATTAGATGGGTGGGAGTGTCAAGTGCATATAGCTTATTCAGTGTCTCACTGTTTTGCTAGAACCTGTAGCCTTATTTTGTTGATTCTGTCTGTATTTCTCTAGGAATGCCAATGTATAACTCAAGCCCTACCATACTCGCTTGCCATCACAGCAAGCAAGGAATGGTATGTTTTACTGAACTTAAATGGTTGTTTGTTTTTTTGGTGCAAAATTCTGCAATTCATGTTCATGTCAGCCTGGTAGTCCAGGTCACCTGGCCTAGGTAAAGATACCTATATTCCCATTGTAACTGAGTACACTTGTCACAAGTCGGCTACTAATAGTCAAGTCAAAGTGTTCCTGTTCCCGATTTCCCAATATCACAAAATGTATGTCTCAAAGGACTGGACATAAAATAATGGGATGATTGCTATCTTTTTTCACCCCTGTTCAACTGCAATGCAATTACACATGTAGCATTCATAAAATACACAATGACCTAATGTAAATGCTGATGCTATGTTGTTGTGGTGTGGTCTCGTATTTTAAAGGTTCAGCTCCAGAAACACCAAGTCGAAGATTCCACGGAGGGGAGTCCAGCCAAGTGTTGAAAGGCAAGTATCATTTTCTGATCAACCTCTTACCCTTTATTTATCAATGTACTGTTGTGTTTATGTTTTATATTGTAACTTTTGTTTGCTGCCTTCTTGGCCAAAGCTCCCTTATAAAGAGATGCCAATCTCAACAAGACTCACCTGATTAAAATCGTACAGAAATGGCCGTTTCCCTGTCTCCTCTGCCAACTTTACCTGAGTGAGAGCGTGACTTTACACGAGTAAGGAAAACAAATTTGATTGGATGTTATGTTTGAGGCGGGACACTGAGTGTTTCGAAGGAATTTGATTGGATGTTGTCCGGCTCGTGGCTCGCTTGGTAGCAGTTTGATTGGCTGATGAATCCTGTACTAGCTGACGCACAACTCATGTGCCTGCACTAACTGAGGGGGGAAAAAAAATAACCGACTTTAACTGCGGATTTGCACAAAAGTAGAATTTTGAAAAACTTTGCTTTACATCATCTGATAGGTGAGTGATTACACTAACGTTTAGACCCATAGCGGAATAAAATCATTTTTCCATTTCTGTACGACTTTAAATAAAGGATAAATAAAATAAAATAAAATAAACCTTATTGATGCCCTCTGAATTGAGAAACACATCTCTTGTGCCTTTCCCATGTTTATCATGTTTTTTTGTGTAATTTGTCATGGTGTTTAGGCCTAAAATTTGAAGCACTTAATGGTTACTAGAAGTAAGGAGTGCAAATACTCAGTGAGTTGCTTAGTGTAATTCTAAATGATAGAAAGTTGAATCTGCCCTTGAAATTTAATGTAAAATCAATTGTTTTTTTTCCAGACATTGCCAATAAAAAACACCACGATGCTTACAGAGCTACTCATGGAGGTGAAGCAAATGTCACGGGACATCCAGTTTTTAAAGACTGAAATCACGGACCTTAGATCCACCTTGAATAGTCGTGGGACTGAACCTGACTCACAGAGAGAAGAGAAGTTCCCCATCGTGCTGCCGCTCACCAATGAAGAGCAGTTTGACGAGGCTGAAGCTGTACTTAAGGAGGAAACAGTCCATCGAAAGATGGTGAATAATTTTTACACTAAACTTTTTCTCTATAATCTGTCGAGGCTTCAATCTTTTCTGCAGGCATAGGTATCCTGTGGATCTTTAAAAAGTTATAAAGACCTTAAATTTATTGTTTGAAATCAAAGGGCTTATAATGTCTGTAGGAGTTGAGGGATTAAATCTGTTTCTCACTTGGTTGTGTGTTTGGCAGAGAAATATTGTGAAAATGGCCAATCTAAATGCTCAGAACGATGCGGGATAATATTTCTTTGTTAGTTAATAATTGTCTATTTTTTTAGCCAATGATTGTCAATTTGTTTGATGGCATTGTTTGTTGTTTGGTTTTGACACAGTAATGGTCTTATTTTCTCTTTAGATGAAATAAAAAGGGCTTAAAATTCATTAAATTTGTAATTAAAAAATGAGCTGATACCTTGTCCATTTGACATGGTACACTTTACACTTGCACACCGACCATTTCTCCATTATCTGTTCAGATTACCCGCCTGGCATTAGTCGGAGGGACCAACTCAGACATGATGATCCGGCGAATGCTATCCTCTACCATGACAAACAGTCTAGCCTGCCTTCAACTGGGCGGGAAAAGGACAGAAGAGAGCCTTCAAAGACACGCTACTGCAGGACTGCATGTTTGGTGAGCCTACATCTCAACGAACTAGATTTACTACTTTGCAATGGATTTGGCAAATACTGAAGTTAATTTATATGTATTTTTAATTTGATTAGCATAATTAAACAAGATTGGATGCATTTTCTTCACCATGAAATGAAACATAATCTACATAGATAAATGAGTCATTCCATGGTGAGGGAGATGCATCCATTCTTAAGGCTGAGTGAAAGTCTAGTACAGTAAAAACTACACTGCCCCTCTCTCTCTCTCTCTCGCTCTCCCTCTCTCTCTCTCTCAGATAGATAGATAGATAGATAGATGGACACACACCTTTATAACAAGTCTTTTTTTTTTTGTAGCGGCTGTTCGTCAATTTGACCGCAAGTTGCTGGAATTCCCATACAGTGAGACTGTGAAGAAGTGGCTACGTTATGCACCAGAGAGGAGTGGCGGAGTACCAAGGAAAGAAAAGAATTAGTTGTTTTCCTGTATGTTTTGTTCATGTTGAACTGGATCCTATAGTTCCAGGATTACCTGTTGAGCTGCAGTGAAAGTATAGTAACACAAAGAGGGACTATAAAAACTGTTACCTTGAAAAATATTTGGCTTATTTAGCCCATGTCAATTTTTATTTTGCCACTGGGCTATTGCTTTCAACTGTTTTGGTTGAAATTGTGAGACATTTGTGAGAAATGGCAGAGACCCAGTATTTGTAGCTGTTTGTTGAGGCAGCAAAATGACGTTCAAATTAGTACTAAATAAATAGTAATAAATAGAATGGTCTCTTCTTTTTGTTCATAGAGAATGCATTAAAGCAGCGGTTCTCAACCTGACGTTCAGCACGCCAAATGTGGCCGCAGAGAGGTGACAGTTGCAAGTGTGGGATCCCCCAAAAATGTCCTGATATAAAAAGGTTGAGAACCACTGCAGTAAATCATACTTAAGGGCCCATTTCAGCACATTTCAACCTTCATCTGTATGTTTTTAATATACCTCATTCATGCCAAAACACTTTTTTGGTTGTTGTTAGTTCTGTAGGGGTTGCTCTAAACTTGTCTACCAGTGAAATCAAGCTCACTAATTCTAATAACTGCCATATGTTTGAACGGCATTCATGTCACTGGTACACATGTTTTGAGCAACCCCTGCAGAACTATATAACACCCAAAAGAGTAAAGTGATTATTTCGGCCTTGCATTAAGCATATTTAAAACCTACAGATGAAGGTTGAAAAGTGCTGTAATGGTCCTTTAATAATAACATTGTCGCAATGTAGAATCAATGTAATTTCAATGCATTTATAAATGAATCAATATTGATTCTATGTTCAGATTGATTGACAATTCTACATTGTTTCAATGTTGAAAATGATGTAGTTGAATAAATATTGAATCAATGTTGAGACTGATTGAAAATTCAACATTATTTCAATGTCTGACATCAATGTTGATTCAATTTTAAGCCATGACCATATCTCAATGTTGATTCAATGGATTTTTGCTTTCTGGGTACTGTGTGAATGCAAAGATAGCGATGTTAATCTCTCTCTTTTTAAAAAAAAATCTCTATTTATTAATGATTTTAGATAAAGACAGAACACGTGAGCAAAAAATACCGCAATGTAGACACTAGATGTAGTCACACCATCCCCAAGCATATTACCATCCTCATACACCCACATCCCTCACCCACCCCCACAAACAAAACATGTGAACAGTCATGCAAAAATCAAATAGACAAATTCCATACTGACAATAAAAAAATAACTGCAAACAAAACCAAAACAATAACAACAAACAACTAACAACTACAAAAAACAAAACAAAAAAACAAAAAAAGTTTTTTAGCAAATTCTTTAGCAACTGTGAAGGCTGTAGCCAACCACTTGCTATTACAGTGATTCACAGATCTGGAGAAGATACCAAGTAAACAGATTCCAGGGACTGGATCTATTTGTGTTCTTGTTATCACTAACCCTTTGACAGTCCTCAACTGAGAAGGTTTTAATTGTAACACAGTCTCAAACCATATGCAGGTAGGTCCCTACCTCAGCTGAACATTTCCAACAGGTGCCTGATGTTCTAAGACCAACTCTGTGTAGCTTGCTAGGGGTGCAGTGGTACCAGTGCACTGTTTTCAGTTGTGTCAGCTTCAATGATACATCCTTAAAGACAGTGTGGGCCCTACTCCAAACCTCATCCCACTCTTCTTCGTTAATTTCACATTCCGTGCTGTCTGATATATATAGCGTCTTTCAACTGAACAAGTAGCATAAAATGCTGCTCAATATTAGCCCATGATGGCTTGGGATAAGGAGACCTTACTGTTGCTACAAATTTATTCAGTGTAAAAGCCCAGTGATAAAGCTGGAGACTAGGCAAGTGGAACCCTCCTTTATCTTTGGGTGTTTGCAAAGTTGCAAGGCTAAAACGTGCCTTTCTCACACTGCATTATTAATTTACTTATAAAAATTAGCTGACATTTGGATTGGCAGCATATTAAGCAAATGAAATAATTAATAACATTAAGGAAAATGGACTGATGATAGACTGCGGAGCAACATCTCACATCATAACAGAGGAAAGTAAGTTCACACGATTTGACAAGACTTTCAATCCACAACAACACTTTATGGAGCTTGCGGATGGCACCAGGGAGAACAACATGGCTCTCAAGCGAGGAGACGCAGAGGTGATGCTACGGGACCTAAAAGGAGAAACGTCATGGTCACACTCAAGAGGGCGCTGTTCATACCATCGTATCCTCAGAGCATCCTGTCAGTAGAAGCAGTAACAGCTGATGGAGCCAAAGTGGTTTTCCAGAAAGGGAAGAATGAACTGACAACCAAAGATGGGACTGTTTTCTGCATCAAAGAGCTGGAGAGACTGTACTACATTGAAACGGTAAATAACAATGACAAATGGGTTGATGACTCAGTCAGTAACATAATGTCCAGTGACAAGGTGAATTTAACATGTGATGTCAAAATATGGCATGAAATTCTGGGACATTGTAACATTGATGATGTGTTGAAACTAACTACTAATAAGAATGATGCAACGTTGGCCACAAAGAAGTTCCTTGCAGACAGTGCACCTTATGGTAGTGTAAAATGTATCAGATCAGATAACGGTACAGAGTACACTGGTGAGGCTTTTCAGGCACTTTTAAGGGATAAAGGTATAAGGCACGAGACGTCATCCCCTTACTCTCCTCATCAAAATGGTACAGCTGAGAGACAGTGGAGGACCTTATTTGAAATGGGGAGGTGCATGTTAATAGAAAAGGGGTTACCAAAAGCATTGTAGCCTTATGGTGTTCAAAGTGCAGCCCACATCCGTAACAATGACAGAACTGAAAACACCCCATACTTTATGCTAACAGGAAGAAAACCAAACCTATCAAAATGTGGGTCTTTGGATCAGATTGTTATGCATACAAACATCTTGATCCCAGATGTGAAAAAGGAATATTTGTGGGGTACAGTAAGAACAGTCCAGCCTATCTGGTTTACAACCCTCATACAAGAAAGGTGTCAAAACACAGACTGGTAAAATTCATCAAAATGAACAATGTTGATCAACAAACTCAGACTGATGAATATGAATCAGAAACCCACAGATTTGGAGAGCAAAAGTCAGAAAATGAAAAGAGTGGCGCAGAATTGTTACACAAAGAAGGTAACATAGAAGAGAATCAGATTTTAAACGGAACAATGATGATGCAGGTGAGGATGAAAATGATGAAACTACAGATGAAGGAGTAGTTTGCGCCATCTTGTTTCAGCAGCCATTCAGCGTATTGGGTGTGTGCGTGTGACGACAGAACGCAGGGGAGGTGCATCCTTTCTCCAGAGTTTTAAATAGGTACCCCCACTCCACCCTATCAAAGGCCTTCTCAGCATCTAAGGACAGTGCTAGGACAGGAGTGAGGGATTTTCTATTGGCCCATTTTATATTCAGTAGCCATCTGATGCTGTCACAGCAATCCCGTTGCCTGATAAAACCAACTTGGTCAGGATGTACCAATTTAGTTATTACATGTTCCAACCTGTTTGCTAACACCTTTGCCAATATCTTAATATCACAATTCAGATGGGACGCTGGCTCCCACATAGCAAAGTGTCTCTCTCTTTCTCTGCAATATTAATGATGCTGTATTTGAGGGTGTAAAGACAGCACCTTTATGGATAACCTCATTGTAATGTGCCAGTAGCAGAGGGGTGAGTTTGCTGTGAAACACTGACTAAAATTCTTGTGGAAGGCCATCAGGGCCTGGTGATTTTTCTGGGGCCATGTGACGAATAGCTGTGTTAATTTCATCTATTGTTATCTCCCCCTCGGTTTTCCTTCTTTCTTCAGCATTGATAGATGGCATATGAATATTATTCAAAAATAGCTCCATCTTATGGTTAGTACTGTCGTGGTCACTGGATACAATTTCTGATTGATAAGTAACGTGAAAAACTCCCTATAGGTGTCATTTATCTGTTTCTCACTAGTTACCATATTTACCTTTTACAGCAGTGATAATGTTCTTAGTTTTAGCATTTTTAAGCCTACATGCCAAAGGTTTAGAGGCTCTCTCTCCATCCTCATAAAATTTGGCCTGTGTACTAAACAGTGCATCTTCCACTTCATTATAGAGGGAGTTAAGTTGAAATTTAAGGTTGAAACTTTACTAATATTTTCTGTTGTGGGATTCTTGAACATTTCAGTCTCGGCTACCTTTTGCGAAGCTTCAAACTTCAGTTGATTTTCTTTATTTTGTTTCCTCCTTCTAGCTTGGTAACTCATTATGTGTCCTCTTATATAAACATTTAAAGCTTCCCACAATATAGTTGATGAGGAGACAGACCCCATGTTATGTTCAAGATAACTGTCAATTTCAGTATTAATAAACATGCACAGCTCCTTGTCCTGTAGCGTACCCCGATACATACGCTAATTAAAGCTTTGTCTAGATTTTTGTGAGGGGGACACAACAAGTTGTACTGGGCTATGGTCGGAGATATGTCGGCTTCCTATAGTACAAGTCACTGAATTGTCCACCCATGGCTTGTTGACCAGGAAATAGTAGAATCTGGAGTGTGAGTTATGGGGGACTGAAAAAAAGGTATAATCTTTCTCTGTCGGGTGTATTAATCTCCATATATCCACTAATGCCTGGTCTTTGATCAGCGTATTCAAAGTTATTTCGGCCTTGTTCTGACCTCTACCTGCAGTGATTTATCAGCCATTTTGTTCAAAACAATATTAAAATTACCCCCCATTATAATAGGGATATCTCCCAGCATAGAATATGATGATTAATTTCATGGAACACAGTACCATCTGAGTTAGGGGGAGCAATAATATTAAGGGTACCAATAGTAATGTCATATCTCCCATAAGCATCAGCAATATTATGTCAAATGTTAAAATTAAGATTTTTGTGAAACAGCGTTGCCACCCCTCTACTTCTAGTATTGTATGTGCTGAATGAAATTTGACCAACCCATTCCCTTATCAATTTCATTGCTTCTTCCTGGGATAAATGAGTTTCTTGCAGAAATAATACCTGGCATTTTTTACTTTTTACAAAATTCAAAATTCTTCCTTTAAATAGGCTGATGTATCCCTCTGATGTTCCATGTCATGAAACATATTGTACTAGCTCTGTACATTATTAAATATGGTATAAAACTTTACACCAGTTGACTAACCCATAACAGAACAAAAAAAAAAAACAAAAAAAAACAAAAAACACAAAAACAAAAAATAATGCATACATACACATGAATATGTCCCCTTGCCCGCCCCCCTGCATCTTATTCCCTTCCTATGAGAGCAATACCATAAGTAATTTGGTTAAGGCATCTAATACTCAACACCCTCTACATTTACTATAGTTTACAGCTAGGGAACTGAGTTGGAGCCAAATATATATGCACATGCTTTGTATCTGCAAAAAGGTAACCAAGTGATAAATGCAGCAAAATAAGTGCTCATAGCACTGTGCTTCTTATTTTGTGTCTTATTTAGGTCCAAAGATGGGTGAAGATCTTCAGTTCACAAAACAATCCTGGAGTTTCAGCAGAAAACAGGGTTGCAGCCAAATCCAGCAGTGACTGGTGACCCGGTTTAAAACATTAAAAAAAGAACACAAAACAAAATGTCTCCATCCTGCTTTTGTGGTGTAATCCAAGTGTCCGCGAGCCGCAACATTAAAATTTTGCAAGACTTCGTATATCTCTTAATGGACGCACGTGTGAAAATATTGCGAGATCGACGCCATGTTTACATCCTACCGGCTACATGCTACAGTTGACATTTTGGCTAAAAACATGGTGTAAATGGCGTCTTTTGCGGTTACATTTTAATGTCGCGGCTCACGGACACTTGGATTACACCACACAAGCAGGATGGAGACATTTTGTGTTTGTTTTGTGTTCTTTTTTTCACATTTTATCCGTGGTCTCCATTCACTGCAGTTGTACTGAATTTAGCTACAACCCTGTTTTCTGCTGAAACTCCAGGATTGTTTTGTGAACTGAAGATCTTCACCTATCCTCACATCAGCATAGAGGTGAGTACATACTGAGTGGGTTATCATGTAAAGTGTAATATCCTTTTAATATGCTTTTAGCATTGAGGCACTTAAAATAATAGCCTACAGGCACATTGCGCTCCAAGCAAAATAGAGAAAAAATTGCTCCAGATACTAAGACTAACAAACAGACAAAAATGATAATCAAAGAAACATCCCAAAATAACTAAGTAGTTACATTAAATGTGGTCACATTGGCAGAATTATAATGGTGAAAGCAACCACACATTCAGTAACTCCCCAAACAACATCACCCGTGTGTGACCCGGGAGTTTGAAAAAACAGCAATGTTAATTTCATTATGTTGCTGTAATTTCTGTGGGTCTGACCATCCAACATGGGTGATGTGACTTAGTTATTTCATTTCTTTTGCTCCTGATCTGCTGTCTCACACTATTATGTGACTGTTTATTCCCTTCAGTTAATATTAGTTTTGTATTTTGTGGTGCTTATGGGTTATTGTGTTTAGTTGCATCATGTGGCTACATATTTTCTGCAACTAATATTCTTTTGAAGTTAATTTTGGTTGTTTTGAGCAAGTTATAGTTATTAGTTGTTTTTTTCTTGTAACTGGTATTTGTTCACTTGCCTCTAGTTGCTTTGGTTTAATTCTGGTGATTTTGCTAAGTTGCAAGTTGATTTCTATTCATTTGAATTAGTAGTTCATTTCTTGGTACTTTGTTTTGTTCATTTTGTTGCAACTGTATAGTTGAGTATTTTTGGCAGCTCACATAGTTTTATTTAAATTAGTTTTTCTTGTTTAATTTGCAATTATATGGCTCCCAACCACTTATAAGTAGTTTAGTGTTGCTTTGAAGATTAATAAAGAAAAAAAAGTAGCTGTTGTATATTTGGTTTGAGTATAACCCACTATTTGTTTCTCCTTTTCCTCTCAGTAGCTGAGAGTCTACAGAAGTGGGACTGGTGTCTGTGGGTGGTATGTTTCCTGTGTGCTGTGCACCCCTGGTCTTAATTTTTCACCACAGAGTGTGTATGAATGTTCAGGTATGATTGGGGTTACTCTTCCCCACGATTTCTCTCATCCCTCATTGGCCAATCTCCCCACTGGTAGGTCTCAGCACCTGATAAGCCCCTCTCTTCCCCTTTAGTCTGTGTGTGAATGTGTTTTAATGAGTTTTTATCATTTGTTAAAAATAAAGTAAGATCAGTCTTTTTAAAATGGAACAACCTCTCCTGCTCTCTCTTGTATAACAAATCTGAATGCCTTCTCTGGTTTTGTTACTGTCAAATTTAACATAATTCCTTGGGTGAAATTCCCAAGGTGGTGTTGTCTGGCTTTTTGATGATTTAATAAAGTAATACCTCCACCTAACACCACCACCCGCTTGCCGCATAAGGAAATACACATGATAAAATGAGCTGTGTGACTGACCTGGGAGTCCAGTGAAGATGAGAGTGAAGGTGAGAAGAACACAGAGAGGAAGAGTCATGTTGATGAGCAGAATCAGACACAACAACGACCAACTCTCTGTGACAATGATTTGTACTTCCTGATTGAATTAAATAAGCCCCTGCAGTGGTTAACACCTCCTTCTTCTGTATCAACAAATTAGGTGCATCACACTGGTTGGATGACAGAGTGAATACAACTAGTGCACTTTCAGAATATAGTTCACTTCACAGTTGCAAGATTAGAAGTACAAAGTCCAGTGGAAACAAAAATAAAAAAGACAGCACTCCCCATATATAAAGTGTGATTTGTTCAACATGACAGTAGCAACAATGCAACATTTTTGCAGTTCTAGGACAAATAGAAATCATGCTCTCAGCATCAGAATTATAATATCACATTTTGCATTCTGCTCCCCTGCTCTCCCAGTATTTTTCCACTCTCCCCGCCTCTGCCTCACTCTACCTGTCAGCCACTCCCACCTGATCACCCCTCTACGCTCACCTGGCTCCACAGCTGCAGCTCATCAGCCAATCAGCCCTGTAATTAAGCCTCTCCAGCTCACACACCCTTTGCCAGACTTTTCTTCGCCCACATTCAAGACTTTCTTGTGTTCCTTGCCTGCCTGATGTCCCGTTGCTGACCCTGCCTGCCTCTGACCTGCCTCTGACCTGCCTCTGACCTGCCTGCATTGTCTGTCTCCCAGTAAACTCACCAGCTTTCTGTCCCCGACCACAAGTTCTGCCTCAGCGTCTCTGGTTTCTGTCAGCCTGTGGCTGTATGGAGACGCTTCAGCATGAGTGCATCCAACTGCTTGCCTGTTGCCTGCTACAGCTCAGAGACTGTTGGCAAGATGTCACACTCTACCTTGTGTGTGTGTTCTCCTGTCACCTACCCACGTGATCCCAACTTCTCCTTCCTTCTGCTCGCCCCTCATTGGCTTTGCTGCTTCGGTGGCCTGCTCTCCTGGTTCTGGATTCCTCACCTCATCGACCTGGCCTCCTGTAAGCCCCTCTCTGTCAACTCTGTTAGCAATTGTACTGAACTGTTCAGGTCCGGGGACTCACATCTTCATCCTCGGTCCAGTGTCTGGGTTCAGCTCAACCCATTCCCCCAAGCCTAAAACCCAGAGACTGAGTGTGGGCTCTGATCCCAAAGAACAAACTGTACCTGTGTTCCTTCGTCTGCTCAAGTTCCTGTTTTGTCTGCATATTAATAAAGGTCAGTCCTTGTGTGCTGCACTTGGGTCCAACACTGCTTACACTTCCTCCTCGCACGCAGAGTGTAAAGGGTTGCTCACCCTGAGTCCTGTGTACCTCTGTATCTTGTACTCAGCCTCTAAGAAGGTCTCATTCTCAGCTATTTCCTTGTCTGCTATGAAAAAGCAAAACTGGGGTTACCCCTTTCTAAGCAGCAATTGTCACATTGGCTGGTTGATGTCACTTCCCATGCTTTTGTGGAACAGGGTTTTCCAGTTCCCACAGGGGTACGAGCCCACTCAGCCAAGTGTAGCTAGCTACTTCATGGGCTTGAGCGCACATTTCAGAAGCATTTAAAGTACGAAGTGATGGTGTTGACTGTTATTAATGGCTTCAAATGGCTTTTAATACGCACAGTAATTTTTTCGGACAGTGTTTAACATTATAAATTAATTAGGGCTGTCAAACGATTAAAAAAATTAACTCAATTAATCACAATACTACTCTGTGATTAATCGCAATTAAAATACTACATATTATATATACTAATATTACTTGTATTTTCTTCTATTCTTTCTTATATAGTATTGAAGGATGCAATACAGTTAATCCAAATACAATTTAAGGATGCAATTTTACAGATTGGTGAAAAATTTATTAAATTAAAAAATCATTCTAGAACCTGCACACTTACAAGTTGCAGCAAAGTCTGGTAGCTCTCAAAATCTTTGTTATTTTTGTCGCTTTTTATCGTTTTTTTTTTTACATCTACTGATGGATATTTCTGTGGAGAGAAGAGTTTATTCAAAAGAAGAGCTTTTTTCATTGAAATGGAGCAAATCTGGAGTATATTACCCTATTCCAGCTGAGATAAGGAGGAGCTTTCGTGGTTGCCGTGCTGGTGCAAAGTTAAAGGCAAGGAAATGGAGATACAAGCCCGTTCTGCCATCAGTCATCATGGGGAATGTCAACTCTCTGCCCAACAAAAGTGAGGAGCTGGAGATATTGGTCAAGACTCAGAAAGTGTACCGTGAGTGCAGCCTGATGTGTTTTACTGAGACCTGGTTGAATAATAACATCTCGGATTCCATTGTGGATATACCTGGCTTCACTCTCATACGGTCAGACAGAGATGCAAAGGCTAGTGGCAAGAAAAAAGGAGGAGGACTGGCCTTATTTGTGAACCAGAGATGGTGTAATCCTGCACATATTGCTGTCAAGGAGAAGATATGCTGTCCAGATATTGAATTATTGGCAGTTGGAATGCGGCCATATTATGTACCAAGAGAATTTGGTCATATAATAACAATACTTGCGTACATCCCTCCCAAGGCAACGGCTGATGTTCCATGTGAAATTCTGCATGAAATTGTTGCTAGGATACAGACTAAACACCCTGAGGCACTTATAATAATATCTGGAGACTTCAACCATGTTACCCTCTCCTCCCACCTGACTGGATTTACACAATTTGTTAACTGTGCTACAAGAGAAAACAAAACCCTTGATCTGCTGTATGCCAATGTCAAAGAAGCTTACAGAGATACTGCCTTACCACCACTGGGCAGGTCAGATCACAACTTGGTTCTTCTGCAGACCTGTTACAAGCCCTGTGTGCAAAGGGAACCTACAACTACACTCACTGTAAGGAAATGGACACCTGAGGCTAGTGAGGCTCTAAAGGACTGCTTTGAACGCACTGGGATGTGCTTCTGGAAACAGATGAGAACAGTATGGACATTGATAGACAGGCTGATTGTTTCACTGAGTACATCAACTTCTGTAGAGACACAGTCATACCTACAAAGACTGTACGCTGTTTCCCCAATAACAAACCCTGGATCACAAGTGACATAAAGGCAATCCTCAATCAGAAAAAGGAAGCTTTTAGAGAGGGTGACAAAGAACGGCTCAAACAGGTGCAACATGAGCTGAAGAAGAGATTGACGATGGCAAAGGTGGAATACAAAAAGAAGATAGAGAAGAATTTACATCATAACAACATCCGTGAGGTGTGGAGAGAAATAAATACCATCTCTGGCTACATCAAAAAGAAAAGACAGCCAATCGTGGGTGATGTGGAAAGAGCTGATGAACTCAATCAGTTCTTCATCAGGTTTGACACTGAGGTCACATCCCTTTCCACTGCCACTCCTCCTCCTCCTCCTCCTCCTCTTCAACATGTGGGCATCTCCACCATGGCTCCTCTTCAACAACATCTGGGCATCTCCATCATGGCTCCTCCTCCTCCTCCTCCCCCTCCTTCTCCACAAGTGTGTTCCTCCACCATGCCTCCTCTTCAACAACATCCGGGCATCTCCATCATGGCTCCGCCTCCTCCTCCACCACAAGTGTGTTCCTCCACCATGGCTCCTCTTCAACAACATCTGGGCATCTCCACCATGGCTCCTCCTCCTCCTCCTCCTCCTCCTCCTCCACAAGTGTGTTCCTCCACCATGCCTCCTCTTCAACAACATCTGGGCATCTCCATCATGGCTCCTCCTCCTCCTCCTCCACAAGTGTGTTCCTCCACCATGGCTCCTCTTCAACAACATCTGGGCATCTCCATCATGACTCCGCCTCCTCCTCCTCCTCCACATGGGTACATTTCCGGGACTGCAGCTACTCCTCTTCACACACCTGTTCCTCCACCCTTGTTTGTCACTGAGACAGGGGTGAGGTTGGAGCTCAGGAGACTTTGCTCTGGGAAGGCAGCTGGCCCAGATGGTGTGTGTCCAAGGCTGCTTAAAGACTGTGCTGCCCAACTGTGCCAACCTCTTCACAAAATCTTCAACCTGAGTCTACAGCTGGGGTGGGTGCCGGCTCTGTGGAAAACATCTTGTATTGTCCCGGTACCAAAAAGAAAATGTCCAGCTGAACTAAATGACTACAGACCGGTGGCCCTTACTTCACACATCATGAAAACCCTGGAGCGGCTGATTCTACGTCTTCTGAGGCCTGAGGTCAAAGACAAACTTGATCCCCTGCAGTTTGCCTACAAAGAACACATTGGAGTGAATGATGCAGTACTCTACATGCTCCACCGTTCCCTCTCTCATTTGGAAGAATCTGGCGCTTATGTAAGAATTATGTTTTTCGACTTTTCAAGCGCATTTAATACCATCCAACCCAACATACTCAAAAACAAGCTCATAGAGATGGGAGTGGTTTCTTCCTTTGTCTCCTGGATCATGGATTACCTGACAGAAAGGCCACAGTTTGTCAGGTTGGGGAACTGTTTTTCTGGGACATTAATGAGCAGCACAGGGGCTCCACAAGGGACTGTCCTGGCTCCATTCCTGTTCACATTGTATACAGCAGACTTTAAATATAACTCTGAGTCCTGCCACATCCAGAAATACTCAGATGACACTGCTATTGTAGCTTGTATAAGGAATGGACAGGAATCTGAATATAGGGATTTGATAAAATCCTTCAGTGACTGGAGCCATAAAAACTGCCTCATACTAAACACCTCAAAGACAAAGGAAATGGTCATTGATTTCCGTAGATCCAAGCCCCCTCTTCAGCCTGTGAACACTTGTGGAGTGGACATCGAGGTGGTAACAAACTATAAATATCTTGGTGTACACCTGGATAACAAGCTGGACTGGTCCCTTAACACAGATGCACTCTACAAAAAGGGGCAGAGCCGCCTCTTTTTCCTAAGGAAGCTCAGATCTCTAAACATCTGCAGTAAGATGCTGCAGATGTTTTATCAGTCTATTGTGGCAAGTGTTTTATTTTATGCTGCAGTCTGCTGGGGAGGAAGTTTGGGAAAAAAGCAAGCAAGGAGGCTGGATAAGCTTGTGAAAAAGGCTGGCTCTGTGATCGGAGTAAGGATGGACTCTCTGGAGGAAGTTGTGGAGAGAGACACAATGAGGACGGTGGAGGCCATCCTAAACAACATGGATCATCCACTGCATAACACCTTGATGGACCAAAGAAATAATGGTGGTGGAAGGCTTCTCTCTCTTCGTTGTAGGACAGAGAGATACAGAAGATCTTTCATACCAACTGCCATCAGACTCTATAATTCTTATACAAATAGATGAGACTACAGACAAATGAATTTCCCCTTGGGGATCAATAAAGTATTTCGTATTCGTATTCGTATTCGTAAAATAACACATCATAGTTGTTTATTTTTTCACATCAACACTACATTTTGATTAGTGTATTAAATAAATGTCTATGTATCCGTCTGCACACCTCAACTTTCATAAACAAGTCACATCCATACAGTCTATGGTCACTTTGTTGTGAATGGAGAATATTGTCCCCCTGAAGCTGCCGTACATCTGACAGGCCACCGTCGGTCATAGGAAACACTCGGAGTTACAACTAGTCTGATTGTCACTGTCACTGACACTGTCAACCAAGAGTTTAACACTCTTGTGTGTGATCAAACCACCAATTGCAGTGAGTTTTACCCGAACACGGGCAGAGTCGGACGGCTCTTCACCGGGCAGCGAGTGGGGTGAAGCTGCATTCAAGACGGAAATATAAGACAAACCCCGTCCCACACTGATTCAAAATAGGACGTGCTATTTAATCCTCAAATACGGGACGATTCCGTATTTCAGCAGACGGGTGACAAGTCCAGTGGCGACACGGACCACAAACTGTATACACAGATAGACTCTACCTAAGTCACATGACGCGATTAATCATGTGTTCATTTTTTTTAACGCGTTATTGTTTCCAGATTAATCTCATGCGTTAATGTGTTAACTTTGGCAGCCCTAACATTAATAAATTCTATTCAATTTTAACAGCTTTCTGACTGTTTTCTTATTATTAGACTAGTCTAAATTAAATTTTGAGATTAATCGACAGAGAAATTAGGAACATCCCTACTGTGGATGATTAAGATTTTTTCTGTACCTCACCACCTCTTTGGTATGAATCATCATATTTAGACCACAGAGATGGCCAGAGGGACGTTGACACAGATTGTAGGGAGGTCATCACTATCCTTCTCACTCATAACTCTGGTAAGAGGATGGAAGTTGACTCCACTTTTATAGAGCGGGAAGCTCCGCCTCCTTGGGTTATGGGCCTGACTTTGTTTACATGAGGTCTGGACAGTAGGCGGAATGAAGGTTATCATTCTATTTAGAGCTTAGTGACGGCCATCCTTTGGTCTCACAGGTACATTTATAACTTATGTTCTAACAACACAACACGTTGTTGTTAAAAGGAAATTACCATCCTGTCTCTGTCCTCTGTCTCTGGTGGCTCAAACATGTCTGCACATGTCCAATAAAGCTTCTTGATGGAGCGTCCATGTTTCAGGTTGCTTTCATGTCATAGTGGTGTTGAACACTGAGACAGCAGAGTGGACACATCCCCAGTGTTTCAGAGCAGAGAAAACTGCTCATTTTTTCATGATTTTGAGACCAAATTGTATACACTTTACTATTTTTTTTATCATTCAAATCTGGCAGGGTGGTTAATAACATGTTTGACAAACTCAAAACACACATTTATTGTTGCTTCACATGACCTTTAATATTCTGACAAGTGAGAACTGAGTTGTAGATATCATTAAATAGAATTACAACTAGTTAACATTATGGATATGTTGACTTGGAATTCCAGCTAGTAAAGAGCAGTTGTTGATATTTTCAATTGCTATTACTGATATTGATTAAATGTTAAAAGAGCTTGTCATAGACATCAGATATTGAGATATCTGTTTAAAAAATAACCAATGATAAAGAGATAAAAGACAGACAGGCAGCAGAGGGTCATTACATTTACAGACATTTATTCCAGAGCCAATCTGCTGTTGTAACATCCTCATCTTTTGATTCAACCTGTTGGAGAACAGAAGCAAAAATGAAAGATAGAAAAAACAATGACAGAAATTGTGACCTGAAACACTAAAAAACCTGACAGATGATTTATCTTAGTTCAGGTTACCTTGTCAGGAGTGTACCTCATGTGTGTCACAGGGCTGTATGTTACTTCCTGTTCAGCCTGTGGTGAAGGAGCAAACCACATGACAGAGGAGTGAACATTAATGGTTTCGTTATGAGAGCCGGTCAGGTTCTCACCAACATGCATTTTCATTTATACATCATTTACAACAGAACAATATAAGTTATTCATTTTATTACCGCGTTTGTTAAAATTGGCAACATGAAATATAAACAGAATTGATTTTTAAAACAATAAAAAAAATCATGGTCAGTAGAATTAATAACATCATTCACTAAACCATGTGATCACAGACATGTTCAGTTATGTTTGTGTTTATGGTCACTGGAGATCATCAGTGAGCTACATCACATTCTTTCAGTATAAGATAGAAATGTGTGTTTATATATAAATATGTGCTCCGTCCTCTTTCGCTCACCGTCTTTTATCAACTCAAATTTTGAAATTTATTCTCATAATATCAGACAGGTCGACCATCTTCATCTTACTCTTGTAGAAAGTGAAACAGTCCCTCAAATATCACAGTGTTCACACCTGGAATGCTAAAGCATATTATCAAGCTATCTATTGAAGTAAAGATATTAATATTCTCATCACATATAATTCATTATGTCTAATAAGACTGATTATGTCCAATGCTTTCTTTTCTTTACTGTTATATGTATAATTTGTTTTTCTTGTTACATGATTATTATATGCTGATTGGTTGATCTCTTCTGTTCATTTTCTGTTTCTTATTAGGGGCCGGGCAGCCTAAGCTGCCAGGACCCTATTGTTTTCCTCAATGTTCTTCTTTCTTTCTTCTTCTTCTTCCGAGGAAATCCTACTTCCCATGCACGAAAAATGACCAAACTTTGCACAAAGGTCCAGTCCCATGTCAGATTGCCTCAGCTGCAAAAACAGGCCAATTGTCCTGATGGTGGCGCTACAGCAAGCCTCTAAAGTTCAAAATTTTGAAAATTCATAACAAATCAACCATATGTGCTACAGATGTACAACTTTCACCAAAATGTAGCCCCACTACTGAAGAAACTTTTGTACATTTAAATCTATTGCAAATTATGAAGTCCATCACTCTGTTTTTTTCAAAAACTGTAAAACTTATTAAACCTATCTCCTCCCACAATTTTTGCTCAATTGACACCAAACTTGCTACAGAGCATCTTCAGACTGTCCTACACAAACGATCCACACAGATTTTTGATTTATGGAAAATTGAGCCTACAGTGCATCAAAATGTTTGACTGTAAACGGTATTATAAACATATACTTGCAAATTCTTGCTAAATACATTTTCAATGTTCATGAAAAAAAATGACAACATTTTGGAGTCATGGTAGATGATGTTTGGAAAATATCAGAATTTTATCTCAAAAACTGAATTTTTTACAGCATTTTGAATTTCACTCTCATGTGAACAATTGGAGTCAATGCAAAAATGGCATTTTTAAACATCAGTTTTTCACTTATGGAGCCAATAAATCATTGTTAAAAACTAATGACCAACATCTCCATGCTGTCTAGATGCAATTTGTGTATTTTGGGATTTTTGTCTCGATAACTGAATTTTTGACAGCCATTTGAAATCTGCCTTTACATGCTAACAGCTGCTGTCTTGCACACAGGTGACTGGCTTAGTCAATTTGTGAAGCTACAAGTGGGGTTTCCATTTGCCAATTAGCTCAGTGAGATAGAGGATGGTTCTTGGTGTTGAAGGTTGTGAGTTCAAGCCTCAGCTTGTACAACATTTCCATATGAGAAACCTACCCAAACTTTTCACAAAGGTCCAGTCCCATGCCAGATGTCCTCAACTGGAAACACAAGACAATAGTCCTGATGGTGGCGCTACAGCAAGCCTCTAAATTTCAAAACTTTGAAAATTCATAACAAATCAACCATATGTGCTACAGCTTTGGAACTTTCACTTTGAAATGTTCTTTTCCATGGCATGGATGGCTGCTGCCTGGCACCCTGATCCTTGGCTTCAATTTGTGAAGCCACACATGAACTGTCACTTGCCAATTAGCTCAGTGAGATAAAAGACAGACCTCAGTCTCAGAAGTCGTGAGTGCGAGCCTCAGCTAAGGCAGGATGGACTTTCTAATGTGAAAGCCTTATGTTCAGGCATCATGCTTTGTGGATTAGAGACTACTAAGATTAAAATACACTTTACACAAACAACACTTTTCCCTGTTATCCCTTGCCTAAAATTGCCCGGCCCCGACCATTGCTGCGCAGCAGCTATAATTGTTGTTTATTTTCTTTGTATGTTGCTAAATCATGTGTTGGTTAGTTTAGTATCTTTACCTGCAACCAGCAGCTCTACAGGTCGCTCCATCAGTAGTTTGACAAAAATTCCACACCCTTTTTCCCCAGTTTTCACCCTAGGAAGCTAAAATTTGGCATGCAGGCCAAGTGTGTATGTGTGAAGGTGTGTGGGGGTGTATAGGGGTGTGTATCTCACTGACTGTGACATTTTCATTCAATTAATGCTACATTTGTAGAGTGATATTAGTTGCAAAAAGAAATCTTGATAGTTTACTAAATATAGTAACAGTAGAGACAGAGAGAAGGAGACATTGATAGATGGTGTTAACATCTTATTATGAATCTCATGTGTAAATGAGATACTGTAGCCTAAATGAGAGTCTGTGAGCAAACTTTAAAACTGTTTAAAATATGAGTATTTTTGCAGTAAGATGATCAGCTGCTCTGTTTCATATGAAGAGTGCTGTGGTTTGGATCAGTGTGGAGGAACAGTGATGCTCCGTGTTACCTGCTCTCACAGTGACATGACGTCTCTGTGGGTCAGACTCGTGTCTCTGTACTCTGTACTCGTACTCTGTACGTGGTGACATGTTTTGTATGAGTGACTTGCAGCAGTGTTTCACATCTTTCTTATAAAACCCAAACTTCTACTTCTACACTTGTGTGTTATGAGAGTTTGGAGGTGTGACATGGTACAATGTCACTTCTGGTGCTGTTTTCACCCCGGTCTGTTTTGATGAAATGAAGAGGAGACACAGGAGAGGGAGGAGGGAGCGCTTGTTTTGTATGAGCGTGGCAGCAGGCGTCCAGCGAGAGCGGTGCAGGAAGAGGCAGGAGGAGAGAGAAAACGGAGGAAAGTTACAGTGGCAGCTCCCTGATGTCAAAAATGAAACATATGCACGTCCTTATGAGATGTATCGATACACTAGTGCTGCAGTGATTTGTTTCTGATTCATGTTCAGCTTTTTACTGATGCAGGCCGTCTGAACTGATGCACCCATGTGCAAGTACATGTATCTTACACATTAAAGTCTGATGCATCGGATGCATGAGTGAATCGTTACACCCCTACCGTGACATCATCTGTGAGGTCACAGAACAGAATGATTCCTCAGGAGCAGTGACATCATCAGAGTCCATGATAATATCTTAACTGTGACATCATCTGTGAGGTCAGAACCAGTGACATCATCAAAACATGATCATCTCTTAACTGTGACATCATCTGTGAGGTCAGAGACGATGTCACCACTTCTTAGGATTTGCTGTGACCTCACAGATGATGTGACAGTTCAATATAATCACAGATTCTGATGATGGAATTATTCTGTTCCATAACCTCACAAATCAGTCATAGATTATTAAACTGTCATGATGTCATCAGGTTGAATATGGTAGGCTACATTTGTTTAAAGAGTGAAAGTATATTAGAAATCTAGATTGCATATGTTACGGGTTGCAAAAAGTAAATGCACCCGAGGTAACAAATGAATTGACCGGAGTTCACTGTCCTTCACTATCCTGGATGGGATCCTGGAAAACAGGATTTTGACGAGAGTTAGTGAAGGAGTGGACCGCCATTTCTTCTCCGAATCTCTGTTTTCTTTATTCCACAAAGCACAGTATGGATGAACATAAGCAGTATAATAAACAGAATAATAAACATTTCCCTGTACAGTTATGTCTCAGTACCGTTGTCTCTGCTCTTCACATTTCCACAGACATCTCACTCAAGCACACATGGGAAGAAATAATGACTTTACAAAAATAAATATCACTTTCTTCTAGTGCAATTATCTCAGCAGAGATGAATCATATTTTAATCAATATGATTATATATTTGTTTTCAACTCAAATGCAAACTTCAAATGCATCTTTCATATTACTGTAATAAAATAGCTAAATCTTGAACCCTCTTTGGCTTTGAAATGAATATTCAAGTGACTTTAGAGTCAGAACCATGAAACAGCACACACGCAGGGAAAAATCTTTCAACTTATTGTGTCTTTAAACACAGACCGGACACTTATTTAACTTCAATGAAACATCTGTTCAAGTTATTAAAAGTAGGTTTTCTTTCATTCAACATTAACTATATTTTTTTTCCTAACATATTAGAATGCCACAGGAACCGAAATAAAACGTGTCGGGGAGTGAGAACACCAACATACCGAGTCACACATACACAGTCACAGTGCACACATGCTAAATGGCCGCTAACGCCATTGTTACAAAGCTCGTACCTCGCGATTATAAACGTGGCTCGTTAACTCGGATACACACGTGAAAAAAAACTCAACAATAGACACACACAATACATCACTGTGCATTTAAGGGGAAGCGGTTTGTGTATGTTTTACAATGTACCAACCTGGAAAACAGGATTTTGACGAGAGTTAGTGAAGGAGTGGACCGCCATTTCTTCTCCGAATCTCTGTTTGAGAGGAGAGGGGGGGCTCCCCCACCTGAGGGCACCGCGGTGCAACGGTGACCGAACTTTAGTTCCGCTTTCCTTTTTCTCTTTTCTTTCCTATTACATCACATTTTATCTCACAATAAAATATAGAAAAATATTATTTAACATCTGGCTAGCTGTTACCAACATTAGTAAAGTAATATTACACTTATATGAACAGTAGATCTGCAAGTGTTCTCTTATTAAGGTGTACCACACATACAACCATTTTTTCACTGCTCATGAAAATGAAGGGAACACTTAATTGTCACAGCGTGACACCAAGTTAATTACACTTGTGAGATATCGATCTGTCCTGTTATGAAGAGATCAAAAGAGTAGCCTACAATAGCTTAACTGTGACATCATCTGTGACATCACAGAACAGAATAATTCCTCAGAAGCAGTGACATCATCAGAGCCCATGATGATATCACATGATGATGATATTGTGTGTGTGTGTGTGGGCAGGGGTGTGTGCAGCATCCCAGGGAGTCGGTGTGTCTCCAGCTTGTTCATGTTATCTTTCTACGTTCTATTTGTAAACTACAAACCAATGACATCACAATGAAGTCACAAGAGAAGATAATAGTAGCCTAAATTAGCTGAGCTGTGACATCATCTGTGAGGTCAGAGATGATGTCACCAGTTCTAAAAGTTCGAGCATTTTCTGTGACCTCACAGATGATGTCACACATTGTAGGCCAGTCATTCCCAAAGACTGGATCAGGACCCACCGGTGGGTCACAGGAAATTTTATTTGGGTCCCCAAATTAATTAAAGACTATCAAGGAAGTTCAGCAAATTTCAGATTCATATCTGCAGTACAGCTTCTATAGAGCTTTTAAAATGTGTCTGTTGTTTTACTGATGAGAGGAAAAAACAAGAGCCTGTTAATTCTGTCTCAATGAACTTATTTTGTCTCATTTATGAAGTCCACTAAAATGTTCTATGTTGTTTTCCTGATGAGAGGAAATAAAAACAATGAGATGGGCTGTTAACTCAGCTTAAATGAATTCATTTCTCATTTCTTAAATCTTAACATGTGTATGTTTTGAATAAAGTGTCAAGATAATATCAGGTGATGCAGAAATGGCAGTAAAAATGATCAGGAACATTCATTTATGTACAAATGAACTCTGCCCAAAATGTATTGATAAAGCCTATTGTGAGCTGGGTTGTGATGGTTTGTCGTCTTTAAAAGGTGGGTCTCCAGGAAAAAAGTTTGGGAAACACTGTTGTAGGCTGTTAGTCTGTCATGTGACCCCATCATGATGTCACTGGTTCAAACATGTTGGCTAAATGTGCTTATAAAGTCAAAGTTTATTAGACATCTGCAAACACTAAATCCCTCAACTCTGTACTGTTTTATCATTTGTGCAAACAAACGTGTAACCATTGTTGTTTCCTTTAAAGCTGCTGACTCATATGAAGTCATAGTAAACACATCATCAAACCTGGAGACAACAAACATTGATTTTCAACCCAACACACCAACAGGAGACGCTCTGTGACACCTGTTGATGTCTCACACCTCAGTTCACATCAAACTCTGAGTCATTACAGAACATACAACACCTGTACAACTTACAACATACAATCATACATTCTATAGATTTATTGTATATTGTGGTCATCTGTGTGATTTTGTGGTTGTTCGCAATTGTGAAGCGACCTTGGGTTTCATGAAAGGCGCTATATAAAATTGTTTTATTATTATTATTATTATTATTTCTAAATGACAGCACATATGACAGTGACATGTATTGTTTTTTTGGTTGTTTTTTTTTTTTTTTTGGCTCTTTTCAAGTGATTTACCTTCGTACACATCTACCTATAAAACACAGCCTCACTTTAAACAAGAACAATAAAAAACACAAAATAATCAGCAATTACTATGAAACCATGATGCAGACACACACTTTGAATCACTTTTGTTAAATAAACTCAGACATTCATTACATTTAAACCTATTTCTAGAACCTTTCCATGTCAAATGAACATGTCATCAATCACTTTTTTATCCTCTCCTAATACACAATCTGAATTTAAAACAATATCACCAGTATAACTGACTTCTAACACACAACTGTGCAACTGCATTTCTTATGATTTATTTACATACAGTCAACCTGAACATAACATACACTTCCCACAACTGAAATATGAAGAAACACAACAAATATTCAGAAATATTAAACACTTCCATGTTGTACAAACAGATAACAGCAAAATACAATAAACTACACAACAAAAACTGTACAAACACACAACAACTACACAACAAACAACAAACTTTGACAATATGCCTTCACCTGTATTTCACATGAACTGAATGCAAACACACACATAAAAACTCAAATGACTCACAAACAACTGATTATTGATTGTTTTACAAACATCAACATGTTCCCCATCATGTTACTTCATAACTCCAACATTAGATTCTGCATTATATGTTCAATAACACAACTTTACATATTGTTGTGTATCAATATACATAGAAGCTAAAACCAATATATCCTCTATAAACCCATATTGCACCAAATCACAAAAATATAATGAAAACAAAAATCAATACATCAATCACACAACTCTGTTCCATCTGTTCAAGATGATCAATATCTCCAATACTTGTGTCAATCAACACTCTAAAATCATTCTAACTGCTTTCACTTTTTCTGCTCCTAATATAGAAAACTTTAACAGCTGACTTTTACTGTCTTACATTTCTTTTCTACCTTTGCACTGTACTGACTGACTTGTGTTCTGACAAACTATTTCCATCTTGTTGTTCCACCTTCTGTCCACTAGAGGTCCTTCCACCATTACCAACTGAACAACTTCTCCAGTGATTTACAACAACCCCACACAAACACAAGCAGCCCACAACTGACACATTTTGAACACAACAAATGACATGTAAATCATAATATAACAAATACAAACAGAAATACTTTGATCACATGATTGATACACTTTTTACTAATAACAGCTGTTATCAAAGTGTCACTTTTATGAAACATTGTAAACTAAAACACACCAATACGACCATATACAATACACACACTCAACTGTCCACAACACAGCTCTGCTCCATGAAGCAAAAGTTATCTTACACTTGATCATTCATTATTATCCTCATTCAGTCAAAACTTCAACATATGTGCACCAGTTTTCAGATCAACATTTACAAGGTTTCAGATCTGGAAAACAAAATACACTGAGAGAACAACGACAAATTAGAAACAAAGTGTGTTGGAGAAACAGTGTAAAAAGAGAAAAAAAGAGATTTGATTTTTTCAGCCAAACTGAACATTATACAAGTGTTCAGAACTTGGTATCAATTTCACAAAAAAAGTACATTTTAAATTAGATTTCAACCTTTAAATCTTTTTTCTCTGTTTTGAATAAAGACATGATGTTCATCCCACAGAGGAATGGGAATTGAGGACCAATACTACCTACAGCATTCAAAGGAAAGTAGGAGAAAGCAGAGAAATCAGTACAAGTAGAAAGGAGGACATTTGGTCTCACTGGTTTCAACAGGACATTAATGTAGAAACCTGCTACAGGTGATGTGGACATTGTGGACTACAGGAAATGGTGGGACATGTAATTTTATATTGTCCAAGATAAACATGAGACACTTCAAATAAACTGGAAGACACTAGACATTAGAGTCTGATGAAGTCTGTCTTGTGCAGACTGGACAAAAGCTTTAAATACACACGTGAGTTCAGGCCAGAGAACCAAGAACATTTGTGAAAACTACAAAAGTAAAAGAGGTTCTCCTGCATTTGTCTCCTCTAACATTAACACTCAGAAACATTTCATACAATTCATTCATTGTTGAACGTACCTGTGAGTCCATAAAGCTCCTCTTTCATGGAGCAGCTGTCTCTGTGGTCGAGGAAGGAACACACTGTTGTGGAGCAGCAGTGAACATATGTGGTGACCAAGTCAAACCAAATAACACACAAGAGGAAAACAAGATGGACAACAACTATAACTAATACAAGACAAAAACTAACTAAAGCCTGACCCTCTCTCTGACTTGGCAGCACATGGTTTGGTCTGATGAGCTGGCTTTCAGATTTAAGAGGCCCCACCCCTCAGACACACCTTTTGCTCAACCAGGAAGTGAACCGCCCCCAACAAGCACAGTAAGTCATAGACAAAGAAACACATGGTGAATATAACAGAAAAGAGCTTGTTTAACCCCACAGTGTGAGAATGTGTTCACTCCATTTAAACAGTGTGAGAATGTGTTCACTCCATTTAAACAGTGTGAGAATGTCCATCCATCCATCCATTTTCTGTAACCGCTTATCCGTGAGGGTCGCGGGGGGCTGGAGCCTATCCCAGCTGACATTGGGCGAGAGCCAGTTCATCACAGGGCTGACACAGAGAGACAGACAACCACACACACTCACATTCACACCTATGGGCAATTTAGAGTCACCAATTAACCTATTATGCTGCATGTCTTTGGACTGTGGGAGGAAGCCGGAGTACCCGGAGAGAACCCACGCAGACACGAGGAGAACATGCAAACTCCACACAGAAAGGCCCTGCCGGCTCGGGGATTCGAACCCAGGACCTTGCTGTGCGGCGGCAGCGCTAACCACTGCGCCATTGTGCCGCCCGTGTGAGAATGTGTTCACTCCATTTAAACAGAGTGAGGCAGTGATGATCAAACTAGACTGAGGTGGTTTCTGTCACATGTATGACTACTACATTGTCTTGAGTACATATAAAGCAGTGAAGCACTTTCAAAATTCAAACCTTTCTCTATGTGTTAAAATCTGTACCTGGTAAAACAAACCACTCAGCTGATTCATCAAGAGACAAACCAGTTGCTGCTTCAGACGTCATATGTCACATGTTTGAAGAGTGTGTCGGAGCGTTGGTGTCTGACTGCCATCACTAGTGTGAGGATACAAGAAAATGAACAAGATTCACATCAAACAAACTGTGTCATGTGAATTGTTTGGGTGTGTTTGACTGCAGATGAAATGAAACCTGAGCAGGTGAGTGTGACTGACTGTTAGCATGTGTGACTGTTAGCATGTGTGACTGTTAGCATGTGTGACTGTTAGCATGTGTGGCTGTTAGCATGTGTGACTGTTAGCGTGTGTGACTGTGGTCACCAAACATTTAGCACTCTTTTTAAAGACACCACTGGTACACAGCAACAAAATATTCTCTGCATCTCCAACCATGAACAGAAATGAACCAGAAATGTTAAAAGTACTGGTGTTAAAATGTTTAAAGGGACATTCAACCTGAAATCTGTTTTTTCCTCTCTTCTGTTCTACTATTTATCCATCCAGAAGGTTTGGTGAGTTGCAGAGTTTTGAAAATGTCTGTCTTCATGTTTTCTGTCTTGTTACAGTCGCTCCTGACCGTTTTGTCTCTATTTTCCAAACTTTAGCTATCCTCCTTTTTATGATTGCCTGACTTTTTGTAAGCAACTTTGTTAAGCTGTACCCTCTCTAAACATGCTGGTAGAGAGAGTTTTTGATCTGTTTTTTTGCAGTGGAAATACTTTTTTCACTCAGCCGGGCCATTGTTTGTTGATATTGTTGCCTAGCAACTCCATGCCGGAGGGATCAGCTGATCGCTCTTAAGCTAGCCGGCATTGCGGCCAGATCAACAAGCATACCTGAAGAGCTCTGGATACGGACGCACAGAGGATGCAGGGGAGGAATGAAGCAGCGGAGGAAGAGAACCGGGTCGAAGCTACGTAGGCTTATGGAGAAGAGGAGATATAAGCCGTGTCCCCCCTCTCTCATCATGGGCAACGTGAGGTCGCTGGCTAATAAGATGGAAGCGCCAACAGCACTCGCCAGGAGTCAGAGGGAGTACTGGGAGTGTAGCCTCATGTGCTTTATGGAGACATGGCTGCACCAGGACATACCGGACAACAACGTGTCCATCAGCGGCTTTCAGACTGTTCGGGCCGACCGGGACTGCACCAAGAGCGGTAAGCTTAAAGGAGGGGAGCTGGCCGTTCTACTCAACAACCGTTGGTGTAATCCTGGTCACATTACCATCAAGGAACGTATCTGTTGCCCGGACATTGAACTGTTGGCTATTGGACTCAGGCCGTGTTGTTTGCCATGGGAGTTTTCACATGCCATTGTTGTGACTGTGTACATCCCTCCCTCTGCCAACCCGACGTCGGCATGTGACGTCATTCACTCTGCCATAGCCCGTCTCCAGACTCAACACCTGAGTGCATTCATCGCCATCTCGGGTGACTTCAATCATGTCACCATGGCAACGACACTTTGTTGTTTTTACTCTAGTATGTTAACCACTGCTGTATATATTTGTACATATTGCTTTATATAATATGCTGTACATATTTTTAATATTTTATTTTTATTCCTTAAAGTTTTATCTCTACATAATATTTCTATCTTAATTTCTATATTTTATTCTTCTATAATGGGTGCAACTGTAACACTAACAATTTCCCCCCAGGGATCATTAAAGTATTTCTGATTCTGATTCTCTTGAATATAATGGAACTAAATGATACTCGACTTGTGGTAAAAAATAAAAGTTCAACATCAACGTCTCTTTCTCCAGTTTCATGTAAAAACTTCTGAGCTTAAAATTGCTTCAGTCCTCCTAAAGTTAGAAAACATCAAAGTTTTCAGAATTCCCCTTGTCAAGAGCAGAATGTACATTGACATTGCTCTCTACACTTTATCAAACTGACATAAGATTCTTCAACATTATGTCTCCCAGGCTTAAAGACGTCTGTGCCAGAGTGATTTCTGTATTTATGACTTTTGAATTTCTCATAGATGTTGGTTTTATATCCACAGTTTTGGAACACACATGTTACACACATGTACTGTCAGCTCTCTTCTGTCTGTTATCTGAGACACTGAGGCTCCAGACTCCCACTAGGGGTCGCCAAAACTTCACAGGGCTTGAAGCGAGGCCTTCTTCATTATAAGGGTGTAAGAAAACTTCAACAATACAGTAGGCCTGTATCTCAGCAAAAAAACAAAACATTTTAATGATTATATTATTATTTAAGATGTAAAGTTAAAGAAAATGTCACAGGATAAGAGCACAGTGAAGAACTTGACACAAGCTACATTCACAGAGCCTCAATCTGTTAAACAGACTCATCCTGCATTAGAAAAGTACACAGTTAAAACAAGCAAAGAGCTAATAGAACAACGGCCAAGTGAAAACACTGACTTTGTCAAAAAAGATGCCTGTTAAATATGTATATTGTTCAAAATGTAAAAAATACTCAATGCAGACAGAGAGTTGTATAAAAAGTTCCCCAAAATATCATCTGATATCTGATAAATGATAAATGTCTCGTCAAACTTTCTGCAGTTACTGTGTTCACTGTTTGGTTTCATCGTACAGTTTATCACTTGTTCTGCACTGTTATTGTCATGAATGAACATGAAATATTCATGAAATATGTCATTTAGTCAGGACTCATCAGTTTACTTCATAATAGAAAAGGGTTTCCTTCAGGAAAAGGTTTGTGAACCACTGATCTAATAAAGACAATAATACCTAAAAAGACCTCAAAGGATTTACAAGAACCCAAACCTGTCACTATGTTGTTTCTACACTCTGACACTTTCTGGTTATGAGCTGGAATGTGTGTTTGAGACAACAACTTCTATTGTTAACAGAGAAGCTATTATAAAGAAATTTTGAATATTTCAATAATAATAAAATAATTAATTCTCTCAAATATCAGTTTTAGTTCTGGGATCATGAATCCACAATCAGCTGGCCTTCATTCCAAATGAAAGTCAGCATATTAATAACGTTTCCCTCCCAGCTCTTCACTCCACTAATAAACTGATGCTACCTTTGATATTTGAAGCAGCAGCTAAACTCAAGCAGACGACATCCAAACAACAAGCTGCAAGAAAACATTGAAGAGAGCTGAGCACACCTACTTTTCCTCACCTGACACAAGTCTTTCATCAAAGAATGAAAAGAGCTGCTCAGTGTCACAATCAGGACTTTATGCATGTTGATTTATTTTTGTTAGTTATGTGAGGTTTCAAGCATGAATTTACTGTGACAGTTTTATAGAAGGTAAATGTGTCAAATGGAGTGTATTCATTTAGTGTCAAAGCAATGAAAAGTGATCCACAGTTTAGTCCAAACTGACTTTGTTGTGTTGACTGTATGAAGAAATGTCAAAAAGTCAACTGAAATTGTTTGTTACCAGTTTGAAAAATGTGAAAAACTAATACAGTATAAAAGGCCTTTGATGATGCGTCAACATTCTAGAACCTGCTAGAACCTTATATAACAGGGAGCCTTTAGAACACTCAGGACACACACAGCTTCAGAAGTTGAAAAGATGCAGTTGGACTGGACAGGAGTTGGTTTTCATTCAGTAAGAAACAATGACTCTTTGACATTTCAGACAGATTATTTTCAACTTGCTCCTCTTAATGATCAAGTGACCAACAGTACTTTCATCGTGCGTTTAGAAATGTGTTTTGTTTGAAGACACACTTGAAAATCATGTGAACTGCTCCTTTAACTTGGAGCGCTTGGCTGCTACAAGCATTTGAAATCACACTTACAGGAAGGCTTAGAAATCAAATGTCCAGTCAGAGGATGTGATTGCAGCTTTACAGTTACATCCACTTTAGCCTCACATTTTTCAAGGAAGCATAAAGATCTAGATCACACCTTGTTAGGTTCAAGGTTCAAGGTTCAAGGAGTCTTTATTGTCCCCATGGGGCAAATCGCTCTACAGCCAGCAGTAACAAAACAGTCAACAATCAAAGAGTAACAACAACATATAGCACAGAAGACAACAATAAATCTTCCACAAGTGGTTAAAAGAGTTAGTAAAAGAGTTAATAAAGAGGGTTAGTAAAAACACTTGAACACACTTAAAAACACAGCCAAACAAACGGACGCCTCACACACTGCTGCTGCGTGTCGCCATAACCAGCGCCACCAGGTGTGTCTGAACCTGCTGAGCCAAGTAGTCTACTTAGTCAGTCTTGTTCTGACACTTCTGTTGAGACCATTTGCTGTGGATGAAACTCTATTTACAAAACTTTGCCCTTCTGTATCTAAAATTACAAGGCAAGTTGTTGCTACCAGCCAGTACCATACAGATGATCCTTGAAGACTTTCAAAATGCTCATGAACTTGGCCTGTCACATCCACTTATGATGTTAAGTGACAAACTGAAAGGACTTAGAATACAAGAGGCAACTATAAACAACATCATTGATGAAATTAACAGGGGAGATCTTCTTAAGCTGTGTAACAGGGACATTTTGAACACAGACCAAAAACGGAAGAGCGTTTTTAAAAAAAGTTTCAACTATGTTGAGCCTGTGCCTTGTCTTTTGGGCAGTGATGAAAATGGCAAGGAGTGCTTTTCCCAGAATATTCCTGTACATGAGACATTAGCTACACTGTTTAAAAGTGAGTCTGTAAGAGAACAACATGCCACTACACATTTACAACCAGCTACTGAAAATCTCATTCAGGATATGAGAGACAGAGAGGGATTCAAGGGCAATCAGCTATTTAAAACAGACCCTTCCTCTGTTGGTGTGATCCTATACCAAGATGCCTTTGAGGTCGTGAACCCATTTGGTTCAGGAAAGAAAAAACACAAAGTGTTAGCGGTTTACATGACCCTGATTGACATTTTGCCAACAACAGATCCTCAACAGATCACATGCAACTTGTCCTGCTATGTAAAGAGAACAATTTCAAATACTTTGGTGTGAACAAAGTTTTGAACCATTGATCAGAGACCTCAAACTTTTAGAGGATAGAGGTATTTTGACACATGATGTTAGAGTAATAAAAGGAGCTTTCCCAGATAGCAGCTGACACTGTGCCGGATCCGTCCACAAGTCGCCAGATTCGCATAGCAGTCACGCCCGCTGAGCGCCTGTGTACCAGTTGTGGCCGGGACCGTCAGACTGACAAACGAAATGATTGGATAGGGGCTGTTAAGGGGCGGACTGTGCTGACCAAACGCGCCATGTTTTGAAATTTAACAGCCAATGCGTCACGTCACCGCAGCAAGCGGCAGAAAGTTGGACACCAGGAGAACAGGCATTCAACAGGTGTCAAACAGGATCACGAAGAGTGGAAAATATTACAAGTAAGTGTTTAATTTAACATAATACTTGCTATGAACGATATCGGCATTTTTTTTTCTTTCATTCTTGGGCTCTCCTTAAAGTTATCTTTTGAATGACGATTGGCATTGCTAGCGTCAGCTAACGTTAACGTAACTAGCAGTTTCTTACTGAAAATATTAAAACAACACAAATTAATTCAGTGACATAACGTTCTGTTTCTGTTGTAAGCGGACTGCATGACTGAAAATTATATTCAATCAAGCGTCAATGTAACCAAGCGCTAACTAGCACACGAATTGTTAGCATCTGACTAAGGGTAGATAGCCTGTTCACATTAGTTTTATTATGATTCAAACGTGTGTCTGCCCTTGTCGGGGATCTTCAACGTTAATTTTAGCACAGGGCTTAAGCCACATGCTGGTAACTACGCTGCCTAACGTTACTAAATTATATTTACAATGACTGTAACATGAGCTTTAATGCGACGAAGAGTAAGTTATGCTTGGCGCACACGAGAGGGTTTTCAAATTGTAACACGAACGTAACCAATTTGCAAACGTGGGAGACAGATATAGCGACAAACTTAACGTTATTTTTATTATGAGGACGCATGCAGGAAAAGACGCAGTTTAACACATTTAATTTTTTGTAACCTTACTTTGCTAAAAGAAATTGTGAACGTGAATCAACGTGTGCACTGCAGGCTGTGACACACACAGAAACTGTTTGACTAGTTTTGTAGTCCTTTTGAGCGGATGTTGGCGTTGTCCTTTCTATGTTGGCTCACTAAAAAAACTACAACCAGTTCCCAGCCCAGTGGGGGCTATTGCTTTACACCCGATCAGTCAAAGTTCATTAACGTAAAGTTTGACTCGACGTGAGCAGGAGCTGCCTTGACATGACGAGTTTTATTTGAAGCGGAATTGACATTGTTTGGCATTGTTTAGTTCCACATTTTAGAGCGCTGATTCGGGCATTAGTTTGAACTAAAGTTAATTGTTAGCCTCAAACTGCACTGCCACAAAATAAATGCCACATGCTAACGCTATTGGTCAGTGTTTAATTGCTGTTACTGTCGTGTTGCAAACTTTGTTTTATGAGGCTTTGCCTTTCTTCATTGATTCTGTTGCAGTGGCAATACTTGCCAATTGTAATGAGTTAACTCTTGACATTAACTAAGCTCAAACTATATTATACACGTAATGCCTTAGTACTAAAACATTTAATTAATGTTTCTCTCTCACAGACTTGTATTTTCTTTAAGCAAAAATCTGTAATGTTAAAACACCTGTACAATGTACAAATGGAAAATGCTGCCAATGTAATTAAGCAGATAACATAAGAATACTCTTAACACAGTTACCATCTATGTACTGCGATAGCTTTGTTCAGCCACATAGGAGAATGTAAATGGTTATGCTGTCATTGGACAAAATAATTTAAATGTGCTGTGAAATTCACCTTTAACTAAATATATGTCAACAGTTGCAGCACTTTATGTTATAAAACACTCCCCCTAAAAACCTCCTCTTTTCTCCCGGTAGGTCAACAGCTGTTCCTGTGCTGATTGCTGAAGACGTAAGTAAAAGATGGAAGCAAAGATTGTTTCTAACTCCACTCTGAGAAGGCGTGCACGAAGAGACCCTAAGAGAACACTACAGCAAATTAGTGATGAGTACAGCATTAATTTGCCTGTCAGTGCTGATGACTGGACTGGAGAAAGGGTGATGGATGACATTTGTAGTGAAAATGCAGTAGTGCGGGAGGACAATGCAACACACATTGACATGAGCACCAACATTTCTGACCATGATGTGGATGTAAACACTTTTGACCATGTGGATGCGGACATTTATGACCTTCCTCAGTGTAGTAGCTCAGACTTGTCTGAATCTGATGATGAAGGCATTGAGCCATGTAGTCTCAAAGACAACATCTGTAGTTGGGCCCTAACCTTTGGAATCTCACTTGTTGCTCTTACAGCACTTTTAAGTATACTGAGATCTTACCACCCAGACTTACCAAAAGATGCAAGAACTATCCTAAAGACTAATACTCAGTACACTATTCAAAACAAGTTTGGGGGACAGTATCACCATTTTGGCATATTGTCTCCATCAAAAGGACACTGTCTCAAATCACTGACTCACTTACTGATTGTTTTACCTTGAAGTTGCAGATAAATATTGATGGGTTACTTCTGTTTAAGAGTGCAACTTTGGCCTATTTTAGGACTGTTAGTTAGTGTTCCAATGAAAGAGCCTGTCATTATTGCTTTATTTTGTGGCTCCAGCAAACCACAATCAGCTGCAGATTTTTTAAAGGATTTTGTTGTTGGGCTACAGGAACTGGAAAAGGGCTTTGACTTTAATGGAAAACGGCTTTTTCTGAATGTTGACTCTGTAATATGTGATGCACCTGCAAAAGCATTTGTAAAAAATATAAAGCCACATAATGGATATTACAGTTGTGACAAATGTGTGCAACGAGGACTATATGTGAACAGACGGATGACTTTTCCATTAACTGATAGCACGCTAAGGACTGATGAATCTTTTGCACAGTGGGTTTATGAAGATCATCAAAATGGTCAAAATCCTTTTCATGGTTCAAATGTTGGCATGGTGTCACAATTTCCAATGGACTATATGCATTTGGTTTGTTTGGGTGTGGTTAGAAAGTTGTTGCCGATGTGGCTTAGAGGTCCTCTCAAATGTCTGATCGCATGAAAGAGCTGCGACCTTATATTCCTGTGGAATTTGCACGGAAACCACGGTCATTTAGAGAAATAGACCGATGGAAGGCCACTGAATTTAGACAGTTTCTACTGTATATTGGCCCTGTCCTTCTGTCTTCATTTTTGCCAAGCAATATGTACAACAACTTCATGTTGCTGTCCACTGCCATTGCTATTTTAATCAGTGTGGACCTCTCATTGTCCTACAGTCAATATTCTCAGACACTACTTAAAACTTTTGTATCACATTTTGGTGAGATATATGGCAAAGATGCTATTGTGTATAATGTGCATGGTTTAGTTCATCTTCCAATGGATGTACAGCAGTTTGGTTGTCTGGATTGCATTTCAGCATTTCCCTATGAAAACCACCTCCAAAAGATAAAGAGACTTGTTAGAAAACCAGATCGCCCTTTTGCTCAGATTATTCGAAGACTGTCAGAGCAAACTTCTTTCAGGGCATCTGCTGCAGCTACTGATGGGGCTTCTGGTGTGGGATCAAGCTCCTTAAAAATACAACACTTTGATGGACCGATTTCAGATGGACTTGATGTGAAAGCACAGTACACTCAGTTACATACTGACAAATGGACAATGAAAATCTCAACAGGGAACAACATCTTTTTTATTGGAGATGATGTTTGTGTGATTAAAAACATTGTTAAGTGCACTGATGGAATATATGTTGTATACAAGGTCTTCTCAGAAAGGTCACTTTTCTTTCAGTACCCATTCAGGTCTGACTTTCTAAATATATTCTGTGTCTCTCATCCATCAGGCCGAATCAAGTGTGCAAAAGTGTCAGAAGTTACAAAAAAGTGCATGGCCCTCCCTCATAGGGGAGGTTTTGTGGTCATGCCTTTACTGCATGGATTGAAACAATAGTTAATGATGTTCAGTGTGATCTTCATATTTGATGGGATGTGAGCAGTCTGTGGTTTATGATTTGGAAGAACAATCAATGTCGGTCTATATGTACATTTGTTTCAAATGGCAGAACAATTGCACACTTATGCACATTTCAGTGAAATTATTAATGCTAGCTGCCATCCAAAATTTGACATTGTGTACCAATGGAATGCACTCTCTTGTTGTCTTATTTTCCCCTATTGATTTCCTTCATTTACAGGATGTTTCATGTAGTCCAGTTTTTAAATGAGCAAAAGTCTGTGTCTGTGGTGCCACAGTCTTGGTACAGCAATGGAGCAACATATTGGCCATCGTATAAAAGTGACGAAAAAATCAACAAAGCCGCAAGATTAGCAGAGCAGCCAAGCCAACACTGGGCCAAACATGATGTCAGAGTGTTAAAGACATGTGGTAAAAAAGATTTCTATTTTCCATTTCCAATTCTAGCTTTAAGTACAACTTGAATGTAATTATTTACAATGAATTAAGTAATTTTGAGTTGATAAGTTTACAGCATTATTTGTATGTCAGTAGTTATCAATTATCATAACCTTGTGTGAAATGATTAATACCATATTCTATATTTGGTTCAGTTTCTGATTTTGAAAAACTTGAAAATATGACTTGGACCATTATTTTAAGATGGTCACACTAAACAAAAATCTACATTTACATGTGATTATATACATACATGCAGTAATAAGAGGCATGTTTATGTGGAGATTTGGTCATGGTCCTTCATATGTTAACTCTAAATTGTTTATTTTAGATGATTATACATCAGCTTGGCAGGTGATGAAGAAATCCTTGAACTGCAAGACATCAGAGCTTGACTCTGATCATGATGAGGATGAGATGGCAACACAGCGCCTTAAAAGGAAACGTAAACCAATGTAAGTCCAAATAGCAGTCAGATTTATTGTTAAAATTTGACATTTTCTTTGGCATTAATGCATATTTTCTTTGTATTAATAGCCACCGCTTAGGTGATACAGATGATGAAAGTGATCAGGAAGAGGTTCCTCAAAACAACCAGGCCCGATCACCACAGCCATCAAAATCCAATTCAAGTAAAACTCAGCAGTCCTCATCATGCCCTGCGCCACCAGTGCCATCTCCTTACCGATCATCACTTCCTGAGTCACCACCGTCACTTCCACCACCACCTGTGTCATCTCCTCACCGGTCATCATCACTTAATGAGTCATTACTATCAATACTGCCACCAGTATCATCTCCTCGGGCATCTTCTCCAAGGTAAATGAAAGATGACTGTATTGTTTGTGTTTTGATTTATTGTTTAAAAAAAAGTAGAGAATTATGTTTGTGTGTGAGATTATGCCTTCAAACCGCCAGTTCTTCATGGCTCTCCTTTCTTTAAACCCCATATCAAGATGCCAAATTCCACCTTCACATTGGTCGTCTCTGAGCCCCATTCAATCTCCTCATCGATCATCACACTTTGTGTCATCTCCATATTGGTCACCATCACGCCGAGTCTCATCTCCTCATCATCGGTCATCATCACGCCCAGTCTCACCTCCTCATCGGTCATCATCTCGCCCAGTCTCACCTCCTCATCGGTCATCATCACGCCCACTCTCACCTCATCATCCGTCATTGTCATGCCCAGTCTCACCTCCTCATCATCGATCATTGTCTCACCCAGCCTCATCTCCTAATTATCGGTCATCGTCTCACCCAGTCTCACCTCCTCATCATCGATCATTGTCTCACCCAGCCTCATCTCCTCATTATCGGTCATCGTCTCACCCAGTCTCACCTCCTCGTTGGTCATTGTCATGCCCAGTCTCATCTCATCATCAGTCATCGTCACGCCCAATCTCATCTCATCATCATCGTCATCTCATCATCATCGGTCATCATCACGCCTAGTCTCATCTCCTCATCATCGATCATCGTCACGCCTAGTCTCATCTCCTCATCATCGGTCATCGTCAAGCTCACTGCTATCTCCTCATTGGTCATCTCATCACGTCCCAGTGTCCATCTCCTCTCATCCATCGCCAAGCTCACTGCATCTCCTCATTGGTCATCGCCATCATCGTGCCAAGTGCCACCTTCTCAGCCCTCCTCATCCTCTGCACCCCACTCACAGTCATCCTTGTGGTCTCAAGACACTCCTGAACTCTTCAGGCCATCTTTGAGAGTGGGGCGATCAGGAATAGAGCAGATACCTTGCTCTGGTAAGTTTCCACGACTGTACTTCCTAACTGCACATCAGCTTCAATGTTTTGGTCATAATGATCATTACTTCTGTTGATCTTCAGATCTATCATTCCTCTTAAGATAATGTTGTGTTTGGTGGGACAATAAACAAGTAACCTCGGCAAATAGCCTTTGTAGATAAAGATATACTCGCCATCATAGCCATGCTTATTGGCTAAAATATTGTTTGATAAAACACACATGACAGAAATCCAAATACAGATGCTTCTCCACAAATACTTCTCATGATTAACTTTTGGTTTTTAATCACAGGGCACATCATTTAGTCCTCTACACAAAGTAATGTGTAACCCAAAAGACACAACATTTATGTGATGATGCAGCTTTCTTTGTCTCTATCTCTCTCTCTCTCAGCTGCTGAACTTCACATACTTAAACTGCTTGAACACATGAAGCACCAGCTAACACAACTGATTGCATTGGTCAACTTGATTCCTGGGAGGATGGTTGATGAATGTCCAACTGAAGTACCTGAAGGTATTCAGTTTCCCTTTGGCTCACTGGAGGAGGTGGAACACTTCGAGGAGTGGCTGAAAGAACCGCACAATTCCTCACAGAAAAAGAACTTGGTATGAACTGATTTGTCCTAACATTTTAACCATTAGAGCCACCAGATGTTTAACATGATGACAATCTTTCTCTTCACTCTTGGTGTGAATGTTGACTAGCATCTTCTGCAGAATCTGCACTTTAAAACCCCTTCATTTCACGTACTTCAACGTGTAACTAGATGAACCTCAAAACCATTTTAATCTGCATAAAACCAGTGTATATATGCTTTTAACAGTGTTGTTGATTGATCATGGTCCAAATCTAGATAGTTTAGTGCAAAGTATAAAATCTGCACTTTATGCTAAAATTGTGCACTGCCTTTGACCAGTTGATAGTTCACTATGTCAAACTGTTATCAGTTTGATATGGTGGTAGTCTCTCTAAACTTTCAAGTCATTATAATGACAAAAATGACAGGACATGTAATTTCTTGTTATAATTTGTCTTAATTTTTAATCTCCCCAGATTTCTGTCCTGGCTTCCATTGGGGGACAGGACACGAAGCATGTTACCTGGAACATCCTGTCACACATTTTTTGTGATAGTGTGGCCAAGAAAATCTGTTGGAAGGGAGCAAATGGAAAGATGGCATTCAGACAAATGACATTGAGAGCAGTACTTGTACGTGAGTACAGAATGCATAAACATGACATTAGAAAAGTTACAATGTTCTCTTAGAAACTGCTTTACATGTCTTTTGGAGCTTAGGCATATGCTAAAATTTTTTTTTAATTTTTCATAATAGCATGAAACTTTGTATAGTTTAGGGCCTGAACATTTTCAGATAGGAAGCAGAATTGTCTCATCGTTTCCATGGCAGCCATTTTACTTTCAGCCATAGCTGAATTTATTGCATCTTACACCTGAACCAAGATTAACAGAAAAGGAGATGTCTACCCCAATTTTTGGATGGTCAAGAATTGCAGTGATATTAAACACATCATAACCTGTTCAGATGAATAGTTAATTGTGAATTCAGTGAAGTAAGAGGGTGTTCAAAAATAGGTATAGGTAAGACTTTGTCATATCATGTCTGTTTCATGAATGTTGTGTATAGTTTTCAAAAGCGACATATTAAATATTCTACTCTCTACAATCACCAAGATAATTATCAAAAGGATTAAGTCTTAGAAATAGTTAAAAGTTGTTTACTCATCATGCATGCAGAAGACATGGTTTGACAAAATCACACCTTCGTCTGCAAATCCTCTGCTTCCACAGGCAGCAAGTGAGGTTGAGGACAGGGAAGGATTAACTAATGATCACACTTGTTTTAATGATCAGAGAGCTGCAAATGAGTGGCTCCATACCTGAAAATGTCCAGGGCCCTAAACTGTACGACTGTACCCAAGGTTCATGCTTTTATGAAAGGGTGAAATTTTTTTGACATAATAGATAGAAAAGTCATTTTCCTACTCACAGTGTCTCTGAATTCACCTTTAGCTGTTCACCTGGACAGTTTGATGCCATATGTAGTATCAAAGTAACAGTAACAAAGGGGTAGACGTCACCTTTATGTGTTATCCTTGGTTCAGGAGATATGATGCAAAATGCATAATACAATTATGGTTGAAAGTAAAATGGCTGCCATAGCAACCACAAAGCAATTCTGCAATTGCTCTATATCTGAAAATGATCATAGCTCCAAACTGTACAGCTGTATCAGTTGTATGTAGTTTCATGCTTTTATAAAAGTCTACAATTCACCTCAAATTTTACATAAAGCATCTGGACTTTGTGTTGCTTACATTAATTTGCTGTGAATGTTGTTTGTATAGGTGCTGTACGCAAATGTCATGTTGCAAAGCAAGCAACAGACATGGACATCAATAAATATGTCATCAGATGGTTCAATTTAGCATCTGACCGTGGAAGTGGTCGTCGGGACCGGGAGCGCAGGTAACACTAGATGCAACTGATATTTTAATCAAAGTATCCTACTGTTAACATGGCTGTTTGTCACTGCCTTGTAATGCACAGAATATTGCATGTCATAGTTTGAGTTTTCTGGTATTTCAGTTACAGTAAATAGCCACTACGGAGTTTGTTTTTTGTTTTGTTTTTTTCTTTATCAATAAATCATTTGTAATCACAAATATTTTTCATCCCTAGGTCTGCAGCTCAGAACCAGAGGCTGCACGATGACTTGTGAAACCCATATGACCAACATACTCAAGTGTTTCGCCCTGTTTGTGAGTTAATGTCTGTTTCAAGGTTCAGATTACAGTATTTGTTTACTGAAATTACTAATCTCATCTCAAATGTAAGGTTGCTTGTTTCACAAAATAGGATCTTTATTTAAAAAAAGACATGTTAATCTTTGGAAAACAAAACTGTTCTACTGTGTTTGTGACAACTTGAAAATGTGTTGTATGGTTCTGTGATTTGATTTGGAAGTAATCTTTTTAAATGTATTTTTTTAATTAATATTTATTTTTTTGTTTATCATGTATTTTTTATTATTAAAATGTATTTTTGTTTATCATGTATTTTATTATTAATGTGCATTTTTTGTCTTATTTTATTTTTTAGTGTTTAACTAAAGGTATAACCTACAACACTTGAATTTTCATGTTTACAGTTTAAACTTGAATACTTACTATGGCAGCCTTGTGTTTTCAGATATGCTGTTTACAGTGTTATGTTTTAGCATGGTTTTATACAACAGCATGCTGCTAATCGTTAAACTGTGTGCAATGTAATGGTGCACCTTGTTACCATGAATAAATGGCACTTTAATGAAACCTTAATGAAAAGTATTGTCATTATTCATTTTAATAGATTGACAAATTTAATTTGCCATTTAGACACCTTAAAGTATGATACATTTCAATACTGAAAACAGTTTTGGTACAAATCTGGACCACATCTGGTCCAGAGCTGATCAGAATGTAATTTTTGGGTAACATGTGTGCCTTATTTGGGCTGTATATTAACTTGTATTTTGCTGCTCTGGACCAGTTCTGGCCCAAAGCTGTTGCAGATCTGGCAAATGAGTCCATACCAGGTCAGGCCCATTGTGCAAAAAGACACTGGTGCGGATGTGTTTTACCAATTCGGAACAAACTTTTTAGCACATCTGGCCCATGTCCGGTCCAGTTATATTTTGCTGTCTGGGTTAGTTGCCATTTCAGGAGACAACCTGGGATTACACACCATTTGGGGTTTTGTAGAAAACTTCAGCCGATCGAGGTATTTCTGCCGCTACTGTGAGATCAACATGTAGCCTGGTCATTTTTTAGAGTGCATTTACTTTTGTTTTCATATATGTACCATTGTGTTTTTGTTTATTATTGTGACTTTGATATTCTGTAATACTTACCTGTGCAGCCAAGTAGGCTGAGCAGTAATTATGAGAACACAGTCACCAGACAGGTATGACAGCATTAGAATAACTACACCCATTTTGGCTCACTGGCGCTCCCTAGTGGCGCAATTAAGAGAGGGAAGTGAAGGTGCAGTGTGATGAGTTACTCTCGTGTTTTGCCTAGAGGGAGACAGACACGGAGCGCATACGGCAGCACCAGCAGGTAGCCTCGTGCAGAAAGTTGAAGCAAGTTAACCGCTAATGATAACGTGGAGATATTCTTGAAAGCTGGAAGAGAAGTTATACAACAGCCACAAAGCTGCCGACCCCGTCAAAACGGCGTGTGTATCGAATATTCCCGGTGAGTTAGCTGCTTGCTAACAGCAGAATTAGCACTCTGTCGTCGTTGCTAACCCTGAGAAATGTCGCTTAGCTTGAGAGTTGTTGCTTTTATGATGTAAAACCAGTCGGGATAAGCTAATAGCCTGATGAAGCTGTATAAGGTGTTTTCACTCAAAATAGACGAATACTGTGCACTGTAAAAAGGAGGGTTTACTGAGTTAAAACGTCTGTTAGTGCAGTGCATGTTTTATATATTTTGTGTGTTCATGTTGTGATTGTTATGCTTCAGTTAGCTGGTTTATTAAGCTGAACAGACAATATTAATTTATAAGTTTAAAAAATGTAAGTGGAATGCTGTTAAATGTGAAATGGTTTTGATATGTGCAGTATGTAGAGATATATTGGTGCTTTTACTGTTGAGAAGAAATATGTGTGAAACTGTTTATATGGATAACTGAGTGATTATTCTGCACATTTGTGCAGGCTGCTTTTTTGTTGAGACTATTATTACGGACAGAACTGTGCTGCTTGAGTCGCCATCGCCCCGCTGCTTCCTGGTCTTCACCTCCATCATCGTCATCCTCTCATCTCTCACTGGATCTTCGCCGCCATCATCATCCCTGGTCTTCATCCCCACTTCTCATTGGATTCAACCCCCTTCATCCTTTCCATCCTCTTGGGAGCCAGGGTGGTGGTAGGAACTTGATGCACTCATAAAAAATGGTTAAAAACACTTTAAAAACTCATTTAAAAAAAACTTACAGTTGAGCATATTAAAAGCTCCTGGAGTACGGTTGAGTATATTAAAAAAGACTGAATTTCATATTTCCTTGGTTATTACTAAAAGACTAAAGGTAGTTTATTCCGAGATCTCTGGTTTTCAGTTTTGGTTTTATGTTTTGCATTTTATTTTTTGTTTTGTTGTTGGGCCCCAACATTTAAAACTACTGAACTAAACTGGGTCTGATTCTAATTGCCCCATCCAAATATTAAATGCCAGATTGGATAGTTAATTAGCCACAGCAGTTTTTGTTGAAGTGGACTATAAATGCATCAGTAATATAATTTTTCTGTGTTAACTGAGTTGTAATTGGTCTGGTATATGGGTGCAATTCCTGTTTCATGCCCAGTAAGTATGCAAAAGTTGTGATTCTTGTTACAAAATGGTATGTGTAGTGTTGTGAATGAAAAAATAATTGTGAGGTTATTGTTATAACTGAAAGTGAATAGCTGAAAATAAGACAGTATAAGAAACAATAATACACTACAGTTAAACTTAAAAGGCATCTGGTGTTTGGTGTGAGTTATTAAGGGAAGGTTTGGGTAATGTCCTTGTATATTCCTCTGCTTTATCACTTGCTATTCTCCTCATAGAGAACCTAGATACTTAGATATACCTGTTAACTTGACAACACATACGTCAGGTGGGTTACAAACAGAAATGCATTTGTGAATGAACCACATATGTGTGGGACGACAAGAACTGCTCAGTCCCATCAACGTCATTTGCAAGGCTTAGACACCAGTGTTGCTGACTCAGCATGCGGCATCAAGATGGACTCTCCTTTTAACCAGCTTACTTATTTTCATGTGTGTCAGCCAGGGCTCCCGCCATGTCTGGTGCATGACTTGTTTGAGGGTATTGTGTGTTATGACCTTGTCTTGTTTATTAGTCAGCTGGTTCAGGAGAAGCACTTCACCTACTTACAACTGAATAGATGTAAAAATCAATTCAAATACAAGGGAAATGATGCCAGCAGCAAACCAGCAGATGTGTCTCATGGAAGCCAACGATTGAGTGGACATGCAGTCCAAAATTGGTGCTTTCTTAGGTTGCTACCTCTCTTTGTGGGTGGCAGAATTAAAGATCTGACTGAAAATGAGGTATGGCACCTCATTCTGCAGCTGAGAGAGATCGTGGAACTTGTTTGTGCAGCAGCTATTACAGCAGGCCAAGTGGCATATCTGAAAGTCCTCATTGAAGAATATGTTGCAAGTTGTCAAAGGCTTTTCCCTGCCAGTCCGTTAAAACCCAAGCATCACTACTTGTGCCATTACCCAGAGCTCATTCTTCATTTTGGCCCACTTATACGCCTGTGGACACTACGGTTCAAAAGCAAACACCTTCTTCAAACAGTGTGCCAGAAAATTCAACAACTTTAAAAATCTCTGCAAAACTCTTGCAGAAAGACACCAACTATTGCAAGCCTACTTGAGTGTAGGCAGTCTCTTCCCTTCGGCTGTGCGTGTTTAAAAGGGTACAGAGTTTTATGTGAGTGATTACAACGATAGGATCAGGGCATGTGTAGCTGGTCAAAATTTTGAGTCACACTCTGCAGTAGCTTGCAATGAAGTCACAGTGAAAGGCACAGTATGCCGAAAAGGAATGTTTGCTTTGCTTGAGAGTACTAATGGAGAACTTAATGCTGGAAAAGTTGTTCTTATTATTCAACAGTATATACAGTATAAAAGCTGTGGATAATATTATAAAAGCTATGACAGCAAACTACAGTGTTCTAATGATTTATTCTTGTAATATTTAAGTGTGTGATTAGTGACCTTACAATAACAATACAATATTGTGTGTGTGTGTGTGTGTACACCTGTGTTTCACTGTGACATCACAGAAGGCCTTTGATGATGCGACAGCATTCTAGAACCTGCTAGAACCTTATATAACAGGGAGCCTTTAGAACACTCAGGACACACACAGCTTCAGAAGTTGAAAAGATGCAGTTGGACTGGACAGGAGTTGGTTTTCATTCAGTAAGAAACAACGACTCTGACATTTCAGACGGATTATTTTCAACTTGCTCCTCTTAATGATCAAGTGACCACACTGAAAAAACGAACTGGTAAGATTTACTTAATAAAATCCTCGTAACAATTTGCACTCACAATTTTTAAGTAAATTTTACTGCTGAAATATCGTGTACAATTCACTTGACTGCATCAAGTAACATGTACTTACTACTAAACTTAACATTTGTGAAGATATTAAGTAAATGTTATTTTATTTTATTCAAGATAGGAGTTACTTTTAACTTAACAAATTAAGTAAAGTCAATTTCTTTTTTCCATTTACAGAACATCACCTACATGAAAATATTAAGTAAATCTTATATATTTGTAATATTTACCATTATGAAATAAATAAGTAGATTTTTTTTGGTTTGACATTTTAAAATTACCTAGTTGTACTAATTTTTATTACTCATTATAATTATGTAAACATTGCTTATTTTCTTTTGATAAATGTTAAATAAATGTCCTTCTGTGTGCAATCAATATCCTTCAATCACAAATCACAATACTAAAATACAGTGCAAAAAAAAAATGGTATATTTCTTTTAATGCTGAACACAATAATTAACTGTCTAGAAACAAGACAGGTGCATTCAGAATTAGGGCTGCAACTATAGTCGTTTAATCAGTCGATTATTTTGTCAATTAATCTTGACATCCTGAAATATTTAGTTATGTCCCCAACCATTCAGGTTCCTGTCAGAAAGAGTACAAACACCAGAAAATATTCACAATTTAGAAGCTGAAATCAGAGAATTTGGACTTTTTTTTTCTTAAAAACATTACTCAACCAATTAAACAATAATCAAAATGGTGGGCGATTAATTTAATCACTAATCGTTGCAGGTCTATTCAGAATAACCCCTCAATGTTTGTAACAACAGTGATGTAAGACTATGTACAATAGCTTTAAAACCAGGGCAGTGAGACCTCAGAAGCCATAAATGTAACAGTGGCATGACTGACATTAAAAGTAAAGTAAGACTGAACACCCATTCACGTGCCTGTTATGTAAAACAATTAAATCTCCATTCACCAACACACAACTTACCAACATGTAAAATATCACTGCTAATAATACAGTATTCACTGCATTTCAAATGTTTTTAAACCCTAGGAGTCAAAATATAGAACAGCATATCACATGACAAAAACAAGATCAAGTTTTAACCTGATAGAGCTACGTAATACTGACATAAATACAGTCTAAATAACAATAATTTTAGAATGATCAACATTAAGAACCAATGCCACTTCACTGCTTGGTCAAATCCATATCAGTACCTCACTGACACCAAGCATCCTATGGTATCAAAGTTAAAACACCAATTTATCTAGGGCTGCAACTAATGATTTTGATTATCAATTAAACTGTGGATTATTTTCACGATTAATCAAAATGTCAATATATAGTGAAATATGTTGATCAGTGTTTCCCAAAGAGACGTTCTCAAGTGTCTTGTTTTGTCCACAACTAAAGGAGCTGAAACTATTAGAAAAAACAAAACATCTCACTCAACTCACTCATTGCAGCTCTAGATTTATCCATAGATATTGCTAACATTTGTATCTATATTACCCAAAGACAATAGAAAGAATGAAAGCCAGTTACATAAATTATGAACATTCTGCTTTGCATGGTGCCAGACTGTCAGTTCTATTGAGGCTTATGGGAGATAAATGGAGAACCACAATAAAGCCCAGCATATCTAAATTTTATGACCTTTGATGAATAAATTCCTTTGAGCACATTTCAGATAAAATACAGGTGGGTTTTTCCCAATGTTTGCCTCTGAAGCATAGAATGAAGGAAAACATTAAAACCCCAAGTTAACATTTTTTCTGAAGTCCATTGTATACCGTGGGGCCAACTGCTTATGATGAAAGGTATCTTGACATCTTATCCAGACACCCAAAACATCATTTACTGAGATTATTTTTGGGCAGTGGAAGGCCCACATAAAGGCAAGCTGCTGTGTGTAAGTGGAGGGTTAAAGGGAGCTGACAGTTTTAAAAATTAGTCATTTGCAAGACGAAGTGAACTGGGGTGTACCAGCAGCCGAGATTGTCAGGTGCTTGCCGTGGTGATAGCTTTTAAGACAGCAACTTGAACTTTAAAGCTTGCACTTTTGGGGACAGTTTAGTTCCATCCAGCTCCAGGAAAAGTTTCTGAAACACCTCAAAAGTGTAGCGCAGTGCTGGGGGGTATGCAAGGTTGAGGGCATAAATCAGCCCCATAAGCAGTGTGCAAGCTTTAGCTGTATTCCCGCATCCTGGCAAAATCTCCTTGCCTTCGAGGAGGATGGATGCATCCACTGAATCGCCATCAGCTCCATGGACGACAAGAATCTTCATGATGTGCTGTGTGACATCACTGCGGCTGTCCTCCTGCATAAAATCCACAAAAGACAATTCTATTAAGAAACAAATAAAAATAGATATAGTGACTTTATTGACAAAGGAGAATGAACATGTGCTCTTAAAACAGCATAGATTTGATCAGTGGTTCCCAAAAGAATTCAATTTAAATTTTAGGAATGTAATGGTTAGCATGATAAAATCAACCAACTTGTTTGTTTTGCCTGCAGAAATCATATTAATCTAACTTTGTTTCACTCAGGGCTGACAGGTGTTGGGATTGCAATTTATCACTGAAGTTGTCTAGTGGCTGTAAATGTACAATGAAGGTTACAGTTGTTGGCTTTTTTAATGTACCATTTGGGTCATTGCAGAGTGGAATACTGTGTTCCTCTCTGGGTTAATTTGCACTTTAAATTATAAAACAAAAAATAAAAAAAAATAAATAAAAATAAACTTTGGCATTAAAAAATGCTTTACCAGGCAATCTTCAAAAAGCTCGTCCTCTTTTTCACCAAGGAACACTATCAGGCTCTGGATGACAACTTCTCGCTTCATTTCAATGCTGTGGTGCTGAGAAGAGATTAAAATTGTGTCAATACTGATTTATGATTCATACACAATTGTCAAATGAGAACACAAAAGCATACATGGTCAAGGAGCATACTCCTGTAGGGTGATAGAAGAAAAAACACCAAACAGCAAATCTTTGTATTGAACAGCCAAATCTGATTTGACAAATATTATTTGACAGAATTCTGAGTCAGATGCAGCTCTACATACCTGACATAGTTTGTCGAGGAGCGGCTTCAGCTTTCTCCCTAGGACACCTCCCTTGGCCCTTATCAGGGCAATACGTTTTGGTGTATACTGGTCAAGCTTGTACATAAAGGTCTGTTCCAGGGATATTGTAGTTATTCTCCTGAATTCCTCCTTGATCTGAAATGACAAGATTCACAAGCACAACATCTGGGCTCAATAGAAATAATAGAGGGTAAATGCTGTTTGGGGTATTTTAAACCCTGTTGATACATGTGAATGAACAAGCTGGCAGTTCAAAAATTATCAGGCCCAAAAGGAGAATACCCATTTGGCTTCCAATCTAAAATTTGAGAAGTGCATTTTAAGTTTAGAATCAGTCGATCAGGAACAGTACTTAATAATAATGTTATTCTGCCCTCGCAGTACGATGTCTGTTTTATACTGCTAGACAGACAGTTAACACCTCAAGAATGACTCTGTTGAAGTTTTGTTGAGGATTGTTTCTTCTTTCTTTCCTCAGTTTTATTTTCTACAGAAAGCATTCTGTATACCTTTTGTAAGACTGAAAAGAAATAAAGAGAAAATAAACATTACAAAAACATATCAGATGTGTCTTTACAAATAAACATTAAACTACTCAATGATCCTTCACATAAAACCCACACACATGTATAGAGCTAACATAAACATGGCTACGAGGCCCTGTACTGGACGAAGTAAGTGGAACACAACACGATATACTACGAGCACAACTCGTAAAAAAAAACGCTCGTCACACGTCACAACGTGACAATATACTACATTATACTAATATTCATCAATTAACACTTACAGACAAAGATCGGACCAGACTCCGCTGAAAAGCGACTCGCGGCTGTTTCCTCATAGCTCGGACTGTCCGTCGCCGTAACGGGTCCGACTGAAAACTTAGCGCCGCGGGGCGGAACTCGCCGCAGGGCAGAACAACTGTCCGTCACCATAACGGGTCCGACTGGAAACTTAGCTCCGCGGGGCGGAACACTCCTCGCCTGGTATATCATTATACCACAATTAACGTTTCAATTACTCAAAGCTAATCAAACCATTACAGCAAACATGCAACATACAATCAATCACCTATTAACATCTATACACTCACAATACTCATGAAAATGTCCATAGCTTCATGAATCCTTGGACATAAGAAAAACAAGCTCTGAGATAGGTCTGATGTAGGTTTTTGCTGCTCCTTGTCTCACAACTTTAACTTCAACCTTACGAACTTTGTTGTCTTTGCTGGGCAACGTCTTTACCACAAGTCCGATTGGCCAGTCATTCCGTTTAGCCTGACTGACTTTCATCAACACAACGTCATCCTCTTGAATGCTTGGCTTATCATCAGTCCACTTATGACATTTCTGGAGAGTCACCAGGTATTCTTGTGTCCATCGTTTCCAGAAGCTCTCTGCCAGACACTGCACTTGTTTCCACTGATTTTTGTGAAGAGTGTTATGATCGAAGTCACCTAGAGGTGCTGTCACTGGAGTCATCTTTTGAGTGAGAATCATTGCAGGTGTCAATACAGTAGGATTGTCTGGGTCCGTTGACACAGGAATCAACGGTCTGGCATTTAGAATGGCCATGACTTCTGCCATCAGTGTTATCAACACTTCGTGAGTGAGACGGCTGGTGTCAGACTGCAGCAACATCCCTTCCAAAATCCGACGTGCTACTCCAATTAGTCTTTCCCAACAACCTCCCATATGAGATGAATGGGGGGCGTTGAAAGTCCATGTGCAGCCCTGCTCTTCAAGGTAACTTGTCAGCTCTGGATCACTTGTGTTGAATTTTAACTCTTTACATGCTCCAACAAAGCTTGTGCCTCTGTCTGAGCGAAGCTGTCTGGATGGCCCACAGACTGCAAAGAATCTTCGTAAGGCATTTATAAAACTTGAAGTGGACATGGATTCTATCACTTCGATGTGTGTTGCTCTCGTGCTCATGCATGTGAATAACACTGCCCATCGCTTACTTTCAGCGCTGCCTCCACGAGTACGGCGAGTGACAATGTTCCATGGCCCGAAGACATCCAGTCCGACATGAGTGAAAGGAGGTTCTGAGGTCAGTCTGTCAACTGGTAATGGTGCCATCTTCTGTTCCATTAACCTGCCTCTCAGTTTTTTACAGGTCACACAGTTATATAGGACGCTAGACACCAGCCGCTTGCCTCCCACTATCCACACTCCTGCTGACCGGATGGCGCCTTCAGTAAAGTGACGGCCCTGATGGAAAACTTCCTCATGGTACTGTCTGACAATGAGAGTCGCGATGTGATGTGTTTTTGGCAATATGACAGGATGCCTCTCATCTCTTGATAAGTCAGCGTTGGTAAGGCGTCCTCCAATCCGAAGGAGTCCGTTCTCGTCGATGAAAGGATTTAACTTTCTCAGTGGACTCATTTTTGCAAGCGAATCCCGTCTCTCAAACAGTTTAACTCCTCTCCATAGGATTCTCGTTGGACACAACGAATGACGACTGTTTTAGCTTGCCATCTTGCATCAACAGTATCCACTTTGTTAGTTTTGGAGAATGTCCTTGCTACTTGAATAAGTTTTGCGATGGCTTGCAGTAATCTCTTCCAAGTAGAAAATCGTTCGAAACGTGCTGAGCTGAACTGACCTTCTGTAGCTTTAGTGCAGCTGACAGCTACCTGGGGACGAACTTCAGCATCATGTTCTGGTTCAACAAGATCAAAACTGTCGCTTGGGGAAAACTTACTGCTGTCTTTCAGGAATCCAGGACCCGAGAACCAGTTAGAGTCTCTGAGAATATTCACTGATGTGGGTCTGGTGGCGTGGTCCGCCGGATTCTGTTCAGTGGCGACATACTGCCACTGCTGTGGTTGACTCGATTTCCTGATGCGATTGACTCGATTGGCAACATACACATGGAATCTCCTGGAAGTGTTGTGGATGTAACGAAGAACAATTTTGCTATCAGTGAAAAATCTCACCGCATGCATCTCAATGTCTATTTCACTGCGGATCATATCTGCCATCTCAGCGGCCAGAACGGCAGCACACAGCTCCAAACGTGGGACTGTGTGAGCTGGATGCGGTGCCAACTTTGCTTTGCCCATAATGAATCCTACGTGACACTGGTTTTCATCCGAGGTGACACGCAGGTAAGCAACTGCAGCAATAGCTTGAGTGGAGGCATCAGAGAATAAACAGAGCTCTCGACTTTGAGATGAGGCAAGAGGGATGGGCACATACCTTCTTTTGATGTGTAACTTCTCTAATTCCAGAAGAGACTCTCTCCACAGCTTCCAAGACTCTTGCTTCTGATGGGAGAGGATCATCCCAATCATATTCTTTGGATGACAGTTTCTAACCAAAGCTTTTCCTTGAACTGTCATGGGAGCCACGAAGCCCAGTGGATCATAGAGGCTCTGAACTGTTGATAATATGCCTCTTTTGGTGAACGGTTTCTCTTCATGGGATATTTGGAAACCGAAACTGTCACCCTCCAGATTCCATATCAGCCCGAGGCTCCGCTGTAGCGGGAGAGGGTCTGCTCCCAAGTCGAGGTCTTTTAAGTCTTTTGCCAGGTCCTCCGGGGCAAATGCTGCCATGACTTTGTTGCTGTTTGAAGCAATTTTGTGGAGCTTTAAGTTGGATGCTGCCAACAGTTTTTGGGTCCTCTTTAAAAGATCGATAGCCTGCTCTTCTGTAGGTACCGATGTCAACCCGTCGTCCACATAGAAGTTCCTCATGACGAACTCCTTGCTGTCTGAACCATATTCCTCTTGATGTTCTTGTGCAGCTCTTCTTAAGCCATAGATGGCAACTGATGGCGAGGGGCTGTTGCCAAATACGTGCACCTTCATTCTAAATTCTGTGATGTTGTTGTTTAAGTTGTTATCCTTGTACCAAAGGAACCGTAGATAATCACGGTGATCTTCTCGGACGACAAACGCGTAGAACATCTGTTGAATATCAGCGGTGACTGCGATGTTCTCTCTCCTGAAGCGCATTAAGACTCCCAGCAGAGCATTGTTTAAGTCTGGCCCGCTGAGAAGCACATCATTCAGTGACACACCTTCATGTCTGGCGCTTGAATCAAAAACCACTCTAAGCTGATTTGGTTTCTGAGGATGATAGACTCCGAATAGAGGTAAGTACCACCTTTCTTGGTTTTCCTCTAGTTCTGGTGCTGGTTCTGCTTGGTCCTTCTCAAACATCTTGTTCATGAACTCCAGGAAGTGTTCTTTCATATCTGTGCGTCTGTCTAGTGTTCGTCGGAGAGATAAGAGTCTTCGCAGAGCCATCTCTCTGTTGTTTGGAAGACGGCGGCGCGGTTTGCAGAATGGCAGCGGTGCCACCCAGCTGTTTGCTTGATCCATGTAAACCTGTTCGTCCATGATGTTCAGGAATGTCTGATCGTCAACTGACAAAGCTATCTTTTCATCATCAGGGTGGCTGTCAAAGACTGTGGTTCCAGGTTTTCCTGTCTCATCGCCTTGGAATGTGCAATCCACAACACTTGGTTGGTGAGTGTTTCTTGTCTTAAGTGTCTCCTTCACTTGAATTTTGTTGGGACAGGGACTCAACACGGACGTCCGTCCATTTGGCAGTGTGTGTGTCTTGTACACTCTAACCTAACACTGGGTGGTTTGTGAGCTCTGTCCAGACAAACGTCCCCAACAATAACCCACCCCAGATCAAGACGTTGAGCGTAGGGGTCGTCATTATTACCATTATATTGTTGTCTCACCTTATGCACTTGTAAAATGTCTCTCCCTAGCAGGATGAAGATCTGTGCATTTTCATTTAGTGGTGGTATCTTATCTGCTACAGGTCTCAGATGGGGGAAATGGCGAGCCATTTCAGGTGTGGGGATTTCAGCTCTGTCGTCTGGGATCATTTCACACTCAATGAGAGTTGGAAGTTTGATTTTTACCTTTCCATCATAGGATTCCACCACAAAGTTTGATGCTCTCCGCCCTGATGTTTCCATGACACCTGAGCAAGTCTTCAATGTGTATGGAGATGCTTTTTCATGGAGGCCAAAGTGATCGAAGAACTCGGGGCGAGCTAGTGAACGATTGCTCTGGTCGTCTAGCACTGCATATGTTTGAATTACCTCTCCTGGATGATCCTCTGGGTAGACTTTGACTAAACATATTTTACAGCAAGATTTTGCAGTGGTGTTTTCCCCACAAATCTCTGTACATTTTGATGTCACTGCAGGAGTCCCTGAAGGAGTCTCGGGTGCCTCCTCCTCCTCGCCATGGCTCGCTGGAACTCCTGAGACCCAAGGTGCTGGCCCAGGATGCAAAGCTGATGTGTGAGTCTTACTGCCACATTCTCTGCATGATATTTCTCTGTCACAGTCTTTTGCTCTGTGTTTGGTTGAACCACAGCACCTGAAGCAGATGTTCTTCTCTTTGAGGTAAGTTTTACGTTCCTCTATAGCCTTGCTGTGAAATGTGCGACATTTTTTAAGTGGATGAGGCTTGTTATGCAGGGGGCATAGTCTGTCTGGTTCTATGGCTCCTTTTTCGTTAGAGCCTGTAGGAGGTGCTGTAGCTTCAGAGAAGACATCAGTTTTCCTTACAGACACCGACACTTTGTTATTATACTTCATGGGTCTCTCTGTCTTGGTGGGACCTGAGTAATTAGCTTGGGGTATCATAAAGCTAGGGTCGTTTCTGGTTTTAGCCTCAGAGCGAACAAACTTTGCAAAGAAAGTGAAGGGTGGAAAGGAAACTTGGTTGAGTTCTTTATACCTTGAACCTTGGGAAATCCACTTTTCTTGAAGACTAAATGGGAGTTTCTCTAATATGGGTTTCACTCCACGTGATGTGTCGAGATATGCTAATCCCGGGAGACATCCACCTTCTTTTGCATACTCGAGTTCAAGCAAGAGATCTCCGAGCTCTCTTAGTCTGACATTGTCTCTGTTTGAAATTCTAGGAAATTCCTCGATCCTCTTCAGGAGCGAATGCTCAACTGCCTCTGGGGTTCCATAGCTGTCCTCTAGTCTTTGCCACACCATGTTGAGTCCTGCAGCTGAGTTGTGGCTGTGTATGGCTCTGATTCTTTTGGCCTGTTCCTTAGACTCTGGCCCGAGCCATTTTATCATGAGGTCTAACTTCTCTCTTGGAGTTAAGCTGAGTCCATCAGTGATGCCTTGAAAAGAAGTTTTCCATGCCCAATAGTTTTCGGGTTGGTCATCAAACTCCATTAAACCTGATGTGACCAGTTCTCTTCGCATAAGGTATTTTGCAATGTCTGGCGCAGCTGCTGTCTGCTGTGAAGAGCTGTCAGGGTTCCGCATTTGTGGTGCAGACTGGCTCAAATAGGTGGTACTTGCTTGTGGTTCTAAGTATTTCCTGTGTCTTTTCCTGTGTTTGGACCGGAGGTAGATTGCCAGAAGCATGTTGTATGGCGTATGATGCTGATTGAGAGTTCACATCTCTAGGAGTTGTAGGCAGGTGAGTGTCCTCGTTGTAGATTCTGAGGTCGCTCCTTTCTTGCTTGACTTTTTCCACTGCATGTTGTGAACACGTATACACAGAGAGGTGTTCTGATGCATCACGGCTGTGTTGCAAAACGTACTCACTTGTCCGTTGTGCAGCATTGGATGGTGTGAGTGGTAAGTCAATATCACGATGAGAGTCCATCTCTGCATTTTCCACAGCAGCCACAAACACTGCTTCCTCTGCGGTGGCTGTAGCTGCATCCTTTTCTTTCTGTAGTATGTGCATCTTTGCCTTTAATGTTGCCTTTTCAACCATTATCTCTGCCTCTCTCTTAGCGAATGAAGCCTGCGTGCGAGCAGCTTCGGCTTTTGCTCTGGCTTTGAGTGCGGCAGAACTTGCTGTTGATGCTTTGCTACTTGTGCGCCCAGACTTCCTTGAAGATTGGGCTATGGATCTAGTCTCCAAAGACTGATGTGTCTCTCCTGCATCATGCTGTTCCTCCATTTTGACTGCTTGGAGGTGGGTAGCAACGATGAAATCAGTGAGAGAGTTGATTTGCTTTGTATGGAATCTGTCCCATTACTGTCTTCTTACTATTCTGCCCTCGCAGTACGATGTCTGTTTTATACTGCTAGACAGACAGTTAACACCTCAAGAATGACTCTGTTGAAGTTTTGTTGAGGATTGTTTCTTCTTTCTTTCCTCAGTTTTATTTTCTACAGAAAGCATTCTGTATACCTTTTGTAAGACTGAAAAGAAATAAAGAGAAAATAAACATTACAAAAACATATCAGATGTGTCTTTACAAATAAACATTAAACTACTCAATGATCCTTCACATAAAACCCACACACATGTATAGAGCTAACATAAACATGGCTACGAGGCCCTGTACTGGACGAAGTAAGTGGAACACAACACGATATACTACGAGCACAACTCGTAAAAAAAAACGCTCGTCACACGTCACAACGTGACAATATACTACATTATACTAATATTCATCAATTAACACTTACAGACAAAGATCGGACCAGACTCCGCTGAAAAGCGACTCGCGGCTGTTTCCTCATAGCTCGGACTGTCCGTCGCCGTAACGGGTCCGACTGAAAACTTAGCGCCGCGGGGCGGAACTCGCCGCAGGGCAGAACAACTGTCCGTCACCATAACGGGTCCGACTGGAAACTTAGCTCCGCGGGGCGGAACAAATGTATTATAAAAGTGATGTATATTAGAAAAACTATTATTACCACCCAGTGGAGCAGGTAACTTGTAAAGGTTTATAGTTTCACCTATCTCAGCTTCACAAAACAAAGCAGGCCGTCTCTCTTTGAAGTCATCAGCCTTGTTAAGAAGCTCTTGTCTTTCCAGCTCCAGACTGTCACTAGTTTCTCCACTTGGATGTGGAGGAAGGTAGTTTACCTCTGCTCTCTTTGGTCTCTTGCAATTTTTCGCAGGATTTTTCTCACCAGGGGGTTTCCTTTTCAAAGAGTTGATATCAAGCTCAGGACAAGGTACTTCACGCCTTCTCATTTTAGAACGGTAATTAGCCATCTTGTATTTAAGACGCTGCTGCCACCCGTACATGCCTGAAAATGAGGTTCCAGGTTCCTTGAGGCATGGATGCTTTTGTATCAGAGCTTCTGTAACCGCCTGTATTTGAAGACTAGTTGGGTAGGCAGTGTAGCTGAATATAGTTTCAGCAAGTCTCTCAAGTATGTCAGAGTTCATGCTTGGATTCTGAAGGAGTGAGCCGTCACTTTCATACGCCTTATTTCCTGTTTGAAGGAGCATTTCAACATTATATGAAAAGTGGGCATTACAAAAGTAGCTGGCCAGGCTCTGATCGATGCTCTGGAGGCTGTGGTAAAATGATGGTGTCAGAAGAACTAAGAGAGGAAAGGTCTTCCTGGGATGACCGATCCAGTGACAAAGAAAGGGAGGACAAAGTAGTCTCATCGATGGGAGTCAATGTGAGGGTAACACAAGGTTCTGTTTTAACTAGTCTGATTGTGTCTTTGTCCTTAACCAGATCTGTCGATGTCAGAGTGAAGAATTGGTTATCAAAATCTTTGTTCATGTACATAACCACAAATGTCCCTTGGAGTTGAAAATGATCCTGTGCAGCTGCCAAAAGTTCGTCTACAGTGCTAGGGATTCCATCTTGTAAGGTTAACTTGTGAACTTGAGTCTCTTCAATAATAATTCGCAGTTGTGCGGGGCAGACATCATCGCAGCCTAGGGCGAGCAGAACTGCAAGAGAAAACAAAGAACAAGGATATTAGACAAAAGAGAATTATATTTTTCTTAATAAGAACCTAAGATGAAAAGTATGGCTGCAATATGATTAGTTTGGATGATCATTTTTGCGTCACAATTTTCATTTTCACTGGGGAAAAAAAAGTAAAATCATTATTGGTTATTTGTTAGGGTCTGTACCAAACAAACAGTTTTTTGTTCATCTGAGTTTTAGGCCAGGTTAAATAAGCAGCGCTACAGTGCCTCATAATACTGTTTTCTCACACATTTTTCTTTTTTCAAAAAATTGTAATTTAGTTCTGGGTCTGTGATTTTGGACGTGGCAATTGGCCATAATGCAATTTCACCAATACTGCGATTAACTGTGCAGCCCTAATTAGAGGGGATAGCTCTGAAGGAACATAGTCCGTGTATACCTACAATAAATGGCGATCATCATGCCCTATCTACGGAGAAGCACAGAAGAGTACCATACATTAAAAAAAAAAAAAAAAAAAAAAAAAATCTGTGCAAGTGAGACCAGACTCCTTGAGGAAAATGGTAATTTTACCTTAGAACACAGGAGTTGTTGGTCTACCACTGATGGGAAAGAACTGCCTTTGTATGAGCCAAATGTTGGTCTCTCTCAGTCAACCAGATTTATTTTGCACAAACTAATTTAACTTGCAGGACACAGTTGATGCTAATTTGCTGCTGCCTAATTTGGTTGGTTTGTTTGTGTTATTATGTGACTAAATCCTAACTATTCCTTTACAATACAGAAATTACACAATAATACAAACTAACAGCAATAACAGCAGTCCATCAGCTATATGTTTCCCATCAAAAAAGTCTGACAGCAAAGTTAAGTGGTGAAAATATTCTGAATATAGTGTATACTAAAACTGATATTGATTTTTAGATGACTAAAATCAATTTTGCTGCTGACCCTGTCCACACCAGTACTTCGCTCAGCTTTCAACACCAGTACTCCTGCTGCTTCTCTAAACTGGTGGTGTGTCAAACACCTACTGTAGGTAATGAACTGACTATGGAGAGGTACCTTATACATCCACACTTAAAAAAAATCTGAAGTACCCCTTTAAAGTATGCTCCAGACAGATGAGAAAAAAGTTTTTTTTCTTTTTTTTCCCCAAATCATGACTAAACACACAATGACATGGTGTTACGTAACGAAAAAGCACAAGCTTGTTTCAAACAATTTAAGGTAATACTTTACCTAGTTTGATATGCAGATGTGGTGTTTAAGTGAGACCATTCGATTGCCTTCCACTGCATATGTAGCATGGTATGGGTATGTGTCAATGAGTTGTGACTGGTCAACCACTTTGACTATGCTTGTGGACTCCAGCTTGAAACATCTAAAATGCTCACAGTACCATGCACTTTGCAGTTTCACTACAAACACCAAGCTATCGCGAACAATGATAATTTGTCGTATTTCAGCAAAGTCGGGCAACCCACCAGTGGAGCCATATATCAAAATCATGCCAATACTGTAACTGGTGCCCTGAAATGCTGCCTTGTTTGTAAAATGAACAACTGTCTCTTCAGGAAATTTCTGAGATAGAAATTGCTGTATGTTTTCATTTACAACCTCTGATGGAACTCTTGAGATCTTTGATACAGAGACTGCAGGTTTTTTGACATCTGAAGCTTGAAGATGGTATGCCATCATGGCCTGGTGTTTTTTTTTGCTATGGACTTTAAAATGTTACGGAAGCAGCTAGTTTGTCTCACTATCTTCTTAAAGAAGCTGTGCTTAGCTTCAAACCTCATTGTCCATAATGACACAAGTGGGCCAAATGCTTTAATGAGCTGCGGGTAATGCTCTATAAAATGGTGTTTTGGGATCAATTTCTCATGTGGAAAAACATTACAAAATCTATGTCTGTGCTCAGCAATCAAGCTGTCTAGGTGACCGATGCTTTCATCTGTATGGGCAGGTGACATAACTAACTCAACAACATCTTTGAGTGTCATCAACAGCTGCCATGCCTCTTCTTCTTCCTGTATTTTGGGGCCAATCATAAGTGGAAGCAGCCTGAGTAAGCACCAATTTTCGTGTGTGTTACCACCAATGGTTTTACGGTAGGCAAAGGTTAGTGGTATACTTGGGGACAATTTGTCCTGTCTTGCCACTTGTATGGGAACTCTAGGACAATTTTATTGAGCTCTTCAAGAGAAAAATATTTTTTCTTTATCAGGATATCTAAACACAATGCCAGCTCTATAGACATACGAATACGAATACGAATACAAAATACTTTACTGATCCCCAAGGGGAAATTCATTTGTCTGTAGTCTCATCTATTTGTATAAGAATTATAGAGTCTGATGGCAGTTGGTATGAAAGATCTTCTGTATCTCTCTGTCCTACAACGAAGAGAGAGAAGCCTTCCACCACCATTATTTCTTTGGTCCATCAAGGTGTTATGCAGTGGATGATCCATGTTGTTTAGGATGGCCTCCACCATCCTCATTGTGTCTCTCTCCACAACTTCCTCCAGAGAGTCCATCCTTACTCCGATCACAGAGCCAGCCTTTTTCACAAGCTTATCCAGCCTCCTTGCTTGCTTTTTTCCCAAACTTCCTCCCCAGCAGACTGCAGCATAAAATAAAACACTTGCCACAATAGACTGATAAAACATCTGCAGCATCTTACTGCAGATGTTTAGAGATCTGAGCTTCCTTAGGAAAAAGAGGCGGCTCTGCCCCTTTTTGTAGAGTGCATCTGTGTTAAGGGACCAGTCCAGCTTGTTATCCAGGTGTACACCAAGATATTTATAGTTTGTTACCACCTCGATGTCCACTCCACAAGTGTTCACAGGCTGAAGAGGGGGCTTGGATCTAAGGAAATCAATGACCATTTCCTTTGTCTTTGAGGTGTTTAGTATGAGGCAGTTTTTATGACTCCAGTCACTGAAGGATTTTATCAAATCCCTATATTCAGATTCCTGTCCATTCCTTATACAAGCTACAATAGCAGTGTCATCTGAGTATTTCTGGATGTGGCAGGACTCAGAGTTATATTTAAAGTCTGCTGTATACAATGTGAACAAGAATGGAGCCAGGACAGTCCCTTGTGGAGCCCCTGTGCTGCTCATTAATGTCCCAGAAAAACAGTTCCCCAACCTGACAAACTGTGGCCTTTCTGTCAGGTAATCCGTGATCCAGGAGACAAAGGAAGAAACCACTCCCATCTCTATGAGCTTGCTTTTGAGTATGTTGGGTTGGATGGTATTAAATGCGCTTGAAAAGTCAAAAAACATAATTCTTACATAAGCGCCAGATTCTTCCAAATGAGAGAGGGAACGGTGGAGCATGTAGAGTACTGCATCATTCACTCCAATGTGTTCTTTGTAGGCAAACTGCGGGGGATCAAGTCTGTCTTTGACCTCAGGCCTCAGAAGACGTAGAATCAGCCGCTCCAGGGTTTTCATGATGTGTGAAGTAAGGGCCACCGGTCTGTAGTCATTTAGTTCAGCTGGACATTTTCTTTTTGGTACCGGGACAATACAAGATGTTTTCCACAGAGCCGGCACCTGCCCCAGCTGTAGACTCAGGTTGAAGATTTTGTGAAGAGGTTGGCACAGTTGGGCAGCACAGTCTTTAAGCAGCCTTGGACACACACCATCTGGGCCAGCTGCCTTCCCAGAGCAAAGTCTCCCGAGCTCCAACCTCACCCCTGTCTCAGTGACAAACAAGGGTGGAGGAACAGGTGTGTGAAGAGGAGTAGCTGCAGTCGCGGAAATGTACCCATGTGGAGGAGGAGGTGGAGGCGGAGTCATGATGGAGATGCCCAGATGTTGTTGAAGAGGAGCCATGGTGGAGGAACACACTTGTGGAGGAGAGGAGGAGGGAGGGAGGAGGAGGAGGAGGAGGAGGAGGAAGGAGCCATGGTGGAGATGCCCAGATGTTGTTGAAGAGGAGCCATGGTGGAGGAACACACTTGTGGTGGAGGAGGAGGAGGAGCCATGATGGAGATGCCCAGATGTTGTTGAAGAGGAGGCATGGTGGAGGAACACACTTGTGGAGGAGGAGGGGGAGGAGGAGGAGGAGGAGCCATGATGGAGATGCCCAGATGTTGTTGAAGAGGAGCCACGGTGGAGATGCCTACATGTTGAAGAGGAAGAGGAGGAGGAGGAGGAGGAGCGGCAGTGGAATGGGCTGTGACCTCAGTGTCAAACCTGTTGAAGAACTGATTGAGTTCATCAGCTCCTTCCACATCACCCACGATTGGCTGTCTTTTCTTTTTGTTGTAGCCAGAGATGGTATTTATTTCTCTCCACACCTCACGGATGTTGTTATGATGTAAATTCTTCTCTATCTTCTTTTTGTATTCCACCTTTGCCATCGTCAATCTCTTCTTCAGCTCATGTTGCACCTGTTTGAGCCGTTCTTTGTCACCCTCTCTAAAAGCTTCCTTTTTCTGATTGAGGATTGCCTTTATGTCACTTGTGTTCCAGGGTTTGTTATTGGGGAAACAGCGTACAGTCTTCGTAGGTATGACTGTGTCTCTACAGAAGTTGATGTACTCAGTGAAACAATCAGCCTGTCTATCAATGTCCATACTGTTCTCATCTGTTTCCAGAAGCACATCCCAATCAGTGCGTTCAAAGCAGTCCTTTAGAGCCTCACTAGCCTCAGGTGTCCATTTCCTTACAGTGAGTGTAGTTGTAGGTTCCCTTTGCACACAGGGTTTGTAACAGGTCTGCAGAAGAACCAAGTTGTGATCTGACCTGCCCAGTGGTGGTAAGGCAGTATCTCTGTAAGCTTCTTTGACATTGGCATACAGCAGATCAAGGGTTTTGTTTTCTCTTGTAGCACAGTTAACAAATTGTGTAAATCCAGTCAGGTGGGAGGAGAAGGTAACATGGTCTCCAGATGTTATTATAAGTGCCTCAGGGTGTTTAGTCTGTATCCTAGCAACAATTTCATGCAGAATTTCACATGGAACATCAGCCGTTGCCTTGGGAGGGATGTACGCAAGTATTGTTATTATATGACCAAATTCTCTTGGTACATAATATGGCCGCATTCCAACTGCCAATAATTCAATATCTGGACAGCATATCTTCTCCTTGACAGCAATATGTGCAGGATTACACCATCTCTGGTTCACAAATAAGGCCAGTCCTCCTCCTTTTTTCTTGCCACTAGCCTTTGCATCTCTGTCTGACCGTATGAGAGTGAAGCCAGGTATATCCACAATGGAATCCGAGATGTTATTATTCAACCAGGTCTCAGTAAAACACATCAGGCTGCACTCACGGTACACTTTCTGAGTCTTAACCAATATCTCCAGCTCCTCACTTTTGTTGGGCAGAGAGTTGACATTCCCATGATGACTGATGGCAGAACGGGCTTGTATCTCCATTTCCTTGCCTTTAACTTTGCACCAGCACGGCAACCACGAAAGCTCCTCCTTATCTCAGCTGGAATAGGGTAATATACTCCAGATTTGCTCCGTTTCAATGAAAAAAGCTTCTTTTGAATAAACTCTTCTCTCCACAGAAATATCCATCAGTAGATGTAAAAAATCCGATAAAAAGCGACAAAAATAACAAAGATTTTGAGAGCTACCAGACTTTGCTGCAACTTGTAAGTGCGCAGGTTCTGTAATTGTATAGTCTATACAATACCCTCAAGCAAATCATGCAGTATATCAGGGGGGTAACCAGCTGTCAAATGAAAATGATTTAATTTTTGAGTAATTGCACAATGCCTTTTTACTCCATGGCTATGTGTGTTACTGGACAATGCTGCTTCAATGTGCAACTGGTGTTGCTCTATTGTTCTACCAGGGAACGCTCCTGCCCTGACTTCGAGTTCCTGAAACTGGGTCCACTCTCCAACACAAAATCTGCAAACGTAGGACCCACTGAAACTTTCAACAAACCCCCCAACTGAGTGAGCACCAAGATTATCTGCTATCACAGAAAATACAGTGCCTTTTATAATTTTTCCCAAACAGGGCACAAAAAGGCCATCCTCTTCTAAGCTTTTCAAATCATGCAATAATGGCTCTAGCACTTGAGGATAGCCAAATTTCTTAATGTCGTCTGCTTTGCACAAAACAGCTAAGTAAATTCATGATAATGTAGACCTTAACACAGACACCCAATAGACACCTGTTACCTTGTGCTTCTTGCGATAGGATCCTAATGGATTACATATTTCAAAATCATCACAGTATAGTAGAAGTGAAAGTCTAAATTCCTCTCCTGATAGAAATTTGTTTTTCTTGAAGTGAGAACCGTCATGAAAACTTGTATAAGGACACACAGAACCACAATGACTTGTACTCTTAAACACTTTCTCCTGAATGTCCTTATTTTTCAGAATTTCTGACAAGGCTTGCAAAATTGGTACATATTGGAATGTCCTTCCCTCGCCTGAGTCAAGAATACTCTAATGGTTCAACAATAGAGAAACGTTCCTTTAAGTACCTATTTCTCTTGTGTGCTGTGCCAAGAGGACCCTCCTCACTTAAGGCTGAACAAAGAGGATTTAACTGGCAAAGGCTTTTTGCTAAATCTTTGATAACGAATTCTTCAACAGTGCAGTGATGGATTTCTAATGTGTTATGGATAATTCGTTTGGTAACAGGTGTAGATGCTGAACAAGTAATAAACTGAAGCTCTTCTACTATCTCATCTATACATCTACTAGGCACATTGAAGATGCAGTCTAATTTAAGCAGTAATGAACTGAGATGATCGGTGATGACCTTACTTAAACCTTCACCATCTTTGACAAGTGTTTCATCAAAAGTAATGTCCCCTTCATTCACCAAGCAACTACTATCTTCTGTTGCCTGACTTGAGTATGTCTGAAATACAGTATGTTTAAAATTGTCAAGGCAGCGAGGACTGTGCTTCCTACTTTTATGAGAGGCAAAAGTTGAATATATATTAGTCCTGTAGTCACAGTCTTTAAAAACACAATTAACAGTTTCGTGCTTTTTCAGATGAACCCCAAGGTGTTCAAAATAGGCAAGGCAAGGCAAGGCAAGGCATCTTTATTTATATAGCGCATTTCATACCAATAGGCAACTCAATGTGCTTTACATAAAGACAGAACATTTAACAGTAAGAGCAGAAAATGTAAAAAGAAAACATTAAAAAAAAATTTAAAAATTAGAAATTTAAAATATTAAAAATACAGTTAAAAGAAAGAAAGAGAAAAGAATATAGGAAGTACAAGAAAGAGTGCAAATCCAAAAATTATAACTCTTAAGAGCTCAGCCATACGCACATGAAAAGAGAAATGTTTTTAACCTGGATTTAAAAGTGCTTACAGTTGGGGCTGATTTCAGTTCTGCTGGTAGTTTATTCCAGTTGTGTGCAGCATAACAGCTAAATGCTGCTTCACCATGTCTAGTTTGTACTCTGTGCTCCACCATCTGACCTGAGTCAGTAGATCTCAGAGCTCTACTGGGTTTATACTCTACTAACATGTCCTTCATGTATTCTGGACCTAAACCATTCAGTGATTTGTAGACCAGTAGCAGAACTTTAAAATCTATTCTGTAGCTGACTGGGAGCCAGTGTAAAGACTTAAGAACAGGGGTGATGTGCTCTGATCTCTTTGTTCTGGTTAAAACTCGAGCGGCTGCGTTCTGAATGAGCTGCAGTTGTTTAATACTTTTTTGGGGGAGTCCAGTCAGAAGACCATTACAATAGTCAAGTCTGTTGGAGATGAAAGCATGAATCAGCTTCTCCTGATCTTTTTTGGACATGAAGCCCCTAATTCTTGCTATATTCTTCAGTTGGTAAAAGGCTGTTTTGGTGACTGATTTGATATGACTGTTAAAGGTTAGGTCTGAGTCTATCAACACGCCAAGGTTCCGGACCTGGTCTTTAGTTTCTAGTGACAGTGACTCAAGGTGTTTACTGACAGCAACCCTCTTCTCTTTATTGCCAAAAACAATTACCTCTGTTTTTTCTTGATTTAACTGAAGGAAATTTTGGTTCATCCAATTTTTAACTTGCTCTAAACAGTGACACAATGACTCTAAAGGACTGCAGTCATCTGGGGACAGTGCAAGATATATCTGTGTGTCATCTGCGTAACTATGATAGTTGATATTAGAATTCTGCAGAATTTGACCCAGAGGCAGCATATATAGGCTGAATAGAAGGGGTCCAAGAACTGACCCCTGAGGAACTCCACATGTCATAGCAACTTGATCAGATTGATAACTTCCAATGGTCACAAAGTAACTCCGCTCCTCCAAGTAGGACTTGAACCATTTTAGGACTGTTCCGCTGAGTCCTGCCCAGGTTTCCAACCTGTTCAGCAGTATACTGTGATCCACAGTGTCAAACGCCGCACTGAGATCCAACAGGACCAGAACTGACACCTTGCCTGAGTCAGTGTTCAACCTTATGTCATTTAACACTCTAATAAGAGCTGTTTCTGTACTATGGTGAGGTCGGAAGCCTGACTGAAATTTGTCAAAAAGACCACTGGAGTTCAAGAAGTTACTAAGTTGATTAAAAACCACTTTCTCAACGATCTTTGCTATAAAAGGAAGATTTGAGATAGGTCTGTAGTTGGTTAATATGGAAGTATCCAACGTTCTCTTTTTTAAGAGTGGCTTGATGGCAGCTACTTTTAGGGGTTTAGGAAACGTGCCTGATTGAAGTGAGCAGTTTATTATTTGCTGCAGATCTGTTTGGACAGAGCTTACAACAGTTTTAAAAAAGTCAGATGGCATTGTGTCAAGACAGCATGTCGATGGTTTAAGATGCTGAACTGTTTCTTCTACAGTTTTTTGGTCAACTACATTAAACTCTGACATCATATTTGATGTATACCTAGGTGGTTTTAATGATTGCATCATTTTATTATTTTGCTGATTTGTATTGATATTTAGCCTTATAGATTTGATTTTTTCATTGAAAAAGCAAGCAAATTCATTGCATTTTTCTGTGGAAGAGAGTTCTGAAGCTATCTCTTTCGGTGGAGTTGTAAGCTTATCAACAATAGCAAACAGAGCACGAGTATTGTTAATGTTCTTATTAATCATCTCAGAGAGGTGTTGCTGTCTAGCCTTAAGTAACTCATGGTTAAAATTACAAAGACTTTGTTTGTAGAGGTCATGGTGAATTTGAAGTTTAGTTTTTCTCCATTTACGCTCTGCTTTCCTGCATTCTGTTTTCAAGGCCTTTACCATCATAGTATTTCTCCATGGAGTTCTCTGTCTACTTAAGGTCATCTTAGTTTTAATTGGTGCAATAGTATCCATGACATTTGAGATTTTTGAGTTGAAATTATCCAGGAGTTCATCAACTGTCTCTGCACTCACAGTTGGTGACATAGCTATAGCCTCAATAAACTTAGCACTGGTATTCTCATTTATGTACCTTTTCCTGACAGAAACAGAGGGTAGCTGAGTGTTTGTCATTATCTGTAAGTCAAAGAACACACAGAAATGATCAGAGAGAGCCAAGTCCTTAATATCAACAGATGAGATGTCAACACATTTAGAGATAACCAGATCCAGAGTGTGGCCTCCAGTGTGTGTGGGCCCTTTCACATGTTGGGAGAGGCCAAAGGTATCTAGCAGGGAAAAAAGTTATTTGGCATTAGTGTCCATGTTATTGTCTATATGAATGTTAAAATCCCCTGTTATGATTAAAGAGTTGTAGTCAGTGCAGATAACTGACAGCAGTTCAGCAAACTCATCAAAGAATTTTCCTGGGTATCTTGGTGGTCTATAAATGATAAGAAAAAGAACCTTTGGATCCCCCTTTACTAAGAAACAGAGATATTCAAAAGAGATAAAATCACCAAAAATAGTTTCCGTACACTGAAATACTGATTTAAAAATGGCAGCAACTCCCCCACCCTTCTTGCCACTTCGATTCTTATTCATAAAACTGAAATTTGTTGGTACTGCCTCATTGAGAATGGTATCACAGCTACATTCAGTGAGCCATGTTTCACTAAGAAATAAAAAGTCTAGATTATAGGTCATGATGATGTCATTTACCAACAGGGATTTGTTGGCTAGTGATCTGATATTGAGTAGGGCTAATTTTGTGGAGATAACAGGAGACACTGGTGAGTTTTGAGGTTGACAAGCTATACTTAGTAGATTGGTAGAATTAATTGAACCCTTTTTATTTCTCACTCGTTTGACCACTTTCCTGTTACCTGTCGTTACAGGGATTGAGAAGGATTTCTGACCTCCATAGGGCCCTGACTTTATCTGGGGAAGAACATTCTTGATATCAATAATGCAGCCTGGACCCGGCACACATCAGTCAGACTCGCAGATATGATTCAGAGGTGGTGGGGGGGCTCTGTGACCTTTGGTCGAGGGTTGTTTCCGAGGTGGTGGAGGGGGAGGGGCTATAGGAGGTGCCCCTCCCACTCCACTCCGCTGGGGGACAGGTGGGAGGTTAAGGGGGGAAAACATGGGATTTTGGCGTGGTGTGAGTTGGATTCCGATATTGACAAGGCTCTTCATCCTGTCGGTGAAATCCAGAAGTGGGGAGTCCAGACTGAGTGGAGAGAGTTGGGGGTTGCTTGGGGTCTGGGGGGGTGAAGGTGAAGGTTGGGAGTCTCCTGTTGGGGCTGGGGAAGACTCCACTTGTCGGGCTGTTGGGGCTGGGGAAGACTCCACTTGTTGGGCTGTTGGGGGTGGGGGGGACTCCTCTTGTTGGGATGAGGATGATGACGTTGCAGGTTCTTTCTGAGTCCGCTGTCCTCCATGGTCAGTCCTTATTTCAGTGCTCTCACCAGAGCGCCGTCTTATCTGTTGTTTTGAAACGTCTTGTCTCTTGTCCTTGACAGAGACTGCTAGTGTCCGACGCAAAGAATAGAACATGTTGGAGCTTAGCAGCTGTACTCCAGACTTGTTAAGATGAAATCCATCTGCCTTGAAGAGGTGCCTGCGTTCCCAAAAGATGTGGAAATTGTCAATGAAGTTCATTGATTGAGCGGCACACGTATCTTTGAGCCATCTGTTTAGCATCATCAGCCTGCTGAATCTCTCATCTCCTCTCCGAACTGTCGGAAGTGGTCCACTGAAAAACACTTCAGTATTTAAACATCGAACTTTGTTTATCAGATCAATAAAGTCTTGTTTTAATACCTCGGATTGTTGCTTCACAACATCAAGGGCTCCTGTGTGTATGATGAGAGATCTAGCTGATGGATGCTCAGCAGCAATGTTCAGGATCTTCTTTGAGATATCAGACACCATGTCGTTGGGAAAACAGAGTACTTTGGTGTTTTTCTTAATGCAAAAGCGTTTTATCTCAAAATATTGCCTCTCTGTATGAAAACTAAGCGAATTACATATAAGACAAAAAAAATGAAACAGTTTGCCCTGAATTTTCAGTTACTGTATGCTCTCTTGACAAATGTGTGCGAAGAGCACCCCAACCTTTAAATAAACAAGGACAGTCTGTATAAATGCATGGTAGTGCCTGACCAGTGTGTAGATACTTAAATCTGTAATGTTTTAAGAGCTCTATGCGTCTTGGCGTTCTAAAGTTGCAATTTTTACATAGCCATATCATAACATAAGATGTCAACCTGTCCACCACCTCCCTAGACCCCAGCTTCCCAATGTCCTTGCTTGTCCTCAGAATAGGATCAGAATAGGATCACCCTGTAAATGAACACAATTTGTGATATTAAAACATCAAGCCACTTTTATTTAATCTATACAGTGGAGAATTTTGAAAAACAACAGCAACATTACATCATGCATACACAGATATCTACTTACCTGAATGAGACTGTTGTAGTGTTACACCAGTCACTCCTCAACTTACACCCTACTATTCTGCTTCCTGTTGACAGAAACATTGAAGAAAATAATTTTAATGCATTTCAATCAAAAAGGAAATAATGTAAAATTATCATTCCCTCTAATAACATGAATCAAATTGCAATATCAGTCAAAATTAACGCAATTGACCATTTTTCAAAATCGTTCAGCCCTAGTTTAGAAGACTTTGTATTTACCTAATAAATTACAAATGAATTTTCACTTGTTTGAGTAATGACTTAATTGACAAGACTGCACTCACATGACAGGCTTTTTAATTGGTTAAATGTTCAAAGAAGTTAAATATACTTAAAGTGATATTCCACTCCTAGGTGATCATCCACTCAATATGCTACAGTTGACATTTCGGCTAAAAACATGGTGTAAATGGCGTTTTTTGTGGTTAAATTTTAATGTCGTGGCTCGCGCACACTTACATCACATTACACCACACCAGCAGGATGGAGACATTTTGTGTTTGTTTTGTGTTCTTTTTTCTTACATTTACATTTGATCTCCATTCACTGCCATTAGCTGCAACCCTGTTTTCTGCTGAAACTCCAGGATTGTTTTGTGAACTGAAGATCTTCACCCATCATCACATCGGCATAGGGGTGAGTACATACTGAGTGGATGGTCACCTAAGAGTGGAATATCGCTTTAAGCCTTGTAAAGATATAGTAAAAAATGGAATACAAATAGTCATAAGAATGACTTGTCCGTTTTTCATAGCCAGCAAACACACCGGTAGAGCCAGCATTTTTTAAATTCTTTTTGGTGAAATTAAATAACATAGCTTGCCCACTGAAACAAAGTTTAGTGGCTTCAGCTGAATCATAACCAGCTAAATTACTCAATAAGTTTTTAAAACGCGATTCTCAGAACAACACGTTTCAGCTCCGGCCTTCAAATAATAATACAATTATTCGACATACTACAAGTGGTGCTTGAATTGTACTTCTTTAGCGCCTTTTCCCTCCTCTCTGCACCGTGGAAATAGGTAAAATTGTATCAGAGAGGCCAACCAGTTTCCATTAACAATACATCAGCTTACATTAACATGACAGGATGACTTTTTTCAAAGGAACGCTCTGCCTTTGACAAACACTGAGCTCCCTGTCTTTGGTAACTTATATGGTTTTGGTTATATAGAGGTGACATGAACAGCATTTGCAGAGTTATAACTTAGCAGCATAAAGTGAAACACACCACGTAAGCGAGGCTAGCCTACATGGTTAACACGCTACGCGTGGACGCCATTGTTTTTAATCTAGCAAGGCTAGTTAACACATCCGAGTTTATGCAATTAAACATTACCGTTATTCTGAATAGTCGAGTAAGCTATATTGCATCAGGCAGTTGAGAGTCAAACTATCATATTCACCCATACATCATCAGAAAATTAAGATTGAAAGGAAAAAACTTAAGTTTCACCCGACCTAACCTCGCTCGGCCATGAAGTGTCGCCGCGACAAAGAGCATGAGCCGTCTTCTTCTTGCACACAAACTGGGGAGACGCCCACCCCAATCGTCTGATGCAACCTAACGGAAATCGCGGGATCGTCTGTTCTGCAAACGCGCATGCGTGGATTCAAATACGATACACTTTCAGATTAAAAGTTACTAACAATTTTCAAGTTGATGTTCACTGACTGTAAAACATTTAAATACAATGAATCAATCTTAAGTAAAACTTACTCTTCCCAGATAGTTCATTTACTACATGAATGAAATGTGAAATTTTCCATAAGAAATTCTAATTCTCTCTAAACTTAATATTACAATGTAGAAGTTATGACAGTGAATTAAATAATTTTTACAATACCAAAAAGTTCGTTTTTTTCAGCACAACAGTACTTTCATTGTGCGTTTAGAAATGTGGGTGTTGTTTTAAAAAACTCTTGAAAAGCATGTGAACTGATCGTGAGCTTCAGCAAAATAGGCTAAGGCGATCCCCCCTAAGCCTTAGTGCTGGATCTAAACAAGTGATACTGATGCAGAGTGCTTTGCTGTGGTGGAGAAATTTGTGTCCTAGCCCCACCAGCACTAAGGGGGCAACCCCTCAGTGCAGATCTTTCCATCATTCAGCCAGAAGGGCGCTCTTCCCTAAGGAGGGGAATTGCCCGGGAATAATCTTCCTATCATGGAACAAAAACTGGAGAGATGAAATGAGACTGCGGAAGCAGTTCCCACAGTCTGCGAGTGCCTGTAGGTTGTGTAAATTTTATCTGGCTTCTGACAAGGAGGCTGCTCAGCACTCTCAGAAGTTGCACAAAGCATGGTGAATCTACTTTGTGTGTGCCAAGTGTGCAGGGTTGTCCTGCTGCCTATCAGGCAACCCGTAAGCTTGCCACTGAACAATATTGCATTGAACAAGTTGGCCAGTTTAACTCTCTTGGGATCCCGCTGAAGGAGATTCACTCTCCTGATACCATCAGGACTGGGGGCAGTACACCGTTTCATTTTCCTCAACACTGTAAAGACCTCAGCCAGGGCTACTGGACAGCAAAATGGTGTCATATCCGCTACAGGGAGGGATGCGAATTGACCCAGGCCCTTGAATTCACCTTTGCATCGCCAGATGTCCTGGTACATCCTCTGTACCATTCTCAGGTCAATCTGACATCTGATCTGTGCACCGTCCAGGACCCACCTGGCCACCCCCGCGACATCAGTCTGGTAAAGCGGTTTTAAGGTTCTATACCTTGACCGTTTGGGATTACTGAGACAACTTCCCTTGGTAGTGCCCACCGCCCAGTGGCTCTTTGGCCTTCTCAGCTTCTGCTGTTTCCAGAGCTTTTTGATCACTGCTTTTACATATTTGTTGATCGCTCTTGGACAAGAGGTGGAAGGTGAGATACTACCTTCTCTCACTTCCTCTTTAAGGCAACTGGCCAAGATACCTTTAATTTCCGCGACACTGGGCTTCATAGGTATTGTGATTTTGAGCGCTTGCAGATCGCTCTCAGTTGTTGTCAGGACCAGCTGATTGACAGGCTTTGCATTCGCCATTTTCAGTTTTCTCCTCAGCAACCTGCACTTTCCTCTGGTTTGGGGAAAACCTCTTGAGGTGGGCTTTGGCCTTGTCATAGAGGCCGAGAGAACCCCTTCTCTCTGAAACGAGATTGTCAAGGTATGAGACTTATGCAGAATCCCACAACCTTCCTGACTGGGCCCTGGTCTCACTAAGTTGAGGCCACTCTGCAAAGAGAACAGTTGTAGGCAATGGCTGCAAGCCAGCTTGGCATCCACCCTGAACCTGGGATGGGTGTTGCCACATCTCAGGACATGGCAGGCTGCTTTCGACAATGTGTCGTAAATGCCCGCGCACTTGGCACACACAAAGTAGATTCACCATGCTTTGTGCAACTTCTGAGAGTGCTGAGCAGCCTCCTTGTCAGAAGCCAGATGAAATTTACACAACCTACAGGCACTCGCAGACCGTGGGAACTGCTTCCGCAGTCTCATTTCATCTCTCCAGCTTTTGTTCCATGATAGGAAGATTATACCCGGGCGATTCCCCTCCTTAGGGAAGAGCGCCCTTCTGGCTGAATGACGGAAAGATCTGCACTGAGAGGTTGCCCCCTTAGTGCTGTTGGGGCTAGGACACAAATTTCTCCACCACAGCAAAGCACTCTGCATCAGTATCACTTGTTTAGATCCAGCACTAAGGCTTAGGGGGGATCGCCTTAGAGTTTTTTAAAATAACACTCACATTTCTAAATGCACAATGAAAGTACTGTTGGTCACTTGATCATTAAGAGGAGCCGAATGAAAACCAAGTCCTGTCCAGTCTAACTGCATCTTTTCAACTTCTGAAGCTGTGTGTGTCCTGAGTGTTCTAAAGGCTCCCTGTTATATAAGGTTCTAGCAGGTTCTAGAATGTTGGCGCATCATCAAAGGCCTTCTGTGATGTCACAGTGAAACACAGGTGTGCACACACACACACACACACACACACACACACACACACACACACACACACACACACACACACAATATTGTATTGTTATTGTAAGGCAACTAATATAATCACATACTTACATATTACAAGAATAAATCATTAGAACACTGTAGTTTGCTGTCATAGCTTTTATATTATCCACAGCTTTTATACTGTATTAGTTTTTCACATTTTTCAAACTGGTAACAAACAATTTCAGTTGACTTTTTGACATTTCTTCATACAGTCAACACAACAGAAGTCAGTTTGGACTAAACTGTGGATCACTTTTCATTGCTTTGACACTAAATGAATACACTCCATTTGACATATTTACCTTCTATAAAACTGTAACAGTAAATTCATGCTTGAAACCTCACATAACTAACAAAAATAAATCAAAATGCATAAAGTCCTGATTGTGACACTGAGCAGCTATTTTCATTCTTTGATGAAAGACTTGTGTCAGGTGAGGAAAAGTAGGTGTGCTCAGCTCTCTTCAATGTTTTCTTGCAGCTTGTTGTTTGGATGTCGTCTGCTTGAGTTTAGCTGCTGCTTCAAATATCAAAGGTAGCATCAGTTTATTAGTGGAGTGAAGAGCTGGGAGGGAAACATTATTAATATGCTGACTTTCATTTGGAATGAAGCCCAGCTGATTGTGGATTCATGATCCCAGAACTAAAACTGATATTTGAGATATAATATTCAAAAGTTCTTTTTTTCTGTTAACAATAGAAGTTGTTGTCTCAAACACACATTCCAGCTCATAACCAGAAAGTGTCAGAGTGTAGAAATAACATAGTGACAGGTTTGGGTTCTTGTAAATCCTTTGAGGTCTTTTTAGGTATTATTGTCTTTATTAGATCAGTGGTTCATAAACCTTTTCCTGAAGGAAGCCCTTTTCTATTATAAAGTAAACTGATGAGCCCTGACTAAATGACATATTTCATGAATATTTCATATTCATTCATGACAATAACAGTGCAGAACAAGTGATAAACTGTACAATGAAACCAAACAGTGAACACAGTAACTGCAGAAAGTTTGTGTAAAACGAGACATTTATCATTTATCAGATATCAGATGATATTTTGGGGAACTTTTTATACAACTCTCTGTCTGCATTGAGTATTTTTTACATTTTGAACAATCATACATATTTAACAGGCATCTTTAGTATTTTCACTTGGCCGTTGTTCTATTAGCTCTTTGTTTGTTTTAACTGTGTACTTTTCTAATGCAGGACGAGTCTGTTAACAGATTGAGGCTCTGTGAATGTAGCTTGTGTCAAGTTCTTCACTGTGCTCTTATCCTGTGACATTTTCTTTAACTTTACATCTTAAATAATGATATAATCATTAAAATGTTGTTGTTTTTTTGCTGAGATACAGGCCTACTGTATTGTTGAAGTTTTCTTACACCCTTATAATGAAGAAGGCCTCGCTTCAAGCCCTGTGAAGTTTTGGCTACCCCTAGTGGGAGTCTGGAGCCTCAGTGTCTCAGATAACAGACAGAAGAGAGCTGACAGTACATGTGTGTAACATGTGTGTTCCAAAACTGTGGATATAAAACCAACATCTATGAGAAGTTCAAAAGTCATAAACACAGAAATCACTCTGGCACAGGGGACGTCTTTAAGCCTGGGAGACATAATGTTGAAGAATCTTATGTCAGTTTGATAAAGTGTAGAGAGCAATGTCAATGTAGATTCTGCTCTTGACAAGGGGAATTCTGAAAACTTTGATGTTTTCTAACTTTAGGAGGACTGAAGCAATTTTAAGCTCAATATCCTTTTTTATCTTGTGTCTAACGCTGCTGTAGATGAGCTTTTGCAGGAGTTCAACTATTTGATTGGTTCTGTTTCTCTGCCGATTACTCAGAAGACTATTAACAAAGTATTACAAGATTGTAGCTGCCAGTTTGACCAGTCAGTTGTTGAAAAGCTCACCAGTTCACTCTGTGAGACAAACACTGGTGATAAAGGTCCACTTTCCAGAGCTTGGAGCCAAAAGCTGGCAATACCGAGTGTATATTAAGTGTAACCATACAATACTGACTATAATGGCAGCTATGAACAATTAAAATTACTCAGAAAATAAACATGAGCAAATATGCCTAATGCAAATGACATCATGAATAAAAAGAGAACAATTGACCAAATCTAAATTGAAAGAATAAATGTAATTCAAAAATCAGATCATAAATGACATTAATGTTAAACTTTTTTTTTTTTTTGAACTATGGTGTTATTGTTTATTGAACTTTCATGGACAGTGTAAAGATATATTTACCTTCATTCTTAAAGCCATTCAGTAATTTTCGACATTGAATAGGTCTCAGGTATTTCTCTAGATCCTTTTCTTGTACCAAAGCAAGGTCTTCCCTGTCTTCCTGTCTTCCCTTCCCCACACCAAGCTCTTGTAACCCATCCAGCAGTGTAGTCAGAGTTTCATCAGAGAGACCTGGTAAGAATGATAACACCACTTCTTTCAGCATTTCTTCATCCATTTTCTGAAAAGAGAGAGTTTGGGTAGACATTCAAACAATCCCATTTGTCAATTTACAACGGTTTTACACACTGTTTGAGCTTTACTGGTGCAACAGGCCTGGACAATGTAACTATTTACAGCTATATAAAATAACAAATTTAATCAGCAATAGTGGCTGAAGCAAATGGCAGAACTAAGGTATAAAATCCATAGAGCTGTACCAAAAGCAGAATGTTGTCAGTTGAATCAGATTAATCCATTCAATGTGAATATTTGACAGCTTGTTTCTTTCTTTCTCTTTTTTTTAGTTCGGCGATACACTCCTGTATCAGTCTATATGAGTATGTTTACAGTAAGACTCACATTTTCATGTATTTCATATATGAAAAGTATACACAAAAGGAAGGATGTGTGCCATCTTTTTAAAAATCATGTCATTAGAAAGTTTACATCTTGTGTATGCATTTTTACCTGACAAGTTTTCTCCACTTGTTATATATTCTTGCCACCTCTGTTACACCTGCCAGCTCAAATGACCTCTGGAACAGAATGGTGGAGAGCAATAAGTAATATATCATACACTTTGTATGATGGAAGAGAATAATAGTCGAGCAAATCTTCTTGCTTGATGCAGACATAATCTCTGAACTCACGATAGACACCCATGTTGCTCAACTTCACAAACGTATGTTTCTGAGTCACAAAGTGCACAGACTCATTGAGAGCAATAATAAGAACAACTTTTCCAGCATTAAGTTCTCCATTAGTACTCTCAAGCAAAGCAAACATTCCCTTTCGGCATACTGTGCCTTTCACTGTGACTTCATTGCAAGCTACTGCAGAGTGTGACTCAAAATTTTGACCAGCTACACATGCCCTGATCCTATCGTTGTAATCACTCACATAAAACTCTGTACCCTTTTAAACACGCACAGCCGAAGGGAAGAGACTGCCTACACTCAAGTAGGCTTGCAATAGTTGGTGTCTTTCTGCAAGAGTTTTGCAGAGATTTTTAAAGTTGTTGAATTTTCTGGCACACTGCTTGAAGAAGGTGTTTGCTTTTGAACCGTAGTGTCCACAGGCGTATAAGTGGGCCAGAATGAAGAATGAGCTCTGGGTAATGGCACAAGTAGTGATGCTTGGGTTTTAACGGACTGGCAGGGAAAAGCACGCCGAAGGGAAGAGACTGCCTACACTCAAGTGGGCTTGCAATAGTTGGTGTCTTTCTGCAAGAGTTTTGCAGAGATTTTTAAAGTTGTTGAATTTTCTGGCACACTGCTTGAAGAAGGTGTTTGCTTTTGAACCGTAGTGTCCACAGGCGTATAAGTGGGCCAAAATGAAGAATGAGCTCTGGGTAATGGCACAAGTAGTGATGCTTGGGTTTTAACGGACTGGCAGGGAAAAGCCTTTGACAACTTGCAACATATTCTTCAATGAGGACTTTCAGATATGCCACTTGGCCTGCTGTAATAGCTGCTGCACAAACAAGTTCCACGATCTCTCTCAGCTGCAGAATGAGGTGCCATACCTCATTTTCAGTCAGATCTTCAATTCTGCCACCCACAAAGAGAGGTAGCAACCTAAGAAAGCACCAATTTTGGACTGCATGTCCACTCAATCGTTGGCTTCCATGAGACACATCTGCTGGTTTGCTGCTGGCATCATTTCCCTTGTATTTGAATTGATTTTTACATCTATTCAGTTGTAAGTAGGTGAAGTGCTTCTCCTGAACCAGCTGACTAATAAACAAGACAAGGTCATAACACACAATACCCTCAAACAAGTCATGCACCAGACATGGCGGGAGCCCTGGCTGACACACATGAAAATAAGTAAGCTGGTTAAAAGGAGAGTCCATCTTGATGCCGCATGCTGAGTCAGCAACACTGGTGTCTAAGCCTTGCAAATGACTTTGATGGGACTGAGCAGTTCTTGTTGTCCCACACATATGTGGTTCATTCACAAATGCATTTCTGTTGATCTCACAGTAGCGGCAGAAATGCCTCGATCGGCTGAAGTTTTCTACAAAACCCCAAATGGTGTGTAATCCCAGGTTGTCTCCTGAAATGGCAACTAAAGCTCCTTTTATTACTCTAACATCATGTGTCAAAATACCTCTATCCTCTAAAAGTTTGAGGTCTCTGATCAATGGTTCAAAAACTTTGTTCACACCAAAGTATTTGAAATCGTTCTCTTTACATAGCAGGACAAGTTGCATGTGATCTGTTGAGGATCTGTTGTGAGGCAAAATGTCAATAAGGGTCATGTAAACCGCTAACACTTTGTGTTTTTTCTTTCCTGAACCAAATGGGTTCACAACCTCAAAGGCATCTTGGTATAGGATCACACCAACAGAGGAAGGGTCTGTTTTAAATAGCTGATTGCCCTTGAATCCCTCTCTGTCTCTCATATCCTGAATGAGATTTTCAGTAGCTGGTTGTAAATGTGTAGTGGCATGTTGTTCTCTTACAGACTCACTTTTAAACAGTGTAGCTAATGTCTCATGTACAGGAATATTCTGGGAAAAGCACTCCTTGCCATTTTCATCACTGCCCAAAAGACAAGGCACAGGCTCAACATAGTTGAAACTTTTTTTAAAAACGCTCTTCTGTTTTTGGTCTGTGTTCAAAATGTCCCTGTAATGAAGAAGGCCTTGCTTCAAGCCCTGTGAAGTTTTGGCGACCCCTAGTGGGAATCTGGAGCCTCAGTGTCTCAGATAACAGACAGAAGAGAACTGACAGTACATGTGTGTAACATGTGTTTTCCAAAACTGTGAATATAAAACCAACATCTATGAGAAGTTCAAAAGTCATAAATACAGAAATCACTCTGGCACAGGGGACGTCTTTAAGCCTGGGAGACATAATGTTGAAGAATCTTATGTCAGTTTGATAAAGTGTAGAGAGCAATGTCAGTGTAGATTCTGCTCTTAACAAGGGGAATTCTGAAAACTTTGATGTTTTCTAACTTTACGAGGACTGAAGCAATTTTAAGCTCAGAAGTTTTTACATGAAACTGGAGAAAGAGACGTTGATGTTCAACTTATTTTTTACCACAAGTCGAGTGTCATTTAGTTCCATTATATTCAAGAGAAGTCAGACATTTTCAAAACTCCGCAACTCACCAAACCTGTCTAGATGGATAAATAGTAGAACAGATGAGAGGAAAAACTGATTTCAGGTTGAATGTCCCTTTAAACATTTTAACACCAGTACTTTTAACATTTCTGGTTCATTTCTGTTCATGGTTGGAGATGCAGAGAATATTTTGTTGCTGTGTACCAGTGGTGTCTTTAAAAAGAGTGCTAAATGTTTGATGACCACAGTCACACACGCTAACAGTCACACATGCTAACAGCCACACATGCTAACAGTCGCACATGCTAACAGCCTCACATGCTAACAGTCAGTCACACTCACCTGCACAGGTTCATTTCATCTGCAGTCAAACACACCCAAACAATTCACATGACACAGTTTGTTTGATGTGAATCTTGTTCATTTTCTTGTATCCTCACACTAGTGATGGCAGTCAGACACCAACGCTCCGACACACTCTTCAAACATGTGACATATGACGTCTGAAGCAGCAACTGGCTTGTTCTCTTGATGAATCAGCTGAGTGGTTTGTTTTACCAGGTACAGATTTTAACACATAGAGAAAGGTTTGAATTTTGAAAGTTCTTCACTGCTTTATATGTACTCAAGACAATGTAGTAGTCATACATGTGACAGAAACCACCTCAGTCTAGTTTGATCATCACTGCCTCACTCTGTTTAAATGGAGTGAACACATTCTCACTCTGTTTAAATGGAGTGAACACATTCTCACTCTGTTTAAATGGAGTGAACACATTCTCACACTGTTTAAATGGAGTGAAAGCCAGCTCATCAGACCAAACCATGTGCTGCCAAGTCAGAGGGGGGGTCAGGCTTTAGTTAGTTTTTGTCTTGTATTAGTTGTAGTTGTCGTCCATCTTGTTTTCCTCTTGTGTGTTATTTGGTTTGACTTGGTCACTATATATGTTCACTGCTGCTCCACAACAGTGTGTTGGGGAAAAAGGAAGTGGATTGATCACCTGGGTAACTACAAACAACTGTATTGTGAATGTAACAATCATGACTTTTGGTAGCGAGGATGAAGGTTGGGATTATGGAGGAATGCAGTGGCAGATGGTGGCGAATCTCAAAAGAAAGAAAAAGAAAAAAGGAAAGGAGAGGAGTAGCTCCTCAAGCAGTTCGGGGGCAGAATCTGACGAAACAGTTAAGAGAGTGAGGGCAGATCGAAGCCTGAGAGCTGAATATGGGAGCATTGATTGGAAAGTGATAGTTGTATTTGTTGAGAATTTCCACCTTATTACGGCGGCGAAAACTCTCGAAAAGGATGTTGGCAAAGTAAAGTTTGCAAAGTACTTGAATAACAAACGCATACTTGTACATGCTGTGAGTAAAAAATAACAAGAAGATCTACTGAAAATGAATACGCTGGATGGTAAAAAAGTTAAAACCCATGTACCTGGCACAGCTGCTAGACATAGGGGAGTCATTTCTGGAGTGCCACTGTCGGTCTCAATGGAAGAGATTAAAACAGAACTGAAAGGAGGTAAAGTGCTTGATGCTAAACACATTACTAATAAAAGAAATGGAGAACGAGCAGAAACGCTGTCAGTAATTGTTGACTTTGAACATGACATACCAAGAAAAGTTATGCTAGGCCTCTTCGGCTACACAGTAAGAGAGTTCATTCCTCCAGCATTAAAGTGCTTCAAATGTCAGAGAATGGGCCATACTGCGAAACAGTGCAAAGGAAGAGAAAGATGTGCAAGATGCGGAGGAGATCATGCATTTGGAAAGTGTGGGAAAGATGTGCCGATTAAGTGTTGCAACTGTGGAGGAGACCACAGTGCAGCTTTTGGGGGCTGTGTGGTACAGAAGCAAGCAAGAGAAGTCCAAAGATATAAGATATTAAACAAAGTGTCATATGCAGAGGCTGTTAAGAGTGTTAACAATGCACAGATAGCGAAGGAAAACAAAACTGAAAGGAGTAACACTGTTAACAGTACTGATCCTCCTGTTGCAGGAAACAGAGAGATGCGCCAGACAGGCCAGCATGAGACCTCCCACAAGTGTAAGGTAAAGGAAGGAAAGTTGATAAAGTAAATTTTGTTGCATTCATATGCAAAGTGGTTTACATCGGATTAGAACAAAATGACAGGAATGAGAGGATTGAAACAATCGTTGAAGCTGCAAAGGAGTATCTTGGGATCTCAAGTGTTGAGTGTAAAACAATACAAGAAATGATGAACCCTTTTACTTATGATGTTTCTAGCGATTAATCTAATAATGGTACTCACAATTTTTCAGTGGAATGCCAGGAGCTTAATCGCAAATGGTCAGGAATTTAAGAAAGTCATTTAGGACTTGAGTGACAAACCAGACATAATATGTATTCAGGAAACATGGTTGAGACCCCATCTAGACTTTGTTATGTTGGGTTACAATTCAGTCAGACATGATAGAGCAAATAACCAAGGGGGTGGTTGTATCACATTCATTAAAAACAATTTAGTATTTAAAAGAATAAGTACTGCAAATGAACATGAATGTATAATTGTTGAGGTGTACAGTACACAAAACCCAGTGAAAATAATTAATTATTACAACCTGTGCCATACTCTAACTGCAGCAGTGTTCGAGGAAATAATGAGTGAGGAAAGCCACAGAGAGGTTTGGTGTGGTGACTTCAATGCACACAATATTTTATGGGGAAGTGTCCATACTGATAATAATGGTGCAGTGGTGGAAGAAATGATGGACACAAGAAATCTTGTATGTTTAAACAATGGTGGAGGAACATGGTTAGATGTAAATAGGAATAAGATGTCATGATTTGTATTGATTTAACACTGGTAACTGCAAGTATGTATAGCCTATGTGATTGGGAAATTTCCATTTTCCCATCATGTGCAATATAGAAATTGACAAATGTACTCAAGAAAGAGCCCCTATATATACATGGTGTTTTAAAAAGGCTCAGTGAAACACTTTTAAAGTATGTTGCAGGGAACTGGTAGGCAGTATTAAGATGGAGGGCAATGTGGACGAGTGTACTGCCAAAGTTACAAATATGATATTGGACGCTGCCTCAAAAAGTATTCCTAAAACTGTGATAGGAGGGAATAAGAGAATTGTGCCATGGTGGAATGATAAATGTAGCTTGGCTATTAAAGAAAGGAATACTGCCCTCAGAAATCTCAGAAACAACTTGAGTTTGGACAATCTGATCAGATACAAAAGGAAAAGAGCCATAGCTCGCAAAATAATTAAAACTGCTAAAAGGAATACTTGGAGAGACTTTTGCTGTACTATTGGAAGAGAAAGAGATGTCAGTCATGTATGGAATATGGTCAAAAAGATGAGTGGGAGAAGGGCTGCCAATAAAATATCAGTTCTTGCTAATGAAGATAGCTTAGCAAGCTTAGCAATAACAGATGTGGAACATCTTACAGACATACATAAACGAAGGAAGGAAGAAGTTTTAAAGATAATGAAAAGGTGTACAGTAAAAAGGTAGAATGTAGCTCAGCTACTGATATGGAATTCTCCCTGAGGGAAATGAGAAAGGCATTAAAAGGCAGCAAGAATTCTGCTCCAGGGCCAGATCAGTTGAGTTATGTCATGTTCAGACAATTGCCAGAGAAAGCACTAGAAATTGTGCTAAAACTTTTCAATAAGATTTGGACAGAAGGAAAACTTCCTGATGAGTGGGAGTCCCTGGTTTACCATTTGTTAAACCAGGGAAAGATGCAGCTAATGCTGAAAATTACAGGCCAATAGCCCTCACTTCACATTTATGTAAATACTTTTTAGAGGGAAAACATCTGTTAAACGAGTATCAGAGTGGCTTCAGGAAAGGAAGATCCACTACTGGTGTATTAATTAAAGTGAGTAATGACACTGAGAAGACCCTAAATATGAAGGAAGTGACGATGGCGATAGGTTTCTTTGACATCGAGAAGGCTTATGATTCCATGTGGCGAGAAGGTCTGTTAATTAAAATGAATAAGCTAGGCATAGGTGGTCGCTTATATAAGTGGATCATGGACTTTTTAACAAAAAGGGTGTTTAAAGTAAAAGTAGGTTCTGAAGTCTCAGATAGTTTTGACATTGGAAATGGAACACCACAAGGCAGCGTCATCAGTCCAATTCTATTTAATATAATGATATATTTGAGAATACAGGGGTAGGGATACAGTCTTCGCTGTGCGCCAATGACGGAGCAATCTGGAAAAGGGGGAAAAACTTGTCACATGTTCTGAAATGCACCCAGAAAGCAATAATAGGTGTAGAGAGATGGTCTTATGATTGGAGATTTAAAATCTCTGTTTCAAAATCATGTTATATGCTGGTCACTAAAAATAAAATAGATAACAAGCAGGGGTTAACTCTATATAGTAAGCCCATGGAAAGAGTCAAAGTGTTTAAGTACCTTGGTTTATGGATAGATGATAAATATACATGGAAAAATCATATTGAGAAACTTGAGACCAAATGTAAAAAGGTGTTAAACCTCATGAGGTGCTTGGCTGGTCTGACATGGGGCGCTGACAGAGAGGCATTACTACACATATACAGGGCTCTGATGAGAGCCACCTTGGATTATGGATGTATGGTGTACAATATAGCTGCAAAAAGTCATTTACAAAAACTAGACAGAATGCAATATAGAGTGCTAAGACTTTGTCTTGGAGTAGTTAAAACCACACCCATCAATGCATTGCTGGTGGAATCCAGTGAACTGCCATTGTATCTAAGAAGAACTAAATTATCATTAACATACTGGATAAGAATTCAGGGAGAAGGAAACAAAAATATAGCTTCATCTGTTCTGCAAAACTGTTGGGAGTACGTAACATTTACTGGCAAAGGGTTTGGATGGCAAATAAACAAGAAGGTGAAACAGTACAAATTAGATTCCATACAACATAGTCCAGCAGTTATAATTAGTTGCATTCCTCCATGGATATTTCCACAACCCAAAGTTAACCTGCAAATATTAGACAAGAAAACAGAGTGGATAGAGAATAATGTGAACATAGGGTATCTGGCTCAAAAACATCTGAAGAGCAGCTACTACAGCTACCTGCATATTTTTACAGAAGGATCAAAACACCCAATAATGAGCACATAGGAGTAGGCATCTACATCCCAGAATTTGATAAAGGTATTGTCAAAAGAATCTCAAACAAGCCGTCAGTATTCACGGCAGAAATGTTAGCAATAATAATCAGTCTACAGTGGGTAGAGCAGGTCAAACCAATTAAAGTAGTCATATGTTCAGATTCCGCAGCTGCAATGCAGAGTATTAAATCTGGAGAAACAGCTCGAGAAGATCTTCTGCTAGAAGTGTACTTGATTTTATTGAACTTACAGCATCTTGGGATAGATGTCCACTTCTGCTGGATCCCGGCGCATGCAGGTATCGAGGGAATTGAGATAGCAGATAAACTGGCTAAAAGTGCATTAAACAAAAATGAAAATATTTTAGAGCTTTGTTTTGGGAGAGGAGAAGCAAAATCAATCATCCATCAGGGAATTCTGACAAAATGTCAGGAAATATGGAATAATGACACAAAGGGTAGGGATTATAAACAAAATTCAAAAGTCTGTCAGAGTTAAAAGGTCCAGAGGGAAATGTTGGAAAGAAGATGTCACTTTTACTAAGATACGACTAGGACACACAGGACTAAACGGTACACTCTTTATCATGAAAAAGAGAGAATCAGATAAATGTGAATCTTGTGGTTTTAGGGAAACTGTCGAACATGTTCTACTTGGATGTAGGAAATTCATTACATAAAGGAAAAGGTTGAAGGACAGTGTGGTTAAAATGGGAAAGGAATGGAGCATCAAAGGGCTCCTGGAGGTAGGAGAGAAGCAGGTACAGGTTCAAAGGGCAGTTCTTAAGTACATACATGAAACAGGCTTAATGTCCAGAATATGATTATTTATAGTTACTTATTTATTTTTATTATTACTATTATTACTTTTATTTTATTTTATTTTTTCCTTTTCGCTTTGATCTATGAAATGAGTATCCAGTATCCACCTTATTCCTGGGGGCGCTACTGTAGAAATGATTATGGGTGTAACTTCCTGTGGGACACCGGAAGTAGCAGTAAGCCATTAGCTAACCATGGTAGCTGAGCGCGGACAGTGGTTTATTTGAAAGTAATTTGTTGTTAATTGTTGTTGCTAATGTGTTAATTTTGTTGTCTGACAGACACCACCTTATCGTTTAGTAAAATGTCCTTGCGGCGCTCGGGTACTTGTTGCGCTGTTCGTGGCTGTACTAACAACCAGACGAAGCTAAATTTGTGGCTTCAGCACAGTGTGTTGAGCATGTACACAAAACAAAACGAGAGTGTTCATGTGACAAGCGGTACAGCTTTCATCGCCTACCTACAGATGAGGAATCAAAAAGACTGTGGCTGAAAAATTTGAACTTGAAGAGACCACCCAAAACACTGTATGTGTGTTCATTTCACTTTGTCGACAAAAAACCAACGGCCATCAGGGGGAAAGCGAGAAAAATACAGAATTCTATTATATTGTAACTTATTCCCATGCATGCTGCTCTGACTGAGTAATCTCAGTCAGCGTCTCTTCCTCTCCACTCATGCCAGTGCGCACACAGGCAGGAGCGTCAGTGAGTTACTATGGTTACGGGAAGCGATATTGTTTTTCCCAGGACGGAAGGTGAAGGTCCCGCCTCACGCTGCCTCTGATTGGCGGTTAGGTTTAAGCATGATGAATGGGATTGGTTAGGTTTAAGCATGTGGAGTGGGATGGTTAGGGTTAGGGTAAGAATATCATTCAGGGTAAGCCAATCAGAGGCAGAGTGAGGTAGGACCTTCACCTACCGTCCTGGGGGAAAAAAATATCGCTTACAGGAATGCTCTGTGTCTCTGTCGCTTTCTCACTATTCACAACACTTTTTGTGTTAGCAAAAGTTGGCAGCCCTGTGACAATGATTATTAAAACTACCAGAACAATCAACATTTACCTTCCACAGTATTGCAGCAGCGTGGCTGCAAGATCTGCCTTGTCCTGTAGCACATGAACACCCTGCTGTTTGTATTTCACCTGACGTTGAAACTAAAACCCAGGCTCGGTGATGTGGGACTTTAAGGCTTTGGCTGGGCTCCACGTCTGCTTTAAGGTAGATGAGATTGTGTCCCACCTCTCTTAACAAAACGCAACCGACCTTATTACTATGCAGATACTGATACGCCTCAGAGCTTTTCAGATTTTTCATTGCTTCACCGTCTGAAGCAACGAATGAATGAAGTAGCTAAATATGTTGGTGTAAGTTATTTGTGGCCACTTTTTCAAGTCGTCCTCCCATCCCTCAATAGCAGTAAGCAGAGGTATGATTATATCGTCCTGTTTGAGCTGTGAAAGGTGATGTTCCCACATATTTTATGTCCCTAACGCTTGAAGAAAGAGGATTAGCACTGCTTTTAGCATGTAAACAAACGCCGGTTCCGGTTCGTGCCAGAAGTCGCGCCCATAATTCATGCAAGGCATCATGGGGGCTAGGAATAAGGTGGATAAAGTCATGATGTTACACAGTCCGATACAGTAGGTGGTGGCATGCACCTTTAATGTTGGTTTGTAGCCCACCATTAAAACAAATGAAGAAGAAGACGCACCTTTTGCTCAACCAGGAAGTGAACTGCCCCAACAAGCACAGTAAGTCAAAGACAAAGAAACACATGGTTAATATAACAGAAAAGAGCTTGTTTAACCCCACAGTGTATGGATGTTGTTGTGATGACTGTAGTGATGGTAATAATAAGGGTACTAATTGTTGCGGTTGTGATTATTGCTATGGGTGTTAATATTGTATTGCATAATGATATCACATTAGGTAATATGATTTAAGAAATGATCTATAATAATACTATATATATTACCATATATATATTATATATTATATATTATATAATATATTATATATTATGTTTCACTGAAGGAAATGGCAATGATAAAGACTTTTCCATAACATCCCTCACTTTTGAATAACAGCACCATCTGTGCTGTGTGTTTTCTTTCACTATGTTTGTTTTTTATGTTGTAATGTATGTATGTATTGTATAATTTTATGCATGTATTGGACCCCAGGAAGAATAGCGGCAGCATCTGCTGCAGCCAGTGATGGGAATAACGGCGTTAAAATAAATGGCGTTACTAACGGCGTTATTTTTTTCAGTAACGGGTAATCTAACTAATTACTATTTCCATCGTTACAACGCCGTTACCGTTACCGACAATTAAATGGGGCGCGTTATAAACTAAAGCTACTCATTGAAGCTCTTGTCATCCGACTTGTCTCTCAGCCACAGGAGCTGCAAAGCTGTTTATTTTTTTTCTTTGGTGAGGGAGGAGGGAGGGACGAGACAACCACATAAGTGATGATGATTGGCTAAGGTAGAGTAAGCTTTCATGTTAAGCCAATCAGAGGCAGTGTTCAGTTTACACACAAACCACACACGCACACAGCAGCCCCACACAGCCAAACTATCGGAGGTAAGCTGCAGCAGTGGCGAGTCTGGAGGGAAAGTTGGCGTTTTCAAAGTGGAAGTACAGACACAACTTTATTCTCCTTGAGGTAAAAGGCAAGAACGTACATGTGAAGTGTACATTATGTCCCGGAGCGAAGTGTTTGTCCACGTCCGCTGTAAGCAGCTCTAATCTAATGAAGCATCTCTCTGCTAAAACTGAACTGCCCTTTGGCATAAATAAAGTTGTCTGAATCTGAATCTGAATCAACGGCACACGCTTCTACAAAACTAGTGGCCAAAAACTCAAAAACCCAAATTCTTAGACATATTTAAACTTTAAGAAAAAAAAAAAAAAAAAAAAGAGTAACACAATGGTTACTTTCCCTGGTAACTAGTTACTTTTATAGTGGAGTAATTCAGTTACTAACAGTTACTTTTTTGGAGAAGTAACTAGTAACTATAACTAATTACTTTTTAAAAGTAACGTGCCCAACACTGGCTGCAGCTAATGGGGATCCTAATAAACTAAACTAAACTAAACTGAACTGAACTAAACTGAACAGAGTCAGAATGTGTTCACTCCATTTAAACAGAGTGAGAATGTGTTCACTCCATTTAAACAGTGTGAGGTAGTGATGATCAAACTAGACTGAGGTGGTTTCTGTCTAGTGTTAATTTTATCAGCCATTTTTAAATTTAGTCTCAGTTTTATTCCAGTTTCAATCGCGCTTGTTAGTTTTTATCACATTTAGTCAACCTCATCCCGTTTTTATTTGGTCAAGTTTTAGTCGACTATAAGTCGAGCATTTTAATCTTTATTTTAGTCCAAGAAAACATAATTTTATTTGTCTAGTTTTAGTCAACAAAAAACTGTCAACATTTTAGTCTAGTTTTAGTCAGGACAATCATTTTACCCTTTTACTTTTTTGTCAGCAGATAATATTGAACATTTCCATCTGATCTAAAATTATTTCACATAACATTTTCTCTCATCTTTTTGATGAAAAACACAATTTTAAGGACACATCCAGACATGGAACATGTTCTGATAAAATTTGCATATTTATTTTGAACATTGTTATGGTTCAAAGACACAGACACCAATGCTTGCATTAAAACAAATAAAATACATCTGAGAAAGGAAAAATAAATAAAATAAAGTGCCTCATGAACTTAACATAAGTGCTGTCTCTTTAAAGCTAGTTCACATAGAATAATAAAAGAAATGGATCTGAGGTCAGTGTTATGAAAATAAAAATAACTCCAATGGATACAACAAAAGTGCTTTCTAGCAAGCTAGTTCACATGGTATATACAGGTACAGTATTTAAGGTGAAACAAGGCAGAGCTTGCTAGAACTACTGTAAGAAAACTGTATTTTTTTAACTTGCAAATGAACTGAACAGAAATGAATTTTGAATCACAGTTGTACATGTTTTAACAATTAAGCTACAAAAACTCAACAAAAACTCATGCCAACAAATAGGCTACTGTACAAATACTGTAATACTGTGCAGTATGTTGGCAAAGGACTGCACTCTTTAGACCTGTATGTGTTCAATCCAAGTCAAATGTTCAAATGAATTCAAGAACCCAACTCAAGTTGGAGCCAGAGCTCTACTTCTAACACTCACTCTCTGTCTGTCTTAGTCTCTTTGTCTGTTTGTTAGTCTGTCTGTCTCTCTGTCTGTCTGTCTCTCTGTCTGTCTGTTAGTCTGTCTGTCTGTCTGTCTGTCTGTCTGTCTCTTTGTCTGTCTCTCTGTTAGTCTGTCTCTCTGTCTCTTTGTCTGTCTGTCTCTCTGTCTCTTTGTCTGTCTGTCTCTCTGTCTGTCTCTCTGTCTCTTTGTCTGTCTGTCTCTCTGTCTGTCTAGTCTGTCTCTTTGTCTGTTAGTCTGTCTCTCTGTCTGTCTGTCTCTTTGTCTGTCTGTCTCTCTGTTAGTCTGTCTCTCTGTCTGTCTGTCTGTCTCTCTGTTAGTCTGTCTCTCTGTCTGTTAGTCTGTCTCTCTGTCTGACTGTCTGTCTCTTTGTCTGTCTATTAGTCTGTCTGTCTGTTAGTCTGTCTCTTTGTCTGTCTGTTAGTCTGTCTCTGTCTGTCTGTCTATCTGTCAGTCTGTCTGTCTCTTTGTCTGTCTGTCTCTTTGTCTGTCTCTCTGTCTGTCTGTTAGTCTGTCTCTCTCTCTGTCTGTCTCTGTCTGTCTGTTAGTCTGTCTGTCTCTTTGTCTGTCTGTTAGTCTGTCTGTCTGATAGTCTGTCTATCTGTCTCTTTGTCTGTCTGTTAGTCTGTCTGTCTCACATTCACTGTCTCTCCACGTTGCAACATGTAGAAGTTGCTCACATTCGTATAATGCTGCTCTAACTTTTAAACAGTGAACAGTTAACTTTCTTTTCTCAGCAGCATACAAAATACAGTTGAATCAGTCAGTCTAGTTTCAATGTTTTGGTGTTGTTAAAGGAACCTGAAAAATTATAGCAATAGTCTCTGGTAGCCATCACACACAGTATATTTAGACATTGTTTAGCTTGAGAAAAGCACTTCTTTCCAATGTGGTTCTTGCTCTGTTGCGGCGGCCAGTTGAGAGGTCACCAGTTACACTGAAGACGCACTCGGCAAAGGCTTGTGATGCTGGCTTTGCCAGAAGGTCCAAGGCCAAAGGTTTCAGAAGCTCAAACACAGTGTCACTCTGAGAAGACCAAAACTCCATCCATTCTTGAGTGTCAGCAGCTTCGGACAGCGTGTCTTTGTATTTCTGAATCTCCTGCCTGATAGAGGCCCTTGGGGTCCTGGGCCTTGCTGGACGACTGGGACTGAAAAATCTAAATCTAGGCCGCTTTGGCAAAGGGGCTGTCTCTGCGGTCTCTGTCTGCCCGTTTTCCTCTTCATCAGTCTCCTCCTCCTCACGGATTCTTGGTGTCACACTGCGAGTGATGTAGTCTTCAGCTTTTTTCAGAAGATCCTGAATTCCCTCATCCTCATTTTGAACAAGGACATCTGCTGATACCCTGGGGTCAACAAAACATGCAGCTGCAGCGAGAGGAGAGAACCTGTCATCTGTGACATCAAGGAAAAGGCCAAAGCGTAGCTCCATATTTGCACTCATCTTCTGTGCCAGTGTAGCTGCATCCTTGTAGCTCTGGTATCAGGAGAACTCAGACAGGTGACCTCTGAAATCCAACAACGCAGGCACAACGAGGGATAGGGAACTGGTGTCGCTTTCAAGTACCTTTGTGTGTTCTGCAAATGGAAGGAGCAAGTCCTTGAGGATTGCCAGCTTCTGCCACTCACTGGGGTGCAGGCTGTCCCAGTTCATGCTCTCAGCTACCGATGCAACATGGTCCTTCACTTCAAGAGCACGAGACATCATCAAATAAGTACTGGACCATCTGGTTGGACAGTCACTGGTGAGGGTGAGTCCACACTTTCCCAGTAACCGCTCTATGGCAACAGATGATTTGCGGAACAGCCTCACCAGGTGCCTGAGTTTGTCCAGCAGTTTCTTGATTGCAGGCTCCTTTTGGATCATGTTGACGACAAGCTGAAGGGTATGGACCACTCAGGGTATCCTCTCCCATGTTCTGTACCTAATGGAAAGAAAGTGGAACACAGAGTCTTTTCATAAGCATTAGCACATACTTATCACCACACACAATACTAAAATGTCTGATTGCAGATGACATTTTAGAATATAAAACAGTCACATCTTATCTATCTACTGCTGCACCAGTATTTTACTAGGAACAGCTCTAACACAATATGGCCATAGATTTTTGTATTTATCACATTTTATATCAGGCTTCAATAAACTGAAATAAGTTGTAGTGACTGAGAAGTTGAACTAATCCCTGCAAACATCATGCACACATACTGACCTTTCAATGCTTTCATCAACATCAAGGTCTTCTCCCTCTTCATCACTATCCTGGAGACTGTCCTCCTCAAAGCTGGATTCGTTATCCTCTTCGGAAAGCAGCAACCATGTTGCTCCCATTATCTGTGATGATAGTGAGGATTTTTTCTTTTGGGATCCCCCATTCTGCTGTGCACTCCTCCACAAGAGTCACGATAGCATGAGCAGTGTGGGGTGAGCCATTTGCTTTAGGCTCAGGAGTATGTGTTCTGCCTTATTGTCGTCTGAGTTAAAATAACAAGCACTGATTGCAAGATAGGAAGCTGTGAGGCCCTTTTTGGTCCAAATATCTAAGCCAATGCTTATTTTGCGTGCCATGGACAGTCTTTGTTTGAATTTGTCCTTTTCTGCCAGGTATACTTTGTCCACAATGTTTTTAATTTTTGTTTTTTTTGGCACAGTGAGTCTTTTATCAATCTTCTCAATCATCTTGACAAAATCCTCATTTTCCACAGTCCGTGAAGGGAGGCCTGTCCGGCCTATCCACAGTGCTATGGCTTCCTCTTTGGAACGTTGGTCCTGAGAGTCAGCTTTGTATTTGGCGTGGGCAATTAAGGAAGCTTGTATAGCTGGCCTATCATTGTTTCTGGGTGGTTGGTTGGTTGTTGTAGGTGTATCTTCAATCTGGAACAGGAATTAATACAATGTCAGGATAGATGCACAGGATAACAGGAAATCCAAGTGTATAAGTAAAGCATATAGGCCTATTATTATTATTTTTTTTTTTAGTATCTGTAAAAACTACATTTAACAATCCATTTCAAATTCATACTAAAAACATAACTATCCTATTTTATGCAGAAATAATTGCAGGCATTTTTATGTTTGCATGCATTTATTTATATTAATATTGATGCCAATTCAAATCAAATGTCCTTGTGATGGTAACGTGAAGACAAACAGAACAGCATTTTATGTCACTAAATAAATACATTGGGATGTAAACTCCTAGAGCAGTGGTTCCCAACCTTTTTTAGCTTGGGACCCCATTTTGATATCACAAAGCTCTGGCGACCCCAGACATTCAAAACAGAGACAATTTTACTTACTTAACTTTTACACCACATTTAGGCTATTTCATGTATGAAAATGTAGGTTAAAGTTGTTTTGAATTATGTGTGGCATATTATTTTATTTTATTTTATCTAGATGAATTGTTTTAGTTCGTTTTAGTTTTTAGTTTGCATTCATGTGTAGCTGCCCAGGTGTTTTGTGTTAACTATAGTTCGCTTGCAGCTCCTAGATTAGCTCATACTTCTGTCTGCTTTAATTAAACTTGCAATCCAACTGAAACCATAGTTGCCCGACCAGTATAACGTATCTAAGTTAGCATAAATTCAACTTCACACACAATTCTATCAACAAGTGGCTACGGTTGCTACATGCTAAGAAGCTAACGTAAGTTAGCCAGCCACACACAATTATATCAACAAGTGGCTACTATCGCTACATGCTACGAAGCTAGTAAGTTAGCCAGCATTAGTTTGCAGTCGGTTTAACGTTATTGTTGGAACATTACAGCCGTTGGTTTAATGTTACGTTATAAACAACCACCACCAAACTTTTTGTTAACTTACCACGATGTCTTTGTGGTGAACTGTGACGACTGAAATCAAGCATAAGGTTTTTTTTCTCCACTTCAGTGTAGTGAAAATGTGTCCATATATCACGTGTTCTCTTTCTCCCGGGCCCTGTGCAAAGCATGGCCATCAATGTTTTACTTTTAACCTTTCGCCGTGAATCCACCTCCTGTCTGTCCCATGTGTTTGTGCACTCTGTGCCCGCTGCAGATTTGAAAGGGGGTGTGTCACTGTGTGTGAGTGGCGGAAGAGCCGAGGAGGAGGGCGGAGGCGGAGGAGACAGGATTTGACAAAATCATATCATATAATAATATAATATAATTTTCGTCTCGTCTTTGTTCGTGAACTAAAATGTCCATAGTTTTTAGCCCAGTCTTTATTTAGTGAACTACATTTTCGTCTCGTCTTTATTAGTTCACGAAAATGCATACTGATTTAGTCCCAGTTATTGTTTATTAATGGGGGTTTTAGTCTCGTCTAGTCTAGTTTTCGTCCGGTGAAAAATGTGCGTTGGCGAAAATATTTTCGTTTAGTTTTCATTAACGAAATTAACACTATTTCTGTCACATGTATGACTACTACATTGTCTTGAGTACATATAAAGCAGTGAAGAACTTTCAAAATTCAAACCTTTCTCTATGTGTTAAAATCTGTACCTGGTAAAACAAACCACTCAGCTGATTCATCAAGAGAACAAGCCAGTTGCTGCTTCAGACGTCATATGTCACATGTTTGAAGAGTGTGTCGGAGCGTTGGTGTCTGACTGCCATCACTAGTGTGAGGATACAAGAAAATGAACAAGATTCACATCAAACAAACTGTGTCATGTGAATTGTTTGGGTGTGTTTGACTGCAGATGAAATGAACCTGTGCAGGTGAGTGTGACTGACTGTTAGCATGTGAGGCTGTCAGCATGTGTGACTGTTAGCATGTGTGACTGTTAGCGTGTGACTGTTAGCGTGTGTGACTGTGGTCACCAAACATTTAGCACTCTTTTTAAAGACACCACTGGTACACAGCAACAAAATATTCTCTGTATCTCCAACCATGAACAGAAATGAACCAGAAATGTTAAAAGTACTGGTGTTAAAATGTTTAAAGGGACATTCAACCTGAAATCAGTTTTTTCCTCTCATCTGTTCTACTATTTATCCATCTAGACAGGTTTGGTGAATTGCAGAGTTTTGAAAATGTGTGTCTTGTCTTGAATATAATGGAACTAAATGGCTTTTCTTTCTGCAGTCATATCTACAAGTTTTGGGAGTTACTTTAAAAATGCATTTCAAGTTACTAATTACCTGTTAAAAATGTAGTCAGTAACCTAATCCAAGTATCATCATTAATTACAGGTTCTAACACATTCTCATACTCTGAACACTTCAGATTACTTTTGATTCAAGCAGCCAAATATAGAGGACAAAGCAGAGTTACAGCCTGGTGGCAAATGAGCTAAAATCCAAAATTTGATGCTTCCTCTTGGATGTACCAAGGGGATTACATGTTTCAAATTCATCAATGTGTGGTGAGGAGGTAGGTAGGTTTGGGTTGGTATGGAATTGTTGTGTTAATAAGGGGAGAATAAAGAGCAAGCCAGACAAGGCCACCTGGGGAGTTTCACCCCAGGAAATACTTTAAAGTAGCTTGAATATTGTTTATAAGGTTGATGTAAGGCCAGGTGCAGAGCCAGTGTCACATTGCAGAGGGGGTGGGGACTTGTAGTGGGCCCTTATAGCCTATTGGCTATTTCACTTGTTAACAATTCACATTACGGATCTGATCTGGATCTGAGTTGTATTTGGCCACTGCCACTAAGGGACTGAATGAACGGCTTTAGCTTCAAAAATAAAAAGAAAGTCTCACACTTTGAACCATCAAATATAAAATAAAATCATAGATCAACAAAGAGACTCAATTTGCTTCGTAAACGGCCAGATATTACGTAAAACAAAGTAAATCCAACATTAGACACTGCGCAGTGACAGCCTGTAATGACACAGCTGATCAATTAGTAGCATTAATAATGGGAAACGGAGACAGAAGGGCAAAATGGAGAGAGTGTGGATTACGATGAGTTGTGCAGCACAATTTGCGCTATTTCAGCACCATGGACATTGCCATGGATTTATCATTAAACAGCGACCTGCTGATAATCTAGCGCCACAACTGCCGATAGGCTATTTCAGCACCATGGTCAGCGCCATGGACTTTACCAATAATTTGCTCAAACCTGGGTCAGATAAAGGTTAAAAAGTAAAGCAGACTAAACCAACGGGGTGGGAAACGAAGGATAGAAGGTCAATGACATTCAGCGATGATGGATGCCACACAGTCCTATAGCCTGCATAATCAAGTCACACGTGATCAACCCAGACAGGACAACAAACAAGTGTACCAGCAACATGTGTGGCCTGTCGTTAATGCAATAACCAAGCAGACACGGCAGTCCACAACACAGACAGCAATGAAAACAACGCTATTTAAGAAAAAGGCCAGACAGCCAGGATCTATGACAAGCTTAGCCTGTGTCATCACAAATATTGAATATGGAACTACTTACTGATGATGTTTTCATCCAGCAGTGGGGAGTTTGAATCCGAGCCAGAAAAAATGCCAACAAAAATGTATCCAATCCAGCAAAAAAATCCACTGTAGCCAACAATGAAATGTCCAGAGTCCAAAATGTCCAATATAAAAAAACTCCAATAGTTTGAACATGCCAATCTGGAACGTATTTCCAAACTATATACAGTAATGTGGCCTCATATCTTATAGCACCATCTTCCTCTCCTTCATCCTCGCAAACCTTTCAGCAACCTTGTTCTTATCAATGACAATCTCCCTCTCTATGGATAGCAAAGTGAGGTTTGAGAGTCTGGCCTCATTCATGCATGCCCGGAGATAGTTTTTAATTAATTTCAGGCGGCTGAAACTGCGTTCCGCATTTGCACTGGTGATTGGTAATGTTAGGTAAATATGATACAAAATACCGACGTTGGGAAACGCCCTTTCCATATCGTTGCAGATGATGAAGGCAGAACAGCTTCTGTGGTGTTGAGCTTTATTTCTAGTTCACTACACATGGCACGGAAAGAAAGAAATTCATCCAAGACCTGCTCAGCTGTGGACACGTCTCCAGCATAGAAGTTGGCTAAATCCTGGATTCTTTCGGCTGCATCATATGTGGAAAAGTTTTTGGGGTTCAGAATAGAGAAAAGTTTTGCCATTTGGCGAAAATCTGCAAAGTGTTTCTCGAACTGTTGCGGAAGAATGTCTGTGATATACAAATAAAACTCCACTTTGAAACGCATTTTGGGATCCTGGATCACTTCGTCTTCTGCCATCTCATCATGAAGGCGTTTTCGTCTCCGGCCTCTCCCCTCAGTGAACTCGGTGGAAGAGTTGCACCTTCTAGCCATGCCTTTCCCTGTTTCGAGCATTTCCTCAAATGACACATCTGTGCGCATTTCCTTGAGCTGTGCAATACAGCCGTCAATCAGGTGGACAGCCGTGCTGACATCTAGAGATTCTTTTTGGAGGTAGTTAGATAATATGTGTCTTCTGCAGTATAGCATTCCAAAAGCACAGCATAAATTTGAATTCAAATGTGCTTAGCTTGTGAAGTAGACCATCTGCTTCAGAGGCTGTCTTCGGTGAAGTGAAGTTGTGTTCTTTTATCCTCTCTAAGGCCGCTAGTATAGCAAGTAAACTTTGCATGACCGCTTCAGTGGCCCGCTTCCTCGATGCCCACCTGGTATCCAACAGACTTTTTAATGTTAGTATTGTTTCCTCCAGCTGCATGTTGGCCTGCTCCTCCTCCAGTATCTTAAATCGTGGAAGGCTGGAAGTGAGGAAACAGTAGAGCGCTTCCAGTGTGCCAAAAAACAGCTTTGCGCTACCCAAGGAGCATGCTGCATCCAGGAGGACGAGATTTAGATTGTGCGCACAGCAGTGCACATAAAATGCTTTCTAGCAGCACTGTCATTTGACCCTTGCCTGCAGCCCTGATAAATGACCAGACATTGTTCTTGCTCCATCATATGCCTGACCCCGGATAAGTTTAACATCCAGACCCAGTGCGTTGAGTGTATTTATGAGTACATCATAAAATGTGTCGGCGTTGCTGTTTGAAAGCTCCTCAAACTGAATAAAGCGCTCGATACTGTTGCCAGTTTCAGTGACGTACCTGAGGGACAGAGAGAACTGATCTATTCTGGTAACGTCAATAGTGGAGTCAACAATGACAGAGTAAAACTTTGCTGCTTTAACTTCTGTTGTGATGCTGTTCAGTGTCTTGCTGGCAAGGGCTGAAATGAACTCATTCTGAGACTGGTGGCTCAGGTAGGTAATACGCCCCACTGGGTTTCTCATGTGTTCTTCTAGAAGAGCATCATACTGGGCCAGCAGCTTCAATAGCTCCAAGAAGTTTCCCTCATTTGAGGAAGGGGCACCCAATCCCGCATATTCCTTGTGCCCCCGAAATGCCAAACCCTGACGTGCTAAAAACAGGGTGCTGTCAATCAGTCTTTGTAAAATCTTCCTGTTTCTCCCAATCTGCTCCCTCTCGGGTCTGATTAGCTCCGCAACCACTGTGCTGTCCTGGCTGACCTGAAACTTGGTCATCAAAAACGTTTTCTCTGCCTGTCGATGCGCAACAGACCTCTCATGCTGCTCGATTTTTTCAATTCCCTTTTTAAACTTTGAGACACCGACTTTAGGGTCCGCACACTGCTGCCCTGAGCTTTCATTTTTTGCCCCAAACATCCAGCAACAAAAGCAAAAGAGGCGATTACATTTAGGAGAATATATCAACCATTGTCTGTCTATTGTGCATGACTGACCTATAGTGCGCTTATACCACACAGGACTGAAGTGCCTTTTATCATCATATGGGAAGGCGTAGCTGTCTTTCAGCCCTGGCTGACATGGGCCGTGCTCTATCAGTGCTCTGATCAGCTCAGGTATGAGAGGTTTGAAAAAGTAGGGATCCGTTGGGTACTGCTCTTCAGTATTAAAGGTCTCATAATATGCCCCTTTCTGATAAGTTTTTATATGTCTCAGAGGTCCTCAAAACATGCTTTTGAAGTTTTTTTTCATAAAACACCACTCAGATCATACAGATCAGCAGGCCTCTAAATCCCTCTATTTCAGCCTCTCTAAAAAACGAGCTGTTTCTGTGCCTGTAGCTTTAAATGCAAATGAGCTGTGACTAGTCGCGCCCCTCTCAGGAAGTGGGCGTGAGGGGCCAACCCTGATGCTGGACACGGATACGGCTGGTCTCAGACGCGCTGAAATTCAAACATCCGATTTTGATCCAGAATGTGACACAGACAGAAGCTCCTGCAGAAGTTCAAACTCTGTGGATGCTGCAGGACATTTCTGATGGTAAGTCAACAATTTGGTGTGTTTTGGTACGTTACAATTAGTCGATGTGTGTGTTGATACAGCGCTAAAATGTAGCTCGGTAGCTAATGCTAACTGTAACTCACTGCGCTTGGTCATTATTGAGGGAAATTTTGGCGAATAAGTGACATTGTCTTTTGTGCATGTAGTTAACCGTCATGTCTCCGGTGAGACATGTTAGTACTCTTACCTGTGCAGGTGTTACGTGTCCCAATTACATATTTTGATGATTACTGACAATAAATTCTCTTTTTGTTCTGCAGTATTCTCAGCAGAGATGCCATCAAAACAGTGTTAACAGTTAAACAGTTCATATAATACTGAGCTTGTTTTGGTATTCATAAAATTTCACTATCATCATTTAACATAATTTTATCATCAGTTTTCTGAGGTCGAGGCTGTGTGCAGTGGTTTGTAAACTACACTGTTATGTCTCCACATAACGTGCAACAGTTTACCTGTTACAAAGTTCCAACATTATGTGTTTGAAATTTGTCAAAGCTTCCTGCTCGTCCACCACAGCTTGTCTAATGTCTGTCAGGTTTGAATTTCATAGGCCTTACATTTTGTTGAAATATTTACATTTTTCTAAATTTTTTTTGTGCTCACAACAGACCTTAGAATGAGAATGACTCTGAATGAGCTGCACAGTTATTTTAAAATCAATATTTTGTGTCAAATGTATTTATCATGGTAAGTTACTGTATATGAAACAGGATAATGTACAGTGAGCAGGTCAGTATTGTGAAATAAACTCCTTGAGGATGAATTAACTCCACTTTGTCGGGGTCCTGCATCAGCCTGTCAGGGTTTATTTCACAATACTGACAGAAAAAAAATTCACAATCTATTGTAACTGTTGTATTTATGAAGTTAATATGTCAGATTCTTTGCATTTGCTTTACATGACTTCAGTGGTTCATAACATTACAGTGTTCACAAAACATCGTGAATGGAGAAACACATCCCATAATAAGTAGATACTGTGCATATTAAACATGAATTCACAGGAGATCATTTTTACACCATGAAGCATTTATTGAATCACATATATATCACAACATATAACATGTCAAATGATGTACCTATTATCCATGACAGTAAAAAACTGAAATTCACTGAATCCATATGAAAAATGTTTGACACATCAAATATTGATGTTTGTGAGGCTACAATGCTAACTGGACATCTTCTCCTCTTGTTTCAGTCGTTACAGGTATCAGCCTATCAGAGTGTTGTGAGCTGGTGCTTCCTCGTCACTCCTCGTCACTCCTCGTCACTCCTCGTCACAGTCTGGTTCTTCAGATTCTCACCATGTTTCCTGGTGCCCAGGGCCGCTATGTTGGATTCAGACCTCCCCTTTGTTGAACCAGGACACACAGCTGGAGACGACCTCCTCCTCGTCTCGCTCCTCATACTGCGCACTCAGGTCCTCTGGATCTTCATCCATGTCTGGTGCTGGGTCCAGAAGGACTTTCTCAAAGATGAGGTCCATCAAGTCAGACACATACCCTGTGCAATATTACACAAAGATTTTGTTTAGACTTAAAAAAAAAAAAAAAAAACTGTGCATATCAGTTGTGTGTGTATTTATATAATTTTAATAATAGTTTTCTATTTTTTTGTTGAAACATTTACAACAAAAAATGTGACAGTGCAACTGTAAATACAACATGTACATGACTTAATTTTAGTGACAAATAAAAGAACATAACACTTACAAAATGTTGTCTCAGTCTTCTCTGGTTTTGCTCTGTATGCTCCTCTCATGGCCTTTGGGAACTTTGCACTTTGAAGAGTTGGTCTCCACCAGATGTGACGTGTGGTTTTTCAGCATTTGTAAAACATGTCAGCAAGGCAGAGTCTGGAAGTACAGCAGTACAGAGAAAATCAAAGATGTAAATCATGACAAACTGTACATATTTTAACAAGTTCAACATAACTACAATTCTATTTACCTGCACAGCTTTCCAAGAAATGGAAACAACATTGTTTGGTGTAAAACAAAGGACAATGCTGTGGAAAGCCTCAGATGAAGTCTGGTGGAGGGGCTCAGTTTTCTAACAGCCATCTTGTTGGTCAGCATCTTCTCCAGCTTGTAGAAGGCAGCAGCTGCTAAAAAAGAAAAAAATGTTTACAATACAGTATAGTACAAATAACTACTGACACTATGGGCCCTATCTTACACCCGGCGCAAGGCGCAAGGCGCAAGCCGCCGGCGCAATGGATTTAATATATTCAAGGAGTGTCCAAATCCTCTTTTGCTGTCTCCCCCCGGAGATGCAAGTGATATTTTGTCCTGCCCCGCCCACTGCGCCACCGGCGCAAAGCAGCATACACCTATCAGGTGTGCCCAAGTGCCCTCATTAATTCACCGGCAAGTTTAGGCTGAACATGCAATAAACCAATCAGAAAGCCAGCTCTCATCACGTGTAAGAGGTAGGCGCACCAGCGGCGCAAGCACTGCAAGCATGACGGCGGATTTACAAGGAGGAAATAAAGAGAAAAGATTGACAAAGCGAGGAGACAGATCTCCTGGTTCGAGAAGTGAAAGCGTGAGAGCGCGCAATATATGGAGACACGTCTTCAAAGCAGCTTCATTTGTACATAGTTTATTTTACACCTGCAAAACTATTTCAATAAATGAACCACAAATGTCATGCAAATATGTAACTGGTTAGTTTTACACTAAAGCACCTTGAAATTGTGTTGTATTTTATAATTAGACAAAAAATTAGACACTAATATATGATCGTGAATTGTACATTTTGTATGTTACAGATCATAATTGTTTAATCCTTGTTTTTCTGGATCACAACAAACATGCAGACAAACAGCTGTCATGCTGACTCATCTGATAAAGACGATCTGACAGCCGTGATCACCTCCCGTGCGCACTTTACAGGTCTGTTTAGATTTATTAGGCTTTATACTCATAAATTACTTTGTTTTTCCTTATTAGTTAGTTTAGCTTTAAAGAAACACACGCGCGCGCATGGCTATTTAACATTAATGAAAGGTGTTCTGTGATTGTGGAGACGTGTGTGCGCCTCAGCCAAACGTGAGACACACGCGCACGCTGTTAACATTAATATTTACACTTTATTGCAGATGGATAATATGTTCAAAGGACACCTTAACAATCGACACTCCTGTGTAAAAAAATACTGAACGTTAATCAAGGTGTTTTGTGATTGTGGAGTCGTTGCGCAGGTGACTTACACCCAGCGTAAGTGCCGTTTTTGCCATGTCTGCAAGATAGCAAACTCACTTGCGCCGGGTCTGATCCGCCGTGGGCGGGAGGTGTAAACATGAAGGCAAAACGAGGGTGTGGCCCGGCGCGTTTGCTATCTTGTGCTCGGCGCATTGGAGTAATTGCGTATTGCGCTTTAGACCAGCTAAAAGCTGGTCTAAAGCGCCCGGCGTGTTTGGCCGACACACACGCACGTCTTCACAATTACAAAACACCTTGATTTTAGAGTGTGGATTAGTAAAGTGTCATTTAAACATATTTTCTATCAGCAATAAAGTGTAAATATTGAAGTTAAAGGCGTGCGTGTGTCTCGCATTTGGCTGAGGCGCACACACGTCTCCACAATCACAGAACACCTTTCATAAGTGTTAAACAGCCGTGCGCGAGTGTGTCTTGTAAGATAAACTCACTAATAAAGAAAAAGAAATTATTTATAATTATTAAGCCTAATAAATCTAAACAGACCTGTAAAGTGTGCACGGGATCACAGCTGTCAGATCATCTTTATCAGATGAGTGAGCATGACAGCTGTTTGTGTCTGTGTGTTTGTTGTGATCCAGAAAAACAAGGATTAAACACTTATGATCTGTAACATACAAGATACAATATTTGACCGCACAGTCCTGCCCAACCCGGAGAGAAAAGGGTATGTGTGCTTTAAACGGAGCTGGTTGGATATATCCGTGCGTAATTTTGCGCACTTCAGGTGCAGGTGGGAGGTAATGATTAATTATAAAATACAACACAATTTCAAGGTGCTTCAATGTAAAACATGACCAGTCTGCATGACATTTGCGGTTCATTTATTGTAATGGTTTTTGCAGGTGTTGATGTAAAATAAACTATTTACACATGTAGCTGCTTTGGAGACGTGTCTCCATATATTGCGCGCTCTCGCGCTTCCACTTCTCGAACCAGAAGATCTGTCTCCTCGCTTTGAAAATCTTTTCTCTTTGTTTCCTCCTTATGAATCCGCCGTCATGCTTGCGCCGCCGGCGCACCTACCTCTTACAGGCGATGAGAGCTGACTTTCTGATTGGTTTATTGCTTGTTCGGCCTAAACTCGCTGGTGAATTAATGAGGGCACTTGGGCACACCTGATAGGTGTATGCTGCTTTGCGCTGGTGGCGCAGTGGGCGGGGCAGGGCAAAATATCACTCGTACTCCTGGGAGGAGACAGCAAAGGAGGATTTGGACACACCTTGAATAAATTAAATCCATTGCGCTTCAGACCGGCGTAAGATAGGGCTCTAAGGCCCAAGTGGTTTTTACTCCAGTGCGCCGAGCACAAGATAGCAAACGCGCCGGGCCACGCCTTCGTTTTGCCTTCATGTTTAGACCTCCCGCCCACGGCGGATCAGACCCGGCGCAAGTGAGTTTGCTATCTTGCAGACATGGCAAAAACGGCACTTGCGCTGGGTGTAAGATAGCAAAGTCACTTGCGCTGGCGGCGCAAAGGCATTGCGCCGGGTGTAAGATAGGGCCCTATGTGTGATGAATTTATAAACCCAATTAAATGAAACTGTCAGCATGATTATCTTAACAGAATAATTCTGATCGATACTTCTCACAGTCCTTCTTACTGACTTTTTTTTGTTTTTGTTTTTTAAATTCCTATAATTCAACATTTATTCATTAGAAATGAAAGATAAATGTGATATGTTGCAGTGCAGAATTCAAAAACCAGTAAGTATTTGGTATCAATTATCTCATCACGTTACACTGTAACTGTAACACCAAGGGTCTGTCAAATGCTACTGAGACCATATGTGTCATCATACACTGCTATGAGTCTGATACATTTATAATAACAGCTACTGTGTGTGACATGATCATTGTTATAATACACAATGTTCTTTTTGTGAGTAAAAATCGTTAACCCATGTAGTCATGATTTTATGAATTGTATTGATATCAAAGTAGAACAGTCGTCGTTATGGACGCGTCCCTCTCCTCCTCCTGCATGTCCTGCACCCCCCACTGAGTTTGTAATGTAATGTAATGCAAACTAAACAGACTATTTCATTCTTACATTCTAAGCGCAGATAAACACAACCGTATACCTGCGCTAATCACAACGCCCGGTTTAGTCTGAATACAAGTTTGTGGGCTTGATTCTGCAGCAGGTAACTACACATTTCAGGTGTGACAAACTTAGCAGCTTGGTGCTAATCTAAGTTACACAACATCACAGAGGAGAGAGGAGACGTCCATAACAACACAAACCTGTCAGCATGAAGTCACACAAAAAGTGACATGAAAAACATTTACCAGCATCCAGTTTACTATTGGGTTTAGTTCATTAGCTTCATATGAGGCTTAACGTTTACACACATTATCTTGACTCTCCCTCAATATTACATGCGTGAGCATGAAGTAGATGCTACTCATATTAGCCGTGATGCTAACGCCATATCGATACGACTAAACACACAGCAAAGCAGCATAAACATGATAAAACTTACCGCTGCCACATTTGAAGTCAGGTCACAGCCAGTGGACACTGATCCAACGTCAGTTTTAGTGTTGAAGTGACTCCGGCTTTGTACTGAGTCTGACCCTCGTTCATGAAGCAGTCCACACACACACACATATCACTTTACCCAGTGTTGTGGGGACATTTCCGTCAAAAACAAAATGAATCCATTGAGTCTTCTCTGGGTGAGATGATGGGAGTAAATGAAGACATTTGTGCTTGTTGCTACAGCCAACAACAGAGCACTTGCCGTGCTTTGCTCGTGCTTTCAACATCTTTATTTACCGGAGCAGCATTAGCGGGGGAAAAAATGGCGATCGACGGCGGACCTTCAGGTTTTCAGAGGGCGGCAGCTTAGGCAGAGCTCCCTGCCCAGAGGAGGTGGCGTCCCCGCATGTGACATCATATGCGGGGAAAAATCCAAACAGAGTGTTTTGGCCTGCATTCACAGAAAGGTGGAGCAAGCAAGAGAGGGAGAGAGTGCACTGTTCTCATATCAGGGGAGTCTGTAGGCAGGCCGGGGACACATTTTCACTGGAAAACCTTGAAAAAGTGCATTTTGCATAATATGGGACCTTTAAGTTTGAAATCAACAGAGGTTGGGTGCCCCTCTGTAGTGCTACCTGAGACCAAGGCACATTGATCAGATTCAGAGGGAAAATTGGCAAAGAGGGGGGCTGTTTGCACCCTCAGCTCAGCAGCAGCAGTTTTCCGCGTGTCATCATCAAAATTATTATCATTTCCACTTCCATCACTAACTACAGCTGTGTCCTCATTAATCTCATCCTCACCACTATCATCATCATCATCTCCTTCTTCCTCTTCGTCACGGTTGCTTTCCTGAACAGAGCTAGCTGCACACTCTTCGCTAACATTTCCCCTTGCTTGGCGGGAGCTAGCAGCAGCAAGACACTTGCCAGACACGAAGGGTTGAGTTGCTAGGAAGAAGTTTGTCAGCGGAACACACGAGGCCACAAGATTCTTCCTCTCCTCTTGCTCCTTACGTTTTAGTGCGCCCAACTTGTGTTTTTTCATAATTAGGCTATTTAAGCCAACACACACAGTAACTAGCTACGGCTAACTGCACACTCAGACCACCATGAAAAAGACCACGCACGCCTGCACACTTCAATCAGATGTCACTTTCTGTCAAATGCACATACACGCACAGTGAGAGAGAGAGAAAGAAAGATTGCCAGACAGCGCAAGAGAGGCTGACATGGCAACTATGATGTCACATTACCTCTTAATCTTATTTCAGAAACGCTCTGACGCTCTCCGTTTTTTACACTTATATCCTTACAAATACAGCAGTAAGAGACCGACTTTACGTTTTTATTTTTTTCGCCATCAGTCTGGCGGTGGGCCCCTTCGTAACCTTGGGCCCGGGGCAGCCGCACCCTCTGCCCCCCCGCCGGCTCCGCTACAGTGTAAGGCACACAGGTTCGTTACTGATTAAGAGGCTGACACGTGTTATCACAATTAAAGCAGAAATTTTATTGATAATAAGCAAAATAGTCGAAGCAAGAAGCAGGGGCTGGAGCTGCTGAAAAGGAAGAAGATTATTAATATACAAGAAATAACCAAAAATGAAGGTGGATCAAATTACTTTATTACAATTTATGCTAAAAAAGGCCTTAATATCAATTCTAAAAAGTGAATGATACAAAAGTTAAAACTCAGCCCAGCATAAGCAAACTAAAGAAACTAGGAAACTGAGCAGAGGTCACTTGTTGAGAGGCAGACTACACAGAGGGGGGCCTACGGGTGCTACCACTACTCACCACAAGGGGGCACAGCAAACAACAGCAGTCCTCTAACAAAAGTGCTGCAGTCTATGGTGTCCCAGTGCAAATGCTCACACACAAAAGTGAAGGGACCTCACCACGGGTGCCAAGCCTCTCACCAATATGGCTCCTGAAACAAAGAAACTCACTAAATAATGAGAAAAACAAACATGCATCCCAGCTGGCTTAACAAACAAAATAACACCAGACTAAAAAGAGGAAACTCAATAAGGGCTACTATAACAAAATAACAGGCAAAACCAGGAAAAATTAAATCACAAATCAATAATTCAACAATAATTAAAGCAATGAGTAACTGAAACAAAATGATGTTCAGGACAAAACAACTAAACTAATAAACAAAACAAATGAAATGATAAGAGCAAAAACTAAACTAATAGTGAGCTACAAGGGGGCAAAGCAAAGCAGCAGTGGTCAAAGGGCAGGAGGACCTGAAAAAGGGGAAAACACAATTAGCTGAGCTCACCATACTCTATATTAAGACTCTGATGAGGTGACCTACTCACCACCTCAAGGTCTGGGCTCTAATGGAGGCAGGAGGGCAGGAGGGAAGTCAGCTTGTACCTGGCCAGCCAACACATCACACTTGCTAAACAAAACAATGAGAATTGCAATACAGGTGAAATTGTACACAAAAAGGTGCTTTTGGCACATACCTGGTGCAAACAAACATTCACAGCCACAGCAGGGACAGGACAGGAGGCAGGAAGAGGGAGAACAGATGCCTACAGGTGCCATATATTGCCTGACCCTGATTAGGAGGTTGGCCGAGGGAGGAGTCAGGCCCCGGCTGCATTCACTCTACTCACTCTCTCTCCTGCACTACTGGGAGTAGTCCCACCACAAATGTATAGTATCAATGACCTGCTTTCTTGTTTAGACAACAGTCCATTTTCTTAGAAGAAGACACAGTCAGAGGAAGATTTGTATCTGTGAACACAAGCTCTCTGTGGCTGTTTATCTACAGGATTTCAATTAGCAGCCGGACCTAAGATTGTCTGACATTCAAGAATTTGCTGCAAAGACTTTAAAATGAAAATGTATTGGAATGACTTACTTTTCTTTCCATCAAGGATATATTCCACTGATTCCACTACATTCAAGTGTCTCTCCTCCTTAATAGTCTTCTGAGTAATCAGCAGAGAAACAGAACCAATCAAATAGTTGAACTCCTGCAAAAGCTCATCTACAGCAGCGTTAGACACAAGATAAAAAAGGATATTGAGCTTAAAATTGCTTCAGTCCTCCTAAAGTTAGAAAACATCAAAGTTTTCAGAATTCCCCTTGTCAAGAGCAGAATCTACACTGACATTGCTCTCTACACTTTATCAAACTGACATAAGATTCTTCAACATTATGTCTCCCAGGCTTAAAGACGTCCCCTGTGCCAGAGTGATTTCTGTATTTATGACTTTTGAACTTCTCATAGATGTTGGAACACACATGTTACAGTCTTTTTGTTTTTAAGATGCTGAATGGTGTGTTGAAAATATTCCCTTTCTGTGGAAAGTAGATTATGGCCACAAATGTGGACGTGTGTATGGAACGTGGATATGTCTTTGTTGGCTGTTTGTTGGGCAGCGTGATTTCTTGACAAACAGCTCATTGAGGCATTCAGGTCTTAAATCTACATGTGTAATTTAAATAAGCTCATGGATATGAATGGCCTCTTCTTTAATGCCTACGATTCAGTTTGTAGTTCTTGAGCAGTTCAGGTCTTGTTGCAGTCTTTGCATGTCCACATGCAGTGCAGCACTGGAGAATCAAAGAGATGGACTTTACTGGACATATCGCTACGTCAAAATCATTTGAGAAAATGTGAATCCAATCATTGAAAGACTAAAATCCATCTCATCAAATGTAGCCAGCCCTCTGTGAACACATGTAAAGGGACAAGTTCACATTTTTCACTGTCTTAAAACAGTACACACATTTCCAAATGTACATTGTAATACTTTAATATAAAACAGATGAGAACAAGAAAACAAGACTTTAACAAAGAGATATATCAGTCGGCCATCTTTGTCTCATCACAGCTTTATTGGTCCCTATTGGTGAATATGTACATGGAACCTTTTTAACAGAACATAAAGCAGTGTTTAATGTATGTACAGAACATCGTCCAAAATTGACATTGGAAACTTTTTCCTCTGGCAGAGCATTATCTGTCCTACGTTGAATAATTACTGTATATCTGCCCTCTTTGTCTCCCTTTTCTTCAATCAGTTCATAATTTAGAGAGTGGAAAATCACAGTAGCCACTCCTCTTTTTTGGCTGTTTTTTTCAGGAAGTGGAAAAAGAGTTGAAGTATCCAGTTTTTTCATCTTATCATGTTCTTGTTTCGACACGTTGGTTTCTTGTAAAAATATAATTTGTACCTTATCCTTTTTCATTTCTGCTAACACTTTACTCCTTTTCACGGGATTACTAAGACCATTCACATTTAAGGAAGCAATTCTCAAGTTATGTGATCCTATCATAAATATTCCAAAGAATAAATGAGTTAGTAGAACCCCAGAACACAATCTGAACAAGAACAATAACAATAAAACACAAAAATTAACGGACCTCCAAACAAGGAGGACACTCCTGCTCCTCCTCAGCTGTGACCCCGTTGGTGGGTCGAGGGTGAAGCTTCTCGTCAGGAGAAGGTTCAGTGACGAGGACGACAAGTGAGTTCAATAGCTGCAATTCTGTCATCCTGTGAGTCCAACGTATGCCATATGAAAACAAAGTGAACGCGCCTCTCCCAGGCATTGAGTTATTAATACAAGGCCGAAATTCTCAGAATTTCAGCAGTCATACTAGATGATGTAGTTTAAATCCCTGAAGGTGATTCATCAGTATGTCCCCTCTGGGACTCCTGGAGTTTCTCTCTCACCCTCTGGCCTGCTGCCGTCCCTCTCTCACCGGGGCCCGCTGCCTGCTGCCATCCCAACAGCTCCCGGAGCCGTGTTACCACGCTGCTTTCTCTCTTCCACGTCGGAAGCCGCGTCTCTTCATCTCCCGCTGCTGGGCCTCCTGTGCACTGGTGTATGTGCGAGTCCCAGTCGATTTGCATGTTTGTGTATGGTGTTTGGAAGTGAATCTCCTTCGGGCCCCCTGTATCGCAGTATATTCCCTGCACTTCTCATGGTCTAAGTATCAAAGTACACAGGTCTTAAATCTGGAGACACTAATGCTATATTCACATAGATTCAGGCAGATAGTAGACAGCAGACAGACAACACCTTCAGGATGGCACAGGAAAAACTAACTATGGAATGACACAATGGCAAACTGAAACACGCGACAATGTGTTGTCATGGTGATGCTGTATTACTTACAAAGAGTGGAATAAAAAATATTAAATAAACATATTTTATGAAATGATTGAAGTAAGGAGGAGTATATTTGCAGTTGTAGAAGTTTTCTCCTTGTGTGATCATTTTTGCATCACAATTTTCATTTTTACTGAAAAATAAGAATTAAAATCATTATGATGTGATATTTGTTGGGGTCTGTAACAAAGAAAACAATGAAAACAATGTTTTCTGTCATCTGAAGAACAGGGTTTGTTGATCAGGGCATCTCTGCAGCACTACAGTATTTCATTATAATGCTGTTATAATGAGTTTTCCTTTTTCAAAGAATTGTGATTTGGTCCTTCAATTTGGATATTGCACTTGACCACAGTGAGATTTCTATAAGATTGTAATTAATTGTGCAGCCCTGCTGTCTAAGATTTGCCTAAATGTCAATGCAGCATAATGTAAGGTGAGGAGCAGGAGCTCATGGGTGTAGAAACGGATCAAAAGTTGCATGTAAAATGCTGACAAACATATTTTTATATCTTTCACCAGTTTACATACAGTATTTGTGGAAAAGCATTCACAAAAGTACTCACCCTTGTTTTTTAGAACATCCCTGCAAAAGAGATTATATGGTGACAAGTCTCTTGTCAGCACATTTGGCTTGGTAGCAAAGGAAGGATCCTTCAGAGTCCTCCGGTCATTTCCAATCCAGTTCTAAAAAACATCAAAGTAACCATGTCACTAAAGTGAAGAGAAATATTTCAGCAACATCGTGTCATGTATCAAATATTTAGAAATATTTCCAACTCCTTCTTACTTAATCACAGTGCTGTCTTCTTTTCATCATTTCTAGTTCTCTATAGAATATTGATATTTTTTCTAAGTCAGGATTGAATATCAATATTTTTCTAAGTATTGTATCAAAATGAGAAATTCCAGTATTGTGACACTACCATGAAATTAGCCTTTATTTATCTGCTAAGGTATGATTATAGTATGTTCACACCTTACAACATACAACATACCTTTCAAAAGGGGCACAGGGTCTGCTGGAGGACATACCAGTGAGCCAAGTCCAAAGCATCTGCATCTTGCAGTTGTGATTCAAAGCCTGTAAGATCTAAAAATAACAAGCTATCATTAGAATATGAAGGTAGTAAATATTTATTGATTTTGAATGAAAATATGCTCACCGACTGCACCTGTGATCTTGTTTCTTCATCAGCAATATGTTCTAGTTCCACCTTTACATTGTCTGGACCCTTTTGAAGACACTCATACATGGGTTCAGACAGAAAACATGGACTCTGTCCTCCATGGACAATCGACATCACCATGATCTGGCCAGCGTAGAAGTATCCGTTGTCCTTCACCACTGTTATCAAATGAAATCAAACATCACGTCAGATGATGAAATCAAAATAATGTTTGTCACTGTGAGATTAGAGAACTCATGTTCATTTTAACCACAGTGTTAATTGCTAAATTTCTTTTATCAAAAAAGTTTTATTAAAAAACAAAACAAAAAAACCCCCAACAAATTCTTACATTTCCTCACAGATCATTTCAGGTACAAAGTATTGGTCCAGAATAAATACAATGATGGCTTCTTACAAAAATGATTACATTTAATCATAAGTACCTTTTGAGTTGCATGTGAGGACTGTAGCACTAGCTGGGCCCTCGAAGATGCCAATTTTGTCCTTGATTTCATGTAGACAGAGCTGGAAAAATTCCCGGGAAGGTCCTCCATTGTCCACAGCTCCCTCAGACAAACCTGTCATCATTTACTCTAGAAGAGATCTGCTCCATTATTTTCTCCACCATCATCTTTAAGTCACTGAAACAATGATAAACAAAACAAATACAACTTAGTTAGTGTCACTGGTAATAATTCTACCCACTGAACTATAATCTACTAGATCTAATATGAACTAATATCCACAAGATCGTAATTATTTACTCAAAATCCCTTTCATAAAAACTTTCAACAATAATGGTGTCAGACTCAATAATAACAATGGAAAGGAGCAGTTTTTCTTTTTTCTTACTTTTTCAGAATTTCTTAAGGCTGGGGTGGGCAGTGTATTGTGGGAGTCACTGGGCAAAAGTTCCATAATTACCCCTTAAAGGATAGGTCAGATTATTCGAAGTGGACCTGTATAAGGTGCTCATCGATAGTCAGTGTATTACCTACAATAGCTGGTCCTGACCTCCCTGGGGCCCAAGGCAAAATTCTGTGAAGGGGCCCTCCTAACTGACCCATGAGCCATGAAAACCATTTTCAATTACCACACAGTCACACCTGAAACCTCAGTGCTCCCACTACAAACCCCCCTCCTTAAACCAGCTCCCTACATCTGTTGGCCTATCTATACAGAACAGAATGAGGTATAAACAAAAAATGGTATTGAATAGAATATTTGGTATAGAAGATCAATGCATATTAACACATAGAAAACAGAAAATCTGGAAAATAATAAAACATAACACAGAGCTTTGGTTCTAGTCAGTGAATTGACTTTTAAAGGCAATGAAAATGCAACAATTTCCTAAAAAAAAAAAAAAGAAAAGTAATTTATATATTCATATGAACAGAATCCCCTTCAGTCATTTATGACTCACTGGAAGTGAGTTGTGATTTTGTTTTAGGTCAGAGCATACTACAAGTAACAGTGTTTGAAAGAGCAGTTCACCCTAAAATCAAAATACACATTTTCCCCCAGCCTGTAGTGCTGTTATCCATCCAAATCATTTTTGTGTGAGTTGCAGAATTTTGGAGATATCAGCTGTAGAGATGTCTGCCTTTTCTCCAACTAGATGACACTCAGCTTGTGAAGCTCAAAGAGCAAAAAAATACATCTGATAAACTCAAAAGCAGTGACTCTTTCCAGAAATAATGACCTGGTTACTCAGGATAACTAACAGACCTTGATGTGAGCAGTTTCATGTAGGAGCTACTCTCTTTCTATTAGTCATAATTAGTCATACTGATAAGTCCAACAGATAATATAACTAAATGACACTCGACTTGTGGTGCTAAAAGAGCCAAAAAATACATTTGAAAACTAACATCAATGTGTCTTTCCAAAAACCATGACCCCATTACTCAAGATAATCCATAGACCTTGTTGTGAGCAGTGTCATGTAGGAACTACTTTCTTTCAATAGTACAAGCTACTGGAACTACTTTCTTCCTGCAACAGAATCTTTGTTTAATAGAAAGAAAGTAGTTCCTACATGAAACTGCTAACAAGGTATGCGGATTATTTTGAGTAACCGGGTAATGATTTTTGGAAAGAGACTCTGCTGTTGAATTTATTTCAAATGTATTTTTAGTGCTTTGAGCACCACAAGCCAAGTTCCATTTAGTCCAATTATACTGGAGAAAAGTCAGACATCTCTACAGCTGATATCTGCAAAACTCTGCAACTCACACCAAAACATTTTTTTTTTTTTTTTGGAGTAAACTGTCCCTTTAAAGTGTAACTTGCAGGTTAAATGTCCTAATGAGACTTATATGAAAATCTTGTGTAAAATTACTATTTTAAAACATAATTGAAGATTTTTTTGGACATTTGGACAAAGAAATCAGAGTAAACAACGTTTTTTTTTTTAGCAACACCCTTAAAAACGCTTTTTTTTTCAAGTGTCGCGTCATATGACGTAAGAAGAGGAACACAGTGTGCCTGAGTCTGCCTCTGACCAGTGTGCAGTAGTAGGTGGTATTGAGTCTGAGCGGTGAGTTCGTATTTTTTAGCTAGTTTTACAGTGCAGTTCAGTTCCGGTGGCCATGCCGAATCATTGTGCGTGTGCTTCGGTTGCTCAGCTCCTGCCTGTCAGGACATCGAGTCCACAGTTTTCCTGACAAGAGAAGAGCGGGTGCTAGCTTTTGATCCTGGGTGCGTTTCGTGCAGGTGAAGAGGCGGGCCTTCACTGCTGCCTCCGTAACAAACATGGCAGTGGTGTGCAGTGCTCCTTTTAGAGGCCAGGATAATGTCCCTGGCGATTTACTGGAGTCCAGGATGGAATTTTGGAGCAAAGCTGTGTGAGACTGATTGCTAGCACGGTCCCCTCCGTACACTCTGCTCCATCACTTCCATTAGCAGCAGCAGCAGCGTCAGGTTCTGGCGGCGACGGCAGGACTGTGCACCGTAAGTCTTGTTTGTAATATCCTATAGCTTCCAGATTTGTCAGCATTATAATTTCATCAATGAGAAGCAACATGTGGCCGCCGTTATTAATTGCAAGGCAGCACAGCGATCTCTTGAAGCCTACCAGCTAAAAAGTTATAATGGTTAAGACACCATATCATGTCAGTGTTGTGTAAGGAAATGTTCAGTTCAGGTTAATTTGTAAATATTACCACCCTGTAACGCATAACTGGCAGCTTCAGTTTTCTGATACACCGAGGTGTAACGTTAGTCACGTCGCTTGATGACTTTGTTTGCTCAGCTAACACATTTGTCATGTATTTTATTTTCATATGGTGTAATATTGTTGTGTTACAAGGTTTTGGAAGTTGCTGCAAATAATGGAGATGGATCTGTAGCCGGTGCTGCGATGCCTGTAGATGCAGAGGAAGAGGCCGTCTCTCCTCTGGTTCCTCAGACACCGTCTGTGTCACTGTGGCTCACAGTGTAACCTCAGACCTCTCCATCGTTCAGCAGGTAGTGTAACTGTGCTCTTATAGCTAGCTATATTAGCTGTGCGTGTTCTAGCAAACAGCTAAGTCCTCTCTGTTTACATACGATAGGAGGAGAAAATATTAGGATCAACTCTCAGTATAAAGGAGGCAGGTACAGCTCCAACACTATGATCCCAATAATAAACATATAATCAGTGGTGAGATTTGAGCATTTACTCATCTACAGTACTGAGCTACTTGCACTTTGATATTCTGCTTTCTACTTCTACTCCAATACATCACATCTCTAGTTTATAATGACTTTAGAAAGTAAGATTTTTACACACATAACATATGAACTCTTTAGAAAACATGTTATGCTATAAATTAACAAAATGAACAGATTACAGATTATTATTTGCAAATATTTGGATAATGGTTTGATGCTTTTTTTAATCTAAAAGCACTGCACAGTTCCAGTTTCCCAAAGGGGAAGATATGCTGTTTTTCCTTTGAATGAATATTATAATTGTAGCATATTTGTAATAATGTTGAGGTTTGGACTGAAAGTGTCACTTTGGGCTCTGGCTCAGTGTGAAAGCATTTCTCTTTTTTCCAGAATTTTTACAAATCAAACAAAATGGTTATTGTTTTTTATACATGTATGTATGTGTGTGTGTACACACACATACGTACATACATACACACACACATATATATGTATATTTATGTGTGTGTGTCTGTGTGTACACACACACATGTATGTATGTATGTATGTGTGTGTGAGTGTGTGTGTGTCTGTACATAAACATTTTGTTTCTGTTCTGAAACAGGTCTGGGGAAGGCTTTGGATGCTGCTGTAAAGGAGTGGGAGTGTGAGGACCTGAAGCTGTGGAGACCAGGCATCATAAATCATCTGTACTGGACACATAATTCACGATTTTATGCAGGACAACAGTGCAACGTTCTTCTGGATCCATACTTTTCACTTATGTTTTGTCATCTACAGTGTAGATTTGCCATTTACTAGAGTGTATTTTTGTTATAATATGTATATACTAAGATTTTCTACATATTGATCTTGATTCTGTACATATGCACTAGTCATGTAGGCAGTAATGTGTTATGTTTACTTCAATACATAGGTTACGTGTTGATCAAGTCACTTTTTCAGTAAAAACATTTATATTGTAACTGTAAGTATTTATTTTGATGATCCTTTCAGTTCTACTTGACTTCTTCCTCTGAAAAGTAACTGTAGGCCTACTTTTACTTGAGTTTTTGGCCAGCTGCTCACCTCTGGTCATATAAAGATAATAATAACAGAAACAAAGTGAGTGAAAGTGGTTTGAGATGAATGAAATGTATCACCACATAAATTGTTAATTGTAATGATTTTTTTATTAGTTGTCACCCAAATGTGGACAGCTTGTGTGCTGTGTAGTGGCATTGCCAAGGGACAGTGAAACAGTGTTTGAAGTTAAACTTAAGTTTTATTAACATAATCAAAGTGTGATGTAAGAAGTGATGAAATACAATATTGGCATTTTATAATAAAGTAATAGAAAATTACTGATTGAGTTTTAACTCCACGTAGAAATGCTTCCTAGCTGTACTATTTGCAATCTAAATTAGAAGTAATTATATATTTTTTATTATTATTTATTACTTTATATTTTGCTGGCCTGGAGAGGGCCATGCTCCTGCCTGAAGTTCATGTAGGCTATCTGAAGCACAACGGGATTCAGACAGCATGCTTCAAAGCCTGGGTTACGTGTCGTGCCCATGTTTACTGGGGCTCCAACCTGCAAGTTGCGCTTTAAAGACATCCAATGGAAAATTCAATATTGCCATTGTTACTGTCATAAACATTTATTAAATTCTTTATCACTACTTACAGATTCTTTCTCCTCACTTAAAATGACCCTGTCAGACCTGACATAAATGGACTTCTGCTGAAACAGTCTTTTCAGAAGGTCTTCACTCAGGGTCTGTTTTGGGGTCAGGGATGGCTCAACTAATTTGTTGTGACACGGCAACAAAATTTGTAACCTGAGAGAATGAAAAGCACACAATGAAACTTATGTTAAACATAACAGACTACACTACAAAACATGGGAAGGTTTTAGTTTCAATACGTTTGTGTGCACACAGAAATGATATTCTGTCAGTTTTTTCAGTTATTTAAACTAATTTAAGTTAGTTGAATATAAGTTTGAAGGACTTGTCACAACATATACAACCATAATGTAGTGGAAAAAAGGTATAATTGTTTGTATTGTGTTGTATATCTCAGCTTGTCAGAAAAGAGCAACAGCAAAATGGAATGTAAAAACTATTTAAATTCACAATACACAAAAATGTAAATAACATAAAACAGGTGACAATTCTGACAAAACTGACTCAAAACTTTCCTCCATCCCTCCACAATTGGCTGGAAGGCTGCAGTTATCTCCTCCATTACCCTGCTGGTGTTCCAGTCACAGCCAAATTCTACAGCTGAACTCACATGGCCGTTTTCAAAAGAACAAACTTTTTTTGCTCGCCTTGGCATGTGGGTCACCCAATTATCTGGCAGCAGAATCACCTCTTTGGTGAAGGACTGAGGAGGCCATTGACAGCTTAACTGTGCTTGAAACCTGAGAAACATTAAAGAAATTTTTAAAAAATTAAAATAATTACATTAAACAGGTAATTACAGTATTATTGTTGTTTACATCATTATCATTATATCGTCACTGTTGTGTATATTGTATATTTTTTGTTGTTTACATATTTTCACACCTCTTGGGCCCTATCTTACACTGATCTCAAGCGCAACTGGAAAGCGTGAGGCGCAGTGGGTTTAATTTATTCAAGATGTGTCCAAATCAACCCTTGCCATCTTGCATCAGGGGGAGCAGGGGTATCCTGCCCTGTCCCGCGCCTTGCGCCAACAGTGCACGGTGGGATACACCTATCAGCGGTGCCCAAGTGCCCTCATTAATTCATGGATGAGTTTAGGTCGTGTAATAAGCCGACCAGAAAGTGAGCTCTCGTCACCTTTAAGGATCAAGTGCGCCAGGGAGGAAGTGGTGGCAGCATGATGATGGATTTACCAGGAAAACACAAAAGAAAAAAAAAAAAAAAAGATTCATAAAGCGAGGAGACAGATCTGTTCACTGGAGAAATGAAAGTGTTAGAGCGCACAATATATGGAGACAACAGGACGTTTCCAAAGCAGCTTCATGTGTAAATTTATATTACACGAATGCCTGCAAAAAGTAACAATGCATGAACCTTAAAAGTCATGCAGATATGTAACTGGTTATGTTTTACACTAAAGCACCTTGAAGTTATATTTTATAATTTATTATTATCGTCATCATTATTATGGAGCTCCACTGGCTGAAGCCCCTGAAGAAGGACCCATTGAACAGGAGTGGGGGAGATGAGTGAGGAGCTGGGTAGAGCAGAAACTGGCTGCGAAACCTCAATCCGAAGGAACTCTCACCAGAGCCGGATTGATGTGCAGCTTCAACCAGTGCATAAAATTATGCACAGGTTATCCACCCAGTATCAAGCTCTGATAGAAGTACACATACCGTTTTCTCCTTGGGTCGGCCTGATCTCGTGGTCAGATATAATGATAATCAGAATCAGAAATACTTAATTGATCCGCAGGGGGAAATTGTTGGTGTTACAGTTGCACCCATTTAAGAAAGACTAGAATATAAGTAAAAGTATATATAACATATAGAAATAGAAATCAAAGAAATCAAGATTGAAATATTATGTAGAGATAAAACTTTAAGAAATAAAAATAAAATATTAAAAATATTAAAAATTAAAAATATGTACAGCATATTATATATAGCAATATGTACAAATATATACAGCAGTGGTACATATATACATAAACTAAAGAGTAACTTGTAGCACTGTTAAGATGAGTCCAAATCAGTCTGTTTACTTGGAGTGACAGACACCAAGGGAAGAGTTGTAGAGCTTGATGGCCACAGGTAGGAATGATAAGATCATTATTGTTCAATCCTTGTTCTTCTGGGTCCCAATAAAAACACCACAGCTGCTCCAGTTGTCATGTGACCGATCTGACAGCTGTGATCATGTCCCACGTGCACTTTGCAGGTCTGTTGCGATGTAATAGGTTTTATAACTATAATAATAATTCCTCATTCCTTATTAGTGAGAATAATTTTCCACACACACATGCGTGCACGCTGTTTACCATTAATGAAAAGTGTTTTTTGATTGTATAAACGTGTGCACACGCCTCAGACAAGCGTGGCACACACCCGCACGCTTTTAACTTCTTGGGCCCTTTCGCATGAAAGGGTAAAGGTTATATATCGGGGCTGTGGTGGGAAGCTCCTGTGCATTTATCGAGACCATGGCCTAATATGCTGGCACGGCCTGACCTGCGGCTGCCCTCGGTCTCCCTCAGTTAAAAATTGCAGCGACTTCCTCCTCCGTACTGCGGTATTGGGTTTTATTAACATTAGCATGTGCATTAGCCAAAGTGGATATTATGTCCTCATTGCTCAAAATTGCTGCCACTATGTCCCTCACCGACTCACTCATTTTGACTGTGTTCTCATCCAATACAACCATACAGAGGAAACACAAGGTGGCGCTAGTGCCTTGATGACATCAGATTTCATTGCATATATTCAAACTTCATATTATATATATATAATAATTTCCTGAACAGCATGCCATAAGCATACTATCGTGTTATAATGATTTATTCTCATAATAATATATATATTATATATTAACTGCTGTGTGTGTGTGTGTGTGTGTGTGTGTGTGTGTGTGTGTGTGTGTGTCAGCCACTGTGACATCACAGACACATGCCTTGATGACGTGCCTCTGATGACGTGTCAACATTCTAGAACCTGGCTACAACATATACAACAGGGTGCCTTTCGAACACTCAGGACACACACACAGCTTCAGAGGGTCAAAAGGTGCAGTTTGACTGGACAACTTGGTTTTCATCAAGAGGTAAGGTAAGAAACATGCTTCGAATTATGGGGGAGCTAAGGAGGAGCTCATCTCACCTGAAAAGGCCCCTGAAAGCCTCATTTGGGACATTTGAGGAGAGCTCTAAAACACGATGGTCCTGAAATGAATAATAGTGGAAAATATGCCAATGTTGTGTGCGGCAGCCCGACAACAACGCTGTCCATGGTCCTGACACGGAGCAGAGGTGGCAGACAGAACACGTTACTTACTTCGGTTCCGGTTTGCTTTTCATTGTTGCAAACTGAACTTTCGGCCCTAATTCCACTTTCTCCCGATTATAACAATCCACAGACAGAAGGGAAATGACAGGGAAGTGAAGGGGCGGTCAATGAGGAGAGAGTGTGAGAGAGAGATGCGCGCAGCAGAACAGCTGTTTCTAATGTGAGATAAATGTGAGTTCATTTTGTCGCTGCCTGTCAGTGGTGGACAGTAACGAAGTACATTTACTTGAGTCCTGTACTTAAGTACATTTTTTGAGTATCTGTACTTTACATGAGGGTTTTTGTTGTTGTTGTTGTTGTTGTTGTTTTGAAATTCTGACTTTCGCTCCACTACATTTCCTCTTTCATTCAAATAAAAGTCGGTGGCAGGAGGTCAGAAAATGACAATAACTGTCCTTTTTGTTTTTGATGACATTTCTTTGCTGAGGTTTTTATCAGTGTTTCTATAGGCTTTGTGTAGCAGAGTGCTTCTACAAGCAAGTCAGTGCATCATTCAGAGAGGTTCACATCAGAGGTGACAAAGGTACACACAGTCTGTACTCAAGTACAAGTACAAATACTTGTGTAAAAAAGACTCTACATAGAAGTACTGATTCAACTTCTTTACTCAAGTGAAAAAATACTATACATTGATATTGTTTTCCACTTTTTTTTGGTTCCTGATCATAACTACAAATATTCTTTCATGTTCAGAAGTTTTTCCCTGTGTGTGTATAAACTCAGAGACAGTCTCCAACTTTTCCAGACTTTGTGTTTTCTCTGCACCTGCGTCTTTGATGCAGATGTTTGTGTTACATGAAGGAGTGAATGTGTGATTGTGAATCATCGAGGGACTATGAACTTTCCTACATCAAATCCAAGCTCACTTTTTACTTCCGTAGTTCACATCAACATGAAGCAGAGACAATGAAAAAAAAACATGAAACATATAGTTTCAACCTTACAAAGATGCACACACACACACACACACACACACACACACACACACACACACACACACACAGTACACAGGCTCACACTCCAAAGCTCAAAAGCCTACTGTAACTCATATACAGAAATGTACTGTACATAATAATGTAAAATATATGATATACTATCATGCCATGAGCTTGGCACGTGTTGTGTGTGTGTGTGTGTGTGTGTGTGTGTGTGTGTTGTGTGGTGTGGATGAATGTATTTAAAAGCTCCATCAACATGATCCTCTTCATACACTTCTTTCCAGCTTTGTGTTAATAGTTCACGTCTTAATGCCTCCATAGATTCTTCTGTCCTCACTCTCCTATATTTAATTTTATTATCATCCATATCCCTCACAATATCACAGTCATAAATTGCAAACACTGGCAAATGATCACTAATGTCATTTATTAATATCCCAGTAAATGTATTTTTATCCATATTATTTGTGAATATGTTGTCTATTAAAGTGTGATGTTACTCTGCTTGGCTTGGTGATTGTTGGATACAGACTCATACTGTACATTGTGTAAAATCATCAGTCATTTTGTGTTTGTGAAATCCCCACAAATGAACATTACTTTCTGACTTAATTTAGCAAACATTTCCTGTATCTTACCTATAAATGTTTCAATATTTGATCCAGGGGTTCTGTACACACAGTTAACAATTACATGTTTCATTTTTTTCATGCAGATTTCTATAGTTCTACATTCCATAACATGGTCAACAGTAAGTGACACCTTCCAACACCTTGTAATTGAGGTTTTTATCTGTATAGAGTGCCACACCTCCTCCTTTTTCGTTCTCCCTGTTTAATTCATTTCATATCCTTCCAACTTGAAATCCACGTCCTTCTCAGAGTTGAGCCATGTTTCAGATACAGCAATAACACTGAATGGGTTCTTCAATTGATACAAATATTCTTTTATGTTCAAATAGTTTGAACATAAACTCCTGCTGTTAAAGAGAATAATTGATAATCCATGATTGGTTTGGACTTTTGTGTTCAACCGTTTCTCTGTATAGTAAGAACAATTATTGATGATGTTGTTGAAAAAGTTATTTACAGGGTCAATATTTTGTTTGAAGTCTTACCTATGTGTGTGTAACGTGTTTGTTATGTTTCATTGGGTGGTAGAGCTGAAGGTCGACAGGAGAAGTAATGTTATTGAGTTAGCTCTTTTAGCATTTAGCTTTACAGCTAACATCAGCTGAAAGAGTTTTTATATCTTCATATTAATGTTTGTTAAAGTTGAGTAAGTTAAGTCAACGTCTGGGTTACTCTTAAGTCTGAACATATTACAAACAGGACGGTGCTTGGACGTGACGCAATCCAACCCACCAGGGTCTGCTCATGTTTTTATCATTTTATCATCACGGGTCCGGTCGGCCAAGGTCCATTTAAAAAGTCCTAGTGTGGTTCCAGCCTCCCTCTAACGTTATATGTGTGTGTGTGGACTGTGGAGGAGCTTCATAAACAGTCGCTCCCGTAGGCATCATATGTTGCTATAGCAACATGAAGTAGATAAATGCCGCTGCCTTGTTGGTGCACACATGAGTTTGTGTGCTGGTGTCCCAGAAGTTGTCTCCGTGTCATCATTGGTTACTGACATTTGTCCAATTCTTGAATGTCCTTTATCACAAGTACTTTTGCTGCTTCCTGTGGACCTTTCAGCTTTATGAATACTTTACAGTTGGACGTCCATGTTGACTGTCTTCTGTTCTGCTTCCTCAGGATGTGAGCCTGTCTTGCGATGTCTGCATTTTTCTTTGTCAGGTGTTCATTAATGTACACGTTGGTTCCTTTCAGTTTTCTCCCTTGTTTGAGTAGTGACTGTTTGTTTTCTGTTTACAAAGCAGATTATTATTATTATTATTTATTTTTTATTTTTTTATTAGTGAAATTGTAAGACTCCAGACAAGGTGACATAAGTGACAGATACAAGGTGACAAAAGGAACAAACACATTACACCCTGTGGATAAACGTACAGACTGACAACAACAAAAACATACAAACTGACAGCAACATAATATTTCCACATGATTGTAGGAAGTATGTGTGTGTGTGTGTGTGTGTGTGTGTGTGTGTGTGTGTGTGTGTAATAAAGTGCCATAATACTCTAATAATATCATATATCATAAATAATATAACATAATATTGTAGAGAGAGAAGAAAAAAAAAGAGTAATAACAATTAAAAATAAAATAAATAATATAATATAATATAATATAAGGAAAAGGTATAACATCATATAATGTAATATAAGGTAATATAATACAATACCACATATTTATCATACAATGCATGACAACACAATACAACCATAATAATAATAATGATAATCATGATAATGACCCCCATAATAATAATTAATAGTTTATAACAATTTATATAGCAGGGGTCCTCAAATACAAATCTTGAAGGTCCACAATTGTTTTTTTCATACAAGCATGGGTCCATTTATTAATGGACGCATATTTGTCAGTCCATTCCTCATTGAAACGGCGATTTTCACTGTCTACTTTTCTTCTCTTGGTCAACTTTGAGCATGCCATTTTGTTAGATTCGGTCTTCTACTGGTGGCATGTAAACAAACAGATTGCGAAGTGCCGGGTACGACTCGTGTTTCACACTGCTGCGGTCCGTCCAGTCTAGCTGGCAGCATGCACGCTCTCTCAGCCAATCAGCGCATCGTTGTCATAGAGATGACAGCCCATAATACCCTGTCACCCAGGCAACAGCCAATCAGCGCTGTCTCCCGAAGCACACACTTTCTCTCACACACACACATGCATGCACGCACCACACACACACGCACACACACACAGCACGCAGAGCGCAGAGCGCATGCAGTGATTGAATACAACAGAAGTGGGAACATGGGAGATATTTGACTAAAAATGAAACAGAATTTAGCGATAGATCGGCGATTAATTCAAATAATATATGTTAAAAAAAAAGTTTGGTTTTTTTTTTTCGGTTTTTTTTTTTTTTTGAAAAGTGCCATTTGTCCTGGGTCCGCAGAGAGGTGTGCCGCGGTCCGGTCGTGGACCGCGGTCCGCTAATTGAGGACCCCGGTTATATGAGGTCAGACCCGGGCACCGGGGAGGCGAGCGAGCGGCCCCCCACCAGGCCCAGAGCAGTGCAACCGGGGGCCCCAGCAGGAGACAGGCGGAGCGGGCCATGAAGGGACCCCTCGTCCTATCCCTCTCCCTTTTTATTTATTTATTTATTTATTTATTTCCTTTAATTAATTTAAGTTTAATTTTACATCGTTTTTATTTTATTTCAGGTTTTAGGCGATCTTGCCTCGGGCCGCCCCCAGGCCCAAAGGTGGTTGCTGGCCCGGGGCTGATCTAGCCTCTTGTGCCCTGTCCTGTCTTGGACAACTCCCAGACCCTCAGGAGGGAGTTTGCCCGCTGGGGAGTGGCATTGTTGACTTTTTTTTTTTTTTTTAAATAGAATTTATTCTTTTGAGAGATGGAGTGAGGTAGGGTCCCCTCCCCATCCCACCACTCCCCGGCCCAGCCACCACCAGAGGCCCCCCGCGCCACCAGAGAGCCAGGCACGGAGCCACCTCCCAGCCCCCACGCCGCCCGGGCCCCCCCATCCCCCGCCTTTATTTCTATAGTAATAATAATAATAATAATAATGTCATTATCATGATTACAGTTAAAAAGGATAAGTTGAAGTAGCAATAGTTATAATAGTGGTATGATAATAGCAATTGTAATTCTAGAGATAATAATAATATTAATATCAATAATCATGATAGTAATAGTCATTATAATAATAATCATAATAAGGCTATATTTTTAAATTATGTGTGTGAAAGAGGAGAGTAGGTAAAAAGGAGAGAAAAAAATGAAGAGAAAAGAAAAAATATAACAATAATGTTATATATTATTCATGGGTTAGTGGAGATGTGCGTAGGCTGTTCTAATGTAATATGGTTAAGAAGAAGTAGAAATGGGTTCCAGGTTTCATTAAAGGCTGATATGTTATTTTTATTTGAGGCTGCCATTTTCTCTATTGAAATGAATTCTGTAAGAAGGTTTGTCCAGTGGTTAATATGTAATGATTGTTTTGATTTCCAATTTAGCAGAACTGTTTTCTTGGCGATGGTTAGAGATATGAGCAACGGGTTTTTGTATTTGGTTGGAAGGTTGATTTGTGTGATATCTCCGAGCAGGCAGAGAGATGGAGACGGTGGGATTCTGCAACTCAATATAGAAGAAAGTTTATTTGTGACTGATACCCAAAAAGCGTGAACTGGTTGGCATGTCCAGGTTGCGTGAAAGTAATCATCGGTGCTACCTAAAGTGCACTGTGAACAGGTGTCTGTGTCAGTTAAACCCATTTTTAGCATTTTGTGTTGAGTGATGTGAGTCCTATGTTGTGTCTTATACTGTATAAGTTGTAAATTTGTGCTCTTGTGAGTGGGTTATTGGTTATGTTAATTTTAGTTTTAATAATAAGTTTGAGCTGTTGATATTGGAAAATCTGATGTCTCCCAACCCCATACTTCTGGATTAATGTATCAAATGTTATGAACTGATTATTTTCAAACAGATGATGAAGGTGAGTGATTCCTTTGTTTTGCCATGTGGGAAAGTGAATCGGAGTGTTGCCTGAGAGAAAATCGGGGTTGTGCCAAATTGGAGTGTGCCTACAGGGTGATAGTGATGATCCCGAGATTTTGATGGCTTTCCACCAGGCTGTCAGAGTTGTATAGATTGCTGTATTTTTGAAGAGGTTCAATTTTTTAATTGATTGGGGCAGAAATGGTAGGTCTGTGATGGAGATGTTTTTGCATTGTGATTATTCTAAATCTATCCATGAATTACTGTGTTTGGGTTGATGAGTCCATTTGGCTAGATACTGTAATTGATTTGCTAAAAAGTATAGTGAAAAGTTTGGTGCTTCAAGGCCGCTTTGGGATTTTTTCTTCTGTAAAGTTGAGAGTGATATTTATGGTTTTTTATTTTTCCAGTAGAACTGATTAATTGAGGAGTTGAGAGATTTGAACCATTGGTCTGTTGGGGTAGTGGGGAGCATAGAGAATAGATAGTTGATTTGAGGTAGGGTTTTCATTTTCACTGTTGCAATTCATCCAGTTAGAGAGAGTGGGAGGTTTGTCCATCGTTTGAAGTCGTCCTGTATTTTTTTTAGTAGTGGAATGTAGTTAAGGTTGAATAACTCTGACAGCCTGGAGGAAATATTAATACCCAAATATTTAATGTTTCCGATGTGAAAGGGGAGGAGTGGGTCTTGAGTTGCAGAATTCCATTCGTTTTCGGACAGAGGGAGTATGGTTGATTTGTTCCAGTTAATTGTATAGTTGGAGATCAAAGAGAAGTTATTGATTAGACTGAAGGTTTCTTTTAATGAAGTGTGGGGTTCTTATAAATACAATAATAAATCATCTGCATAAAGACTAATTTTATGTTGTAAATGATTATTCTGAATTCCCTAAATGATGTTATTTTGTCGTATTGCTGCGGCGAAGGGTTCAATGAAAATGGCAAATAATGAAGATGAGAGTGGGCATCCTTGTCTGTTTCCTCTGTGAAGTGTGAATCCCCGTGATGTGATACCATTTGTGCTTATTGTGGCCCAAGGTGAGGTGTAAAGAATTTTGATCCATTGGATGAACGACTCTCCAAAACCGAATTTCCGAAGTGTATTGAATAAAAATGACCAGTTTACTTTATCAAATGCTTTTTCTGCGTCTAATGATACAATTATAGATTTGTTATTTGTTTGCTGTGTTAGATTAATTAGATTGAATAGTCTGCGAGTGTTATCGGAAACGTGTCTGTTTTTGATGAAGTCTGTTTGGTCCGGATGGATTAAAATGGGAGTGGCTGTTTCAAGTCGGGTGGCTAATGCTTTGGTGATGATTTTTAAATCCGTATTGATTAAAGAGATAGGATGGTAGCTAGAGGGTTGGGTTGGATCTTTGTTAGGTTTTAGTATGAGTGACATATTGGCAGTATTCATGTGTGTGGGGATTATGGATGTGATTTTTATTTCTGAGGTTACTCTATGAAATAGTGGTGAAAATATGTGCCAGAAATGTTTATAGTATTCTGCTGGGAATCCATCTGGGCCGGGTGATTTGTTATTTGGCATTTGATTTAGGGCTTTTGTTAGTTCTTCCTGGTTGATTGGTGCATCTAAAATATTGGCTAGGTCTTTGGGTAGTGTGGGTAGATCTAAGTTATTTAGGAATGATTCTATTTCTGATTGAGGAGGTTCATAACTAGAGGAGTATAAATTGCTATAAAAGGTTTGAAAAGTTTCATTTATTTCCTGTGGGTCCTGAGTGATGTTACTGCTAGAGGTCATTATTGATGGAATTATTGATTTTTCTTTCTTGTGTTGGAGTTGATTTGCTAAATATTTTCCTGCTTTGTTACTATATCGGAAATTATCATATTTGAGTTGTTGGATTAGGAATTGTGTTTTTTGGTGTATGATATTTTCAAGCAGTGTTAATTTTGTTGACGAAAAATTTTCGTCATAGTTATCGTCAAAGACCTTTTTTTTCTGACTAAAACGAGACAATAACTAAATAAAAAATCATTCACGAGGACTAAGACGATGACGAGGTGTATTGACATTTTCGTCAACGAATAAAAACGAGACGGAAATGTCTGCCAGAGACGAGATCCAATCAGAACTAATTTTGTTTGTGGATGGTAATGATGATTTAGTAAGAGGCGGGAGGAGTTTGGAGGAGAACCAATCAGAGCGACGTGGTAGGAAAATTACGTACACACTTTGGGCTAGTTTGAGACTGACCCAGGAATGTATACAACTTGCTCCCAACTAACGTGTTTCACGCGGAAGACAACAGAATGTCAACGCCTGGGAGGAAGAGGAGAGAAGATATACGGACAAATTTTACATTTGATGTGAAGGAAATCAAGACGCTGTGTAAAAAGTGTAGCGCGAGGATTACCGGCAAAAATAAAACGAACTTGAAGAGACGTTTACAGTTGAGTCATCCTGAAATCCACACACAGGTAAGCATGTTAAGCGACGGATGGGGATGAATTGAACCCGTTCCATACATCCTGGCGGAGTTTATTTTTCCACTACATTCAACTCACTGGACGTTATCCCGTTTATTACATGGCTTAAGGGTGAATTATTAAGTTTGAGACGTGATGTTCGTCAGAATACGACTTTTATCGATTATTTAGCGTAGCTATATAAATCTGCGTGATTTTTCTGCTGTTTTGCTAACCCCCCTCCGCCGTATGCATTTGTTTTCAACGAAGACTTTGATAAATCAATCTGTGGATCGGTGGATCTAGGTCAGTGTTTCCCAACCGTGGTCCTCAAGGACCCCTGTCCTGCATGTTTTAGGTGTTTCCCTGCTCCAACACACCTGACTCAAATGATCAGGTTGTTATCAGGCTTCTGCAGAGGCTTGGTGACGAGCTGATCATTTGAATCAGGTGTGTTGCTGCACCTGCATCACCGTGTGGCATGGCAGCTGCACTGCTGCCGAGAGGAAGGGCCTGCAGAGGGTGGTGAAGGCAGCACAGAGGACAGTGGGGAGTAGCCTTCCTACCACCCTGGATCGCTACACATCACGATGCAGGGGGAGGGCCCTCCGCATCATGAAGGACCCCACCCACCCCACTCACCACCTGTTTCAGCCCCTCCCCTCAGGCAGGCGGCTGAGGAGCATCCAGAGCAAAACCACCAGGCTCAGGAACAGCTTCTTTCCTGAAGCTGTCAGACTGCTGAACTCGAGCCATGCTCTATAGACTCCCACCCCCCCTCCCCCAACTCTCTCCATCCCTCCCCATCACATACTTGCACCACACACACTTTAGCACCAACTCACTTTACTACCGGCTACCTCTTTGCTCCTGCATGCGTGTTTCTCTTAGACCTAGCATTAGCAGCGCTGATCTCAGCCTCTTTACTATTTGTACATATATTTATAGCCTTACTTGTACATTTTGCCTTACTTGTATATTCTTCTTTTTGCCTTACTTGCATATTCTTTTTTGCTTTTAAACTTGTGCTCTCCAAATACTTGCTCACTCTTTTAATACTTTGTTTATAATTATTTATGGCTCAACCCCAGACCTGAGTACCAATTTCATAAAATAAACTGTAAAGGTGAGCTGGTATGACAATAAAGTACCTTGAATCCTTGAATCCTTGAATCCTTGATGTTTGGGGCGAGTGATTTACTGATCAGAAATAGGTCGATTCGAGAGGAGGACTGATGGAGGGGTGAGAAATAGGAATATTCTCGTGTTAAAGGGTTTCTCATTCTCCAACCATCGCCAAGTCCGAAGTCATGCATGTATTGTTTGATTATTTCAGTGGAGTGCCAATTTCTTGCATTACCAGAAGTGCTTGAGCGGTCAATTATGGGGTCTATAACAGTATTTAGATCTCCTGCAATTATGATATTGGTTGATTCACTCAATAGAGAAAAAAAAGTACGGAAAAAAGATGGATCGTCATTATTGGGTCCATAGATATTAGCAAATGTGAATATTTTGTTATTTATAGATGCAGTAATGATAATATATCTTCCGTCTGGATCAACAATGGATGTGTTATGAATTAAGGGTAAGTTTTTATTTATTAAGATTGAGACACCTCTCTGTCTACTATTGTATGTTGAAGAAAATATTTGGTTGAATTGTTTAGGTTGGAAATATTGTAGTTCTGAATTTGTAAGGCTTTTAATTTGATTATATGATTTATGATTTTTATTCTTTTAGTCTGATTACGGATGCCACGCACAATCCAGGTCACCAGATTTAGAGTTTGTATGGTTGTGTGTTAGTTTGATCTATTTAGAAAGGATCTGTCTGATTCTGAGGGCGATATAGCTGGAGAGAGAGAGAGAGAGAGGGAGAGAGAGAGAGAGTGAGAGAGAGAGAGAGAGAGAGGTGTGTGTGTGTGTGTGTGTGTGAGAGAGAGAGAGAGAGAGAGCGAGAGAGGTCTGGATGAAAGGAAGATGTAGAGAATAGTCAGATATAGACAAACGAAAGTGAACATATAGGACGTTATAGGGAGAACAATAAACAATTAACAAAAAACACATAGGTTGGTGGAAAAGGAGCGTTAGCAGTGTCATTAGCTAATACTTTAGCGGTACACTGTTTAGGGAGGCGTGTTTTTTTTTGTTTTTGTTTTTTTTTTTTCCTGTCATGTCACAGTGGTGCGTTCAAAAGAGCCATGGTGTTGTTTTGGGGTTGCGAAATAATTGTCCATCAATATACAGTTTGTCAACAGCAAGGACTGCACGTTTGTTGTTTCTCCTGTTCTCCTTTAGAATAGGGTACAGTACTTTACGTCGCTCATTAATCTCTCGCGGATATTGATCATTCAGTCCAAACGTTGTGCCTTTCAGTTCTTTGCCTTTGCTTTTGATCAGTAGTTTGTGTTGAAAGTGTTCGAGTTTGGCTATGATGGGACGCGGTCCTTTGGCTGTGTGTGCGCCGAGACGGTGAACTCTGTGGAAAGTGATGTCTTTGGCAATGTCCAGTGGTATTTGAAGGTGAGTTGTAATGAAGTCTCTGATAAGTGAATCTGGTTTGTCTGGTGTTTTTTCGGGGATGCCTGAGAAGATGAGGTTGTCACGCATGCTGCGAGCCTGTATGTCCAGAACAGTTTCTTTCAGCTGTTTGTTTTCTTTAGTGACGTTTGCATTTATTCGTTGAGTGATTTGACTGATGACTGTAATTCCTGGTTTGACTTCAGAAGTGATGTGATGTGGTTGTGTGCAAAATCCAAACTGGAGCGTAAGTCTCTGATTTCTTCGTGTAGTGGGATGAAAAGGTCTAACTTTTTGTTGATGCTAGCGAGGACACTGATCTCAATGTCCGTTGCTCTCAGGTCGTCTGTATCAGTAGATGAGTCAGTTTTCTTTCGTTTGTTTGGGTTGTTGTGTTGTGAGGTAACGTTACCGGTGTCGTCTTCCATGGTGTGTCTGTTAAAGTACTGGTTGATGAATGCTTCTAGATCCGTTATTTCTTCCACTTTGATGTGTATCTGATCCGCGATTATTGTAGTTACTGGTGTGTGTGTGTATTTATATCCTATGTTTGTTGAGAGTCTTTTTAAGAAAGATACTTTACGGCGTTTACAACTGTTGCTTCTGGTGACAGGGTGTTGCCATGTTGAATCTCGCTTCCGTGCAGGTCTCGCGGTACGTCAGACTGCCAAGCAGATTATTATTGCTGGTTTTTCACTTTTATTTTTGTGAGGGAGAGGATGGCATGTCTCAATGTTGTTGTTGTCCAACTGATATGTCTTTGTTGTGGAAGAAGGCGATCACCTGTTGCTCCAGGGAGTCCAGGTCAGGCTCGGTGGGCTCTCCACCGTCCGCCTGGGCGCATGACAGGGGTCTTGTCTCCAGCCCGCTGACGATGATGTCATTCATTCTGGTGTACTGGTCCAGGTCTTCCACACAAGCTTCCAGGAAAGCCATCCTCTTATCTTTCTCTGCGTTTTGTTTCTTCAAGTCCTTGACTTCTCCCAATAACTCCATTATTAGGGGCCGGGCAGCCTAAGCCTATTGTAATCCTGCATGTTCGTCTTTCTTTCTTTCTTTCTTTCTTTCTTTCTTCTTCTTCCGAGGAAATCCTACTTCCCATGCATGAAAAATGACCAAACTTTGCACAAAGGTCCAGTCCCATGTCAGATTGCCTCAGCTGCAAAAACAGGCCAATAGTCCTGATGGTGGCGCTACAGCAAGCCTCTAAAGTTCAAAATTTTGAAAATTCATAATAAATCAACCATATGTGCTACAGATTTACAACTTTCACCACAATGTAGCCCCAATACTGAATAAACTTTTGTACATTTAAACCTATTGCAAATTATGAAGTCCATCACTCTGTTTTTTTCAAAAACTGTAAAACTTATTAAACCTATCTCCTCCCACAATTTTTGCTCAATTGGCACCAAACTTGCTACAGAGCATCTTCAGACTGTCCTACACAAACGATCCACACAGATTTTTGATTTATTGAAAATTGAGCCTACAGTGCATCAAAATGTTTGACTGTAAACGGTATTATAAACATATACTTGCAAATTCTTGCTAAATACATTTTCAATGTTCATGAAAAAAAATGACAAAATTTTGGAGTCAGGGTAGATGATGTTTGGAAAATATCAGAATTTTATCTCAAAAACTGAATTTTTTACAGCATTTTGAATTTCACTCTCATGTGAACAATTGGAGTCAATACAAAAATAGCATTTTTAAACATCAGTTTTTCACTTTTGGAGCCAATAAATCATTGTTGAAAACTAAGGACCAACATCTCCATGCTGTCTAGATGCAATTTGTGTATTTTGGGATTTTTGTCTCAATAACTGAATTTTTGACAGCCATTTGAAATCTGCCTTTACATGCTAACAGCTGCTGTCTTGCACACAGGTGACTCACTTAGTCAATTTGTGAAGCTACAAGTGGTGTTTCCATTTGCCAATTAGCTCAGTGAGATAGAGGATGGTTCTTGGTGTTGAAGGTTGTGAGTTCAAGCCTCAGCTTGTACAACATTTCCATATGAGAAATCTACCCAAACTTTTCACAAAGGTCCAGTCCCATGCCAGATGTCCTCAACTGGAAACACAAGACAATAGTCCTGATGGTGGCGCTACAGCAAGCCTCTAAATTTCAAAACTTTGAAAATTCACAACAAATCAACCATATGTGCTACAGCTTTGGAACTTTCACTTTGAAATGTGCTTTTCCATGGCATGGATGGCTGCTGCCTGGCACCCTGATCCTTGGCTTAGTCAATTTGTGAAGCCAAAATAAATAAAATAAAATCATAAAAATAATTATGATTCAGGGAGTTTTGGGAAGAGACAAATACTCTTTATCAACACGTTTCCCTGTTATCCCTTGTCTCTTTTCCCTGTTTATTTGGCTTAGCTATCAGTCAATATGCAGAGTCTCTTGTGCCAGAAATTGTGAGTTCAAGCCTCAACTGATGTAAAATGCACATTAGAATGCCACCTTTTTTTCATCTTCCTACACTCTGCTTGTTGCTCAGAATTGCCTAATTTTGCCTAAAATTGCCCGGCCCCGACCATTGCTGCGCAGCAGCTATAATTATCTTCTGCTGCTTCGAGACAGTTTCTCCCGACATAGAGTCCAGCGCTCTCTTTATTTCGTCCACTTCCTCATAGGTAATATTACGGTAATACACATATATAATACATATCACTTATTTCTGACAGCCTGATCAGTGCAAGTCAATACTCCATATTTGCGCAAATGGAACAGGACATTTTGATTCAATAAAAGCAGGAATTATAGCCTACATGTCATGTGATACAGCATGCAGACAGCTGTTTTTAGCTTCTTCATATTATCTATTACTGTCAGCTTTTGGGGACAAACAGGACAGGATTCAGGGTTTGTGACAACTGCTCCACATTGTGGACAGTTGAGGACAGCATTCTGCTCCTACAGGTTGAGAAGAGGTTTCCCAACAACTGAGACAAACCAAAAAATGCTCTGTGACTGACTGTTTCCATATAAAAGTGTAGCTCATTAAATATGTGGAACCCTGCTGAATGGAACACAGAACCTTTCAGCTGTTGACTATGACATCATCATGATGTCATAGAACTCCTGTCACACATCATCAAGCTTTGCTGAGACACTTTGTCATTTCACAGAGTCCAAGTGGACAGAGAAGAGGATTTTATCCTGGAAATAAATCCACCTCTCCACGAATCAAACCAACTCAAGTGACTGTAAATCACAGGTGATACAGGTAAGTCACTGTTTGTTCATATGTGATTTTACACTAATAAGATGGAACAAGACAAACTTTGTAGCAAATGAGACAAAAACTAGAAATAATATTTTTTATTAGCCAGTAAACACACAGAGTTAAACCCTTACACTGTAAAACCAAATGCTCAATTTAATTAATTGTAGTACGAAGTCAAAAAGTAAAACTTAAACTCATAATTTTTGATTAATAAGAACTTTACTGAACATGAAATAATGTTTTTATACTTAAAATGAATCAGTTCTGTAAAAAAGTTGAGAAAACTTATTATTTCAAGGCAACTGCATTTAATATATTTTAGAGTTTTGATTTAAGCTCAAACTCACAAAACTCAAAGTTTTTAAACAAACTAATAAGTTTTGCCGACCTGTAATCTTTTGTTGAGATCATTTACTTTTCTTCTTTAGATCAAATTGAATCTTTGTATTTCAGAACTTGTTCACAGTGAATTATGAAGTTGATTTGTTTTTATTTAGGTGCTTGAAAATTAGTTGCAAGTGAAAATTTGTCTCAATTATTAACTATTATTAACTTTCACTTGAAAGAACTGATTCTCTCTACAAGTTTATCTAAAGAAGAAAAGTAAATGATGTCAACAAAACTTTATTAGTTGGAAAACTTTTTCTAAACTGAAGAGTTTGGGTTGTGCTCAAAACTCTAAATCTGTTGAAGTAAACTGTCTTGAAATATTGAGTTTTTTCAACTTTTTTTTTTTTTTACAGTGTGTTAACTTGTTGCAATGAGAGGTGTGAGTTTCATTTACTGAAAATATTTGAGTGCCTTCATCAAATACTGTTATCATGTAACACAAACTGTATTTAAGCTCTGATAACCTCCAACTTTGAACTTTATCAACTCAAAGAAATTGTAGCAACTGATTGTCTCAATTTTTGAATATTGTTAACTTATTTTGTGTTTACAGTGTATAAGAGCTAACAAGCTGTACTTTGTATCAAATTAGACAAAAACTATGTGTATGTATATATACACCTTCCTTTATTAAAATCAATTCAAATTAGCCTCTCTTACCATCTTTGACAATGAATCCTTGAATTATATCTGTACAAACTGCAAAACAAACAGAATGCTGAGTCACTAGCAGTCCTTTCATAAAAAATAAAATACAAATTATAAATGTAAAAAATTAACCATGTCACAGTCCAGTACAGTATTGAGACAATTTTTATTGAGATATGATGATATTCAAAATATTGTTACATCTCTAATGTTTATACAGTTTTTATCTAAATGTCAATTTTTATATTACATTTATCTAAATATTTATATTGCTTTATCTAAACATCAAAGTTCATATTGCTTATATCTTAGTATCATTGTTTATATTGTTTTTTCTAAATATTATTGTATACTGCATTGGTTCCCAACCTGGGGTCCAGGCCCCCCCTAGGGGGCCGCCAAAGATCACATGGGGTTCCCAAGGCTTTATCTGCTCTGAGGCTCTCAAAGTTAGACATGGACATGTTAATTTAGCCACAATGTATACAAATGTCAGAATACAAAACTATTTAAAAGATCATTTTTATTTGTCCACAATCCAAAATAATAGTCCACGTAGCTGGTCAAACCTCTGTGACCTGTCAGCCTCTGTGATAGTGAATCATTATGATTGTGTATAAGTTTACTCTGTTGGGTTGTTAAAAGAAAGCATGTTAGAAAAGAGACATGGAACAAATGGAAACAATTATAACTGAATGTTAAAACTTGGAAATAATTAGTTATCCTTTTGCTGTACACATGTGCATGAGTTGGGGGGCTCAGCTTTTCATAGATTGAAGTGGGGGGGAAAAAAAGGTTGGGAACAACTGGTGTACTGTATATTGCTTTTATCTCAATATTAAAGTATATGTTGTTTTATCTAAACAATAATGTTTATTTTGTTTTTATCTAAATATGAGCAAACTAAAGATCAAATGTGGTGTTTTATCTCCAGTTGAATGTACTGAACTTTCTCAAGTCGAAGCACCTGGACGAGAACAACATCATCAGGTTTACTGAAGCGTTCCAGATGAAGGACAACAGAGTCACTCTGGCCTTTGAACATCTGGACACGACTCTACATGACTTCATTTTCTACCAGAGAGACTTCAGAGGTCTATATTTACATGACATTAGGAGTGTAACACAACAGGTGTGGATACAGTCACATCAGGAACAACACTAAAGTCACACAGCTGTCAGTGGCTACATTTACATGCACACTCTTGTGGTTGAGCCCTGGCCTGGTGTTTCTATCAGAGATAGAGAGAGTGTGTGTGTGTGTGTGAGAGAGAAAGACACATATTATGATCAGTACTTCTTTTAGTCAAAGAAACCATGTTCAGTGAGAGAACAAGATTCAAAACAGAAAAGCAACACTTAGTTGAAGACAGCGTATCCTTATAAAGAAGGTACAGGTGGAGGTTAATGTGGAGCTGTTAGACACAAGAAAACAAAAACGTGCTTCATTCTCTTGCAGACAATATAGATCTACTAAAGTGAGCTGAACTGATTGAAATGAAGTCAATTCAGCGTTTAAACAGCAGGACAATCCTCTTTTTACTGCAAGCTTGTGACTGTTGTGAACTTGTTGCAGGAACATGTGAAATAGGAGGAGAGTGGAGACCCTGCAGCACAGAATAGGGTAGACAGGACACTGGACACAGACAGACTCATCTTCACATCACATTTCATCATCAACAAGGCAGCGGCATTTATCCACTTCTCGTTGCTATAGCAACATATGATGCCTACGGGAGCGACTGCTTATGAAGCTCCTAGCATGAATTATTTTTGCCAGTTGTCAACCAGTCCTCCAGTACTGACCACAGTCATTTATCAGCAACTTAACAGTAACTTCAAAACCAGCTCCACAGTCCACACACACACATATAACGTTAGAGGGAGGCTGGAACCACACTAGGACTTTTTAAATGGACCTTGGCCGACCGGACCCGTGATGATAAAATGATAAAAATATGAGCAGACCCTGGTGGGTTGGATCGCATCACGTCCAAGCACCGTCCTGTTTGTAATATGTTCAGACTTAAGAGTAACCCAGACGTTGACTTAACTTACTCAACTTTAACAAACATTAATATGAAGATATAAAAACTCTTTCAGCTGATGTTAGCTGTAAAGCTAAATGCTAAAAGAGCTAACTCAATAACATTACTTCTCCTGACGACCTTCAGCTCTACCACCCAATGAAACATAACAAACATGATAACAGTCATAGTCAACCTAAAACATCTGAGACAGAAGCCATTAACAAATTTAAAAAAAAAGAAAAATTCAGCCACATATCTTCATCTTACCTGGCAGAGAGGGGCTGGGAATAATTTGTATATTTCCCGTGGGTCTGTGGGCATCAAATAAATTAGTTTAACCCAAAGTAGTTGACTTTACTAGAAAATCGCCTGGAAAGTTGTTGCCTTAAACTTAAGTTTTTACAAATGATGAAACTAAACATTAGTTGGTTGTTAGTTGATTAGTTGTGTTAACATAGAACCTCAACTTGATTCAGACACAATAAAGGTTACATTAGTAGTCTTTACTAAAAATAATTAGTTCACTCCCCACCACTATCCCTCCGCCACCGTGATTCGCGATTCCACAACATTTTTATCCTTTTTGAAGGACAGCCGGTGAAAAAAAAGATGGACTCTTCGGAAGAGGTAATTATTGTATGTTTTTTTCTGCCACAGAAACACAAATAACCTATTACAAACGGGAGACAAGGTGCCTGCTAATTTGTAGCTGACAGGTTAGTGGATGAAAAGACCCAGTGGTAGTCAGCAGAAGTCATTTGTTGTCCGTCGGTCTCCAGTAGCTGCTCGTTGATGAAAAACAAAGTGTTAGACACAAAGTAGGAAAGTAACCATGCCAGTCCCACTAATTACAGAAAGTCAGTCAGTGCTTGTGTTGCACCATTTACTGTACCGTGATATGGTGTAGAAAAAAAAAGTGTAAATTTATCGTCACCGGCAGGACTGGTAAACACACACAAGCTGTTGAAGAACTCACCAAGGCATACACACACGTGAACTCTCTCTTGCTTTCTCTTTCTACCTGCGCTCTGCCTCTTGCTATGAGACTCACCGCTCTTCCTCCCCCTCCCTTCTTGTTGTGAGGTAAAACGTGTCATTTCCTGTGCGCCAGCGTGGGAATGTTGCCAGTTGACGCAAAGCAAAAATGATATATATTGAAAAATACCGTGAGATGTTAGAGGAGCCGATCGGCTTAATCAGCATTGTGTCATCTCCTCTAGTAGTGGCTTGGGTGAAACAGACATTTACATGTAGAAGTTACGCACTGTAGCTTTAATACAAGTAATATATTTTCTTTAAATGTAATTGATTATACTTTTGATTTTGAGATTGTATTAAATACACTAAACTGTATGTAAAGAAAGAAACAAAAGAAGACATTGAAATGTTCCAGTGTAATTTATTAGTGACAGAACATGGCAGTGTTACACTTCAAATGTTTTACTGCAGCAATCAGAGCAGCCTGTCATCAAACACACTCTGCATGTTATATTGTGGAACACAAGCGGCTGGACATTCATGTCCCTCATTAAACTTAATCCAGTTCTAACATGATGCAAAACAACAAACAACGTTCAGCGTTTCCTTTCTATCTTTGGTGACAAAGGAGAATGAACCACGTGAGGCATGTTTGTTGTATTTTAGGCTGCAGTAAACAATGTCACCACAACAATGATCTTCCCTGCCTTAGTGTGGGGTGGGGACATGTCATGACTACACAAACAGGCAGCAGCACAGGACCAAGAGTGATGATGTCACCATCAGCAGCTGAAGAACACAGAAACAAGTGTCTGTGTGTGCTTTTGTTTATGTATTCATGTTTTAATGTGTTACTTGTATACTGGCAGACCTCAAGGTTGAAGCATCTCTGCATGAGATCTAAACATTATGTACAAGCATTCATACTGTTAATATAGTGCTGACATATTATTATACACAACAAAACTTCAGTGCTCGTAACAATTCACAGACTGTAATGTTAACATTTTACTCAGATGCAGTTAGACACAAGAGGCACAGCACAAACATTGGGGCTAATCACTGATATAGCTACACTAGATGGCTTTACTTTAGCCTCCAGCACCACAGTAAGGAATCTGGGGGTTATTTTTGATCAGGATTTATCCTTTAACTCCCATATTAAACAAATCTCAAGGACTGCCTTTTTTCACCTCTGCTATATCAAAAAAATCAGGCACATTCTGTCCCAAGCAGATGCAGAAAAACTAGTCCATGCATTTGTTACTTCTAGGCTAGACTACTGCAACGCGTTATTATCGGGCTGCAGCAATAAGTCTTTAAGAGTCTGCAGTTGATTCAAAATGCTGCAGGCACGTATACTAACAGGAACTAGGATAAGAGAGCGTATTACTCCTGTATTAGCTTCACTGCACTGGCTACCTGTAAAATCTAGGATAGAATTCAAAATCCTTCTCCTTACATACAAAGCGCTTAATGATCAGGCACCATCTTATCTCAAAGAGCTTATAGTACCCTACCATCCCACTAGAACACTTAGGTCTCAATATGCAGAGTTACTGATGGTCCCAAAGATCTCCAAAAGTAGACTGGGAGCCAGAGCTTTCAGTTATCAAGCTCCTCTGCTGTGGAACCATCTTCCAGTTTCTGTTCGGGAGGCAGACACCATCTCCACATTTAAGAGTAGACTTAAAACCTTCCTTTTTGATAAAGCTTATAGTTAGGGCTGGCTCAGGTTTGCCCTGACCAGCCCCTAGTTATGCTGCTATAGGTTTAGGCTGCTGGGGGACTCCAAGGCACACTGAGCTCCTCTCTTTCTTCATCTCTCTCCCCAGATGTTTATGTTCCATTAATGCCTGTTACTGACTTGATTCCTTCCCCGGAGTCTTTCTGCTTTGTCATCCTGCAGATTCCCATGGACTGTGGCCGCGCATGGATCGCTGATCACTGCTGCACCTTCTACTGTGGATTATTATAACTCACTTAATCAATCAAACATTTATCACATTGTTTCTGCTACTATTATTAGGGCCCGAGCACGTCCGTGCGAGGACCCTATTGAAATTGAAGGAATTCTTCTTATTATTATTACGACAAAAGTAAATCGCTTATTTGGGGGCTTTAACATATTCAAAAAGTCACCAAATTTGGCATGCGCGTCAGTCCCCATGTAAATTTAGGTGTGATGTGGTTTTCGTCAAGGGCCGGGCCTAAATGGTTAGGCCACGCCCCTTAAACAGGGGCCCGGACTGAAGGTTTCACGGATTGCCACGAAAATCGGTACACACATAGATCATGCCCAGACGCACAAAAAAGGTAATAGGTACCAGTAGGCTAAACCCAACAGGAAGTGAGATATTTTTAATTTGGCGGCCATTTTTGGCGTTTCCCACGTTTTGTATTTTAACGAACTCCTCCTACAGGATTAATCATATTGACTTCAAAATCGCTGTGTATCATTTACACTACTTTGTGATCAAAAGTTCTTAAAAGATCAGCTACCCGTTGAGGGGCGTATCGGCTTTTTGGCGTCAAAGTTTGATGTATCGCCATGAAAAACGGAATTGTTATAACTTTAGCATAAATGGTCCGATCTGCACCAAACTTCACGTGTTTGATAATAGTCCCGCCCTGAACAAACCTATATCAAAAGATTCTATAATTTTCATAGCGCCCCCTGGTGGCGACAGGAAATGAAATGTTTTACTGTTTGAGGTGCTGCTCTGACCATGTTCACCATATCTGACTCAAATTTGGTCAGGAAGGCCTTAACACCTTGGTAATGCTATATTGTGAAGATCATGACGTATTATCAAACGGCGTTGCGCCCAGAGCGCGGCGAAGTTGATGATTCGCCAAAATGCAGATATTTGGCCTTAACTTCAGTGTCCTTGGTCATATCTGCCTGAAACTTCATTGGTGTTTTAATGGTCCAGGTCTGAACATGTGATTTGAGTTTCATGAGTAGGCGTGGCCAAATGTCTTGGCCACGCCCTTTAAACAGCAGCCCCCACGGCCAGTTTCACCGACATGCACGAAAATCGGCACACATATGTATCACACCCAGACGCACAAAAAAGCTTCTTGGACCCATTGGCCAAACCCAACAGGAAGTCAGCCATTTTGAATTTTGCAACAATTTTTGGCGTTTCGCACGTGTTGTATTTTAACAAACTCCTCCTACAGGATTAATCCGAACGACTTCAAAATTACTCACTATCATCTAGACTACTTTGTGAACAAAAGCTCTTCAAAGATTTTTCCATCGTTAAACAGTTTGGCTGTCAGGTGGCGGCGAAGTTTGATGTCTCGCCATGAAACACGAAATTGCTAAAATTTTGGGAAACATTGTCCAATCTTCACCAAACTTCACATGATTCATAATAGTCCTGCCCTGAACACATCTACATGACAAAGTTCTGTGATAGTGATAGCGCCCCCTACTGGCAACAGGAAATGACATGTTTTTGACTTTGAGGTGCTGCTCCCAGCACGTTGACCATATCCAACTCAAATCTGGTCAGAAAGGCTTTAAGATGTCGGTAATGCTATATTGTCAAAACCATCATGTTTTGTCAAACGGTATCGCGCTGAGAGCGCGGCGAAGGTTGATGTTTCACCAAAACACAGGAAGTGGCATTAACTTTACTGTACTTGGTCCAATCTGACTGAAACTTCACAGGTTTGATAACGGTCCAAGCCTGAACATATGGTATGAGTTTCGACCGAGTGGCCGTATGGCTTAGCCACGCCCTTTAAAGTGCAACACCCCCCATAGCAAGGTTCGCCAACATGCACGAAAATTAGTACACACATCTATCATACCCAGTCGCACAAAAAAGCCTCTTGGATGCATAGGCCAAACCCAACAGGAAGTCGGCCATTTTGAATTTTGCGGTCATTTTTGGCGTTTTCCACGTGTCGTATTTTAACGAACTCCTCCTCCAGAAATGATCCGACTGACTTCAAAACTGGTGTGTGCCATCTAGATAAAGGCAAGATCAAAAGTTCTTAAAACAATTGGTCAACGTGGAACAGTGTAGCCGTGACATGGCATAGACTTTTGATGTCTCGACATGAAACACAATATTGCTATAACATGGGATTTAATAGTACAATCTGCTCCAGACTTCACATGTATGGTCAAAGTCCAGGCCTGAACACACCCGCGTGACACTCACAAGTCATAGTCATGGCGCCACCTAGTGGGGAGGGGAAGTGACAATGCATCGCTTCTTACAGTGTCAGAACGGGGTGAAAATTCAGCACCTCATCTGCCGGTTGGCCTCTGGCGACACGGTGGTGGCTGCATCAGGCCCCAAGTGGCGCGGGGGTGCGAGGGCCCGTTCAACGCTGCTTGCAGCTTTAATTATTATTATTACTATTATTTTATTATCATTATTGTAACATCTAGTATTAGTATTATTACTTACATACTGCTTACATATTTATATGTACTACTTTTCCCTACACATACTGTAGTTTTACTACTGTTCTTCTGTTACTACTGTTCTCTCTGCCCCTCTTCTTTTCTCTCTCTCTTCCACCCCTCCCACCTCCCCTCTTTCCTCCCCTTCTCCTCTTTCTCTCTCAACCCGACCGGTGCCGTCAGATCACCGCCCACCATGAGTCATGGATCTGTCCAAGGTTTCTGCCTGTTAAAAGGAAGTTTTTCCTCGCCGCTGTCACCAAAGTGCTTGCTTATGGGGGAATTGTTTCAATTGTCGGATGTAAACAAAATTATTGAGTGTGGTCTAGACCTACTCTATATGTAAAGTGTCTTGAGACAACTTTGTTGTGAATTGGCGCTATATAAATAAAATTTGATTGATTGATTGATTGACAAGCACCCTCAAAAAAAAAAAAAAATCGCCAGTTTTCTAGACTAATACGCTCATTTCCACGTCAAGTTAGTGGAGTAGGCGCTGGGGCGCCCCTACTATTATGTCAACTTGCTGCTGAGAGTCATGTATACAGGTTGTGTGTGTCAGAAGAAAAGGCAGGGGGGAGACGGGAGGGGGATCAACTCGCAACTGCAGAGGTTGTGAGCAGGTTGAGTCTCACTCTCAGAGGAAAAGCAAGGAGGGGGGCGAGGGATAGACTGACCTCTTATGATCCCAGGCCACACAACACAAACTGCTGCTTCCAAATAAATTGTATTTCATTCATAAAATTAACATAGATATTATTAAATTTATTGGGTTATGTGAAAATGTAAACAAACAAACAAAAAACAAAACAAAACACAAATCTGTGCCTGCATCAACGTGAATTTGTTTACATCATGTCAATCTTGACTCTGTAAACAGGGTGAAAGACCCAGGTTGAAAAATCTGCTACAGTCTGAGCACTGAATTCAGATTATGTTAATTATTATTACTATTTTTTATTTATTTATTTTATTTTATTCATTTGTTTGTGTGATGAAGGATTTGTGCAATTTTCATTGGTGTTTACATACTCTATTTCATTTATTTATCTTATTGTTTTAACTTAACTTTTGTATTTAATAATATATTTAATAAAATAACATAAATAATATAATATATTATTGTGGGGGGGGATGGTTTGCCCAGGGCGCAAAACTAGCCAGGACCGCCTCTGTAGATGCCACACAGGAAACATTTACTTCAAGGGTTCTTTGAGCGCCACATTTATTTCTGACAGGTCATTCTTTAACAGAGTGTCTCAACCTCTCAGTCCATGTGAGCACACAGCTTATTTGTGGCTGTCTTCTAATATAAAATGAATGGAAAGGAGAAAATAATAATAAAAAAAACAAAACAAAATTAAATAAGGCAGTGGACTGGCTAATTACAGAAAATATGAAATAAAACCTGTTAAATACATATTGTACACCATAAATAAACCATAAACCATAAATGCACAAAAATAACCAAGAAATGTACAGTATATTTTTATAGGTCACTTACATTCCAACAAGCTTCACCAAACACACGTGGGACTTCCTGGAGATTGCACAACTCCACACACGGTCAGTTACCTTAAAACAGAGTTAAAAAACTAATGTAAACCCTGTACATTTCTCTAGTAACAAAGTGAAACTAGAACTGCAAGCAGTTATGAACGGGGGCCAAGCCTCCCACGCGACTCGGCCCCCGGGCATCGCAGAGCCCACGCAACACAAACGGCTGTGTTTCGTGACCAGGAGGCACATCACCGAGATTTGCTGTCGAACGCTGGGTCAAACAAGGCTGCCCTCTCTCTCCATTCCTTTTATTGTAATGGGAAGAGCTCCTCTGTATTATTGCTGAATATGTTTCTTGTAACAAGTCACGCCCACTTTCACCAAACATTACTAAACCTTACGGCTGGCCTTGGGAGTGACTCCACATCATGTTCACCAAATTTCCTGCAAATCTGGTCAACTTTCATGTCACTTTATGTTTCTCTGTTTATAGCGCCCCATATTGCTCAATTTGCACCAAATTTGGCACAGAGCCTCTGGTTGACCTCTGAGACCAGTGTCTTGAGTTTGATATCAATAGCTTTTACTTTGACAAAAATATGCAACAGTATGTGTTTTTCAGCTAGCGGAAAAAATTGTTTGTTTATAAGTACCGCATTTTTTGGAGTAGCAAAATTCTTTTGATAACTTTTGATCATGCCTGTCTGGAGATTGTGTGTGCAAAGTTTCGTGCAGCTGGAGCGTAAACCCTAGGAGGAGTTCGAAAAAGTAGGTTTTTGACATGTAGGGACTTACAAAGAGAAATATGCTGTGGGAGTGGGGCTATGTCAGAAGATGCGGCTCTATTCAGGGAATACGTGGATATAAAGTTTGTGAAGATGTCATTTAAAATGTGGAAGTTACAGGCCAAAATGCATTTGCTTCCGTTACAGCGCCACCTAGTGGAGTAAACACTCAATTTTTGGTATGGGTGGTCTGTGTCCTATTCTATATATACCCTGTAAATTTCACAGCCCTCAGTATAATACTTGACCTAAAATAAATGTTTGTTGTTTATCTCGTAATAAGCCATGCCCACTTTGACCAGTTGACCAAAGATTACCTTCAAGATATGGCCTCAGGAGTGACCCAACATCATGCCCACCAAATTTGGTAAAAATCGGTGTTTCCGTTTAAGAGATATAACTTTGCCATATTTGCAGCGCCCCCTAGTGGCCAAAATCAACCAAATTTGGCTCTTACCCCCACAGTCTCATGGCAACCAAGGATATCAGAATTTGTGTCGTTATCATTTACTTTGACCGAGATATGCAACTGTTCGCGTTTTTATAGCTAGCTAGAAAATTTTATTCGTTAATAATTTGCGCATATTTTGACTGAACAAAATTCTTTTGATAACTTTAGATCAGTTCCCTCTGAAGACCGTACGTGCCAAATTTCACACTGATCAGACCAAACCCCAAGGAGCAGTTCGAAAAAGTAGGTTTTCCAGTTTTCACGATGTACCGAAAAAAAAATTATAGGCGGAAATGGGCGTGGCCTAGCCCAGGTGATTCAGGGCTATTCAGGGAATCTGTGAATATGAGGTTTTTGAAAGTGCGACGTATGGTGTGGGAGTTATAGCCCAAAACACGTTGCCCTTGGTTATAGCGCCCCCTGCTGGCACACATATGTCATTTTTTGTGTCTGAGGTCCCTGCAGGGGTCTGGACCAACCCTCCAAATTGCACCACCCTCCCTTACACGGTTTAGCCTGCAGCAAGACTTTTACCAACGGAAGAATAAAAATAGAGAAAAAAAAAACAAAAAAAAAACAATAAAAATCCGAACAAAAACAATAGGGTTCCCAGCACCGCTGGTCCTGGGAGCCGCGTATGCTAGCATACGCGGTCCCAGGCCCCGCGGGCTTGGCCCCCTAATTACATAGTGCGGCTTTATGCACGCCCAAATTACCATGAACTAGAGAACATCGTGATCGATGACATGCGTTCAAAATGCCAGGACACAAACTCCAGTAGTGCCTGAATCAAACCATCTCGTTAAAATATCAACATATATGGATATTATATTTTACAAGATATACATCTATTTACCTACTACTTTACACGACGGGACCGTCCACTCTGCACATCTCCAGGTTGTCAGCACATAAAACAAGAAGAACAACTCTGGAGCACACGGCGGGGTAACAATAACATCAGACCCCAGGTTGGGAACCAGTGCTTTAGAGCATCAGTGACCCCCTGTGAAAATCATCATCATCATCAACCTTTATTTCAGACGCAAAAGTAGGTCCATATAAAAAAAAATAATAAAGTGACATACACACAACATACTAGACAGAATAAAAAACAAACAAACAAAAAAGAACACACACACCTAAAATACGTACAAACACGCTCGCCAGTGTCTCCAGAAACCAGAATAATATCTGGTGCTGCTCTTTTTAGGCACGGTTAAAGCCATAATAATTTCATTTTTGGAGTTGTCCAACCTCACCATAAAATTAAACATAAAATTCCTGAGGACAGCATCCAAGGTGGGAATACCACTACACACAAACAGCTGACTGGCACTCGTCCACCGAGAGAGCCTCAGTATAATTCGAAGAGCATCATTGTATGCCACCCGCAGCTTATGAAATTTAGCCCGACTGTAGCTGCACCACAGGTGGGCAGTGTACAGTGGAGTACAATAGGCTTTAAACAGAGCAATTTTAACATCATCAGTACACATATAAAATTTACGTGCCAACATGTTTGCTTGTGCATACAGTTTACAATATTGTCTTTGAATATCATCATCATTATCGTCTCTGATAATGTGACCAAGATATTTGACCTTATCAGCAACATTCAACTCTCTGTCTGCCAAGAAGAAAGAAGGGAAAGTTCTTTTCTGGTCCTCTTTTGTTCTAACAATCATGATCACACTCTTTCTGGAGTTAAATTTAACATCAAACTGCTTTCCATAGCCCGAGCAGACTCTAAGCAGCTCCTGCAGACCAGCAGAGTAAGGAGACATGATGACCAGATCATCAGCATACAGTAAATGATTTACCAGCTTTTCTCCTACCATACAGCCAGTCCTACACCCTTTAAGCCTTTGAGAGAGCTCATCCACGTACAGATTAAAAAGCATAGGTGAAAGAATCCCACCCTGCCTAACCCCATTAGTTACCAGGAAAGGCTCAGATATGACATTACCCCATCTTACTTGCATTGTTTGGTGTGTGTACCAATAATGTAGAACACGTATTAAATAAGTAGGAACCCCTCGCTCTTGTAACTTTCTAAACAATTTCTCATGATTGATGCGGTCAAAGGCTTTAGAAGCGTCCAGGAAGCACATAAACATGGTGGAATTATGTTTTCTATAGCTACTGACAACCTCTTTCAGAGCATAGATACACATGTCAGTGCCATGTTTACTTTTGAAGCCAAACTGATCATCTGTGGTGTCAATATATTCATCCAGTCTATCCAACAGAATTCTCTCAAACACTTTTGATAATACGCTAGCCAGAGCAATGGGCCTATAGTTGTCAATACTGGACATCTTTCCTGTTTTATCTTTAACTACTGGCACCAGCAGGACTGAGAGCATGGAATCAGGTAGTATACCATGCGTCAGCATTGCTGTAAAGCACAGAGCAAGTAAAACAGGAACTCTGTGACACGAACATTTCAAATGCTCTGCAGAGATCAGATCAAGGCCACAGGATTTGTTTAAAGCCAATTTCCCAATTGCATAACTTATATCATCAGGCCTTATGACCACATTATCATGAGATACATCGCCAACAATAAAAACATCACTTTTAACACAGTCTTCTCCATAATTCCACAATATTTACACTGCCACTTACCCCCTCCATACTGGAGGGCAAAGGTATTTTACTATAATTCATAATCTTGACTTCCTTCCAGAAATCATTAACATTATTTTGTTGCATCTTCCTAGCCAGTGCATTTGCTCTCAGAGTCAATTCATTCCTCTTAATATAACGTACTGCATATTTGAACCTAGCAACAGCTTTCTTTTTAATTTCACACTCAGGTCCATGCCTTGATTTACCAGCGATAACCCAATTTTTAAAAGCTTCTCTGGCTTGCTGGTGGAGTTCATCCACATACTCATTCCAGCCTGGCCTGAAGCTGTACTTCTTTGCTCTTCTCTGAGTGGTTTACTAGCCTCATTCAGACCCTGCACAATTCTGTCATATAGTACACATAGCTCTTCTTTGTGATTTGGCATACCACAGTTGAAATTATCACACATTATAGCATCATATGGAATTTCAATGTTACCTATGCTCTTCTCAGTCAAGTCATGATAATGTAACAGGTCGTTCTCTGAAAGTTTAGCCCACTCAATTTTCCCACCATGATTAACCTGATTATCATCCGTGGTCATTGTAGGTAGATTTTCTACATTGAGCATAATGGAGACAGGCATGTGGTCTGTTGTTGCAAACCCATACAAAATCTCAACTTTATCCACACATTCATGAGCATCAGCTGTGCTTATACAATGATCTAGCCAGGATGTTGTATTCCAAGCCTCACTGGCATATGTATAGCTATCTGTTGGCAAACGGATCTTACTTGTTAACAAGAGCTTATTATCATGACAAAATTCAACTAGGTATCGGCCAAACAGACTTCCTATCAGAGATATCTGCATTCAGATCACCCATTACATAAATACGGGTACATTCATTTTCCTCAATAAAAGAGCCAATAAAGGCAAGCTTTTGAAGATATTCAGCCTCTTTACTGGAACATTCATAAGGTGTGTAAAGATTTAAAATTATAAAAACATTATCATTATAAGAAACTTTTATTGCAATACACCAGTCTACTCTCAATCTAATCACACTGATCAGAGGGTCAAATTTTTTATGCCACATAATGGCCACACCTCCAGGTATTCTGCCTTGAACCAACCCCAAGCTCAAATCTGTGGTTGACTCCCCCACCCCATGGAAGTTACTGTGATCAGAGTTAAGCTTGTCCAGGTCCTGATTAGCAAGAAAAGTTTCTTGTAGACAAAGAATGTCAGTTTCCTCAAGGAGTTTGTCAACGACAAGTCACTGTGCCTTATCCGCTGCATTATGTCCTAGACGCAGGCCGCGTGTGTTATATGACACAATTCTCATGAGAAGCAGACACAGTCATATCTACTTTGTGTCCGACACCCCAGGCTCATTCACAGCAGTCACACTGGCCCTGGGTTTACGCACCTCGTAAAAGCGCCGCACAAAAGCACCCTCCGGCCACAAGTCCGGATCATATAGTTCCTTAACATCATTACACTCGGCCGAGATTTTGAAGGAGCTAAATCGGCCATGTGCAGTGTTTATCTTTAAACAGGAAACCTCTCGGCGGAGCTTGTCTTTAAGATAGTTTGACAGTGTGTCAGCATCAGGCATGAACTTTGTTGCAAACACACTCACCAACTTAGTCTTCACAGTCCGGATGTTACCTCCAGCGCCGGTTCCAACAACACCACTTCTCTTATCACGCCGAGAGTTCAACCTGGGCTTGGGCTGCATAGGTGCACCAGCAGCCTGGGGTCGGCGTCCACTCCGCTTAGCCACAGTGCTCCATGTAGCGCTCCTACCATCCTCCGCTGTACTTTCTGCCTCCCCAACGCATTCCTCAGTGTGCGGTATGTTCACACTCAGCGATCACAGAGACATCGCTCTGGGCCCCGGGTCAGCTCCTTGATCATCAGCTGTCGCTTGGTCGGGGAATCCCCTGTCAGTCCGGGAGGAAGCAAATGGGCACAGTCTGCGCGAATCACGTTGCTCCACCACACTCAGACGCAGGTTCAGGTCCTTTGTCACAACATGAAGTTCATCCGAAACATTGGCCAGCACTGACATACTCTGCCTCATAACAGATACGTCTCCACACAGCCTCTCAATCTTAGCGAGTAGACATGAAACGTCAATGCTATTAAAAGACACAGGCGGCAGTTCGTCTAGATGATGTGATACAAAACGAGGGATTTTCTCTCCAAACTCATTTAGCAGGCTGATGCAACTTTTGACATTATTCACATCTTTTTGCTCCCCTCTGTGCTGGATATAGCGCTGCGTAGATCCCGGGCAGAGTTCAAACAAAGCCTTCCTTGAACTCGCAATCCAATCAGACGATACCAGCTCATCCTGGCTCATTGCCTTCATTTTAATGACCAAAAAGTTTAAAAATTCATCCTCCATGATGACCTTCCCGTCATCTGCAGTGTATATCTCAGGTTTAGATCTCGGAGCAGCAGCTGGGGCTGCAGCGTCTACAGCCGCTGCCACCACCATAACTCCGGAATAATGAAAGGTGACTGTAAAATAATGTTCAGTCACAAGAATCTATGTGAGTGAGTTGTGTGAGACTCGTGCATGGCAGCCTGAAATATTGTGGTCAGACTGTAAAATGACAGCACAATTACTACTGAAGCATATTGTCCTTAAATACTTTATATATTAAAATATATTAAGGACACGTGGAGCATATCCATGTGAGCAGTACATATACATATATACATATATAATCTATCAGTGAGTGCAGACACTGACAGGAAATGATGTCACTGCTCATTAACAGGGCCAGGCAGGATTTCTCACATACTATATTATCTTTGTACTGAACTTAACTCACTTAACTCTTATGACCCCTTTTCTTTCCTGTGTATTAACACTAGCTTTGGTGTGATCGTGGTAATGACATTAGTTTCTATCACAGCAACACATCTATGTGTAAAGAGGAAGTGGTAAGATGTTTGTTCATCACTCATGCTGATGAACATGGGCTTGGCTTGTTTCTTCTCAGGTTCTAGTTGTGAAATCATCTTTTTTAGCACCGTGGATCAAAACACATGCAACAGTTTATTTCAGTGTTTTACCTGTTTTGATTTCCCCTTATTGCATCTGGACGTTATTGTAGAAATATGAGGTTCAGACAAAGGCATCTTAAATGACACATGTCTTTACTCCATCTCACAAGACTGCAGCCCACAGGTCACATAAAGTCTTGAAAATAAATGGAAGACCTTCATCAGTTCTACTGGCAGCATGCAAACATTTCTACACACATATAAACACAGAGACTGCCACAGGGGAAATCCACTTGATTGGGTGGAACAAGCGTATAACTCCACATCGGAGAAATCACACTCCGACCTGTTAAACAAGAGCCAAAATAAAAAAGACAAACAATTTTCAGTGACCTGTGTAACGACTTATTCTCCTCAGAGTCATTTCATTAGATCTGTATTTATGAAACACTGACACAAAAAACGGACTCAGAGTTGTCTCAAATCTTCAAGAATCCACCTTTGTTTGTACACAAAGGTGGACGAAATTTAAAAGATCATTTAGTTCATGCAAATTTCTCTCATAAAAATATTCCGAAAACTCCGCTGCAACAAACTCTTTTAAGTCCTCTTGCAAACAGAAATGATCCATGTGGGAATTGTGCTCAATGCCATAACACCGCCAAGTCAACACACTTCTATCATCCCTTGACAGGAAAAAAGTTTCCTAAAAGAGTATTATCACTTGTGCATCTGCTCGTGTCATATATATGATACGCTGTCCATGCAGCCTTGTGTACATTGGTAAAACTACCAGGAAACTCAAACAAAGAATAAGTGAACACAAGAGGGCAATCTGCTGACAGGACGTAGCCTCCCTCTGTTTTTGTTTCATTGAGCATGTTCTGATGCCACCTAGGGGTGGAGATCATGATCTGTTACTGAAAAGAAGGGAAGCTTTCTGGATATTCACATTACAGACTCTGACTCCAAAGGGACTTAATGAGGAACTTTTACTTAATGTAAAGTTATAAATTGTCCAATGTGTATTTTCCTACAAATGGCTAGTTATCTGGAAGACTTGATTTATTAGATATGTACCCACCCCAGCTGGTGCATTCTGGAGTTGTCTTGAATTAAGTTTTTTCCTTTGTCTATAACTGCCTTGATTAATAGTTTTTATAGTTGTAATTGTTAAAAAGTATGTTAAATAATGTTTTGATTTAACAAGTCATAAAACTTTATTTCTAGTTCTGAAAAAATCTTCGGTAACACTACATAATACGGCCTGCGAGTTAGAGCGTACCTACCGCTCACTTTGCACCAACTTCCACAGAAGTAACTGGGTAACCCTCGCTCACTTCCCCCAAACATAAAACAATACCTAGATAGGTACATGAAGTACATACAGTACACATCAAACTGTTATCAGTGTCTAAGTAGATCTTAATTTCCCTGTAACTAGCGTCTAAGTACACTGTAGCTCTCCTGGAGTTACACACTGACTACGGGGTACCGGGCTGTATTATGCAGTATGCACTGTTATCCCCTCCTTAGCGTCTAAGTACACTATAGCTCTCCTGGAGTTACACGCTAACTACGGGGTACCGGGCTGTATTATGCAGTATGCACTGTTATCCCCTCCTTAGCGTCTAATTACAGTCTACTACCACTGTAACTACTGTGTAATTAGAGCCAGTGAGTTAGAACACAGTTACTTCAATGTTTCACAAGATAACATCATCTGAAAACAATCCAAAGACGAAACTAAGTGTCCCTGACAACATAAAACAACACATTTCTACTGGTGTTTGTTATTTACATTCAGTTTTGTTCCTTCTGTTATAAACTGCTCAATTTAGTCTTGATCCTTTATTGTGATCCGTTTGGTTTGTCTAAGTCAAAAATAGTCAGTCAAGTCAGTTTCAGTTGACAAATGTACTTTCTAAGTCAAAAGTCAAGTGGAAAAGATCATTGTGGTACTACTATCATACTGGAGTGTGACCCCCAGTGATGGAGATGGAAGAATGTATGAGCTCCTCCAGATAAAAGGTGATCTTGATCCAACTCCTTGGGTCAAGGCAGAGATCGGGGTCATGGGTGACTATCCATCTCCCTCGTCAGGCTGAATGTCAAATCCACATGTAATTTTCCACAGAATCTCTAAAGAAACATCACCTGTGCAGAAAGAGAGGTATTACTATGTTGCATCATCAACTTCAATTTCTTTTTGTGGTCATTATCATTATATAACGTAAATACATCACAGTAACACAAAGTGAGCAAACTTTTAACTGTAAAGTTTTTCTCGGCATGGAATACTTTATCCTGTCTTTACATTTCACATCATGAATCATTAGCCTTTTAAACCATAACAAGTGGATTACATTTCCTTTTGAACTACAGTTTGTGTTTTTAAACATTCTTAACTGTTTTCCACTTAACTATGGATAACAAAACGTATTTCGAAAATGTAGGCTACATCAGTGCACACACCGTATTACACTTGACTATTCATCGGTCAAATAGCATTCATGACCCAAATGTAATGGTGCAAATGTATACAGTACACTAACACAAATACAAACGGCAAGGGGCCACGAGGCAAAACAAGTGCAGCATTTAGAGTTACAAGTAGTTCACGAACAGTAATTGCAATGCCAAGTAAGTGTAGTGTAGAGGGGAAGCACACACACTATAGCTATGTCCCGATTCAGGGTCTGCGTGCTTGAAGGACGCGGCCGCGAAGGCTAAAACATACACAGTTTCAAGTGAGGGTTACGCTCCCTTTTCTTGAAATTCCTTTAAAAAATCCTTTAAATCAATATTTGTGCCTCAAGCTGCCAATATATTGATAATAATAATAATAATAATAATAATAATAATAATAATAATCCCAGTGATAAGAGACCAGAGACTGTTGAAGATTTTGGTTATTATAGCGTCCAAAGTAAGTTAAAAATAACAATCACTTTAAAAATTACCTAAACCATGTAGTAAAATAATAACTCAATTACCATCTCGGTCATCTCTGGGTGAGCCGGGGTCTGGTTCATAAAAACTCATCTTCTTCGGTGGGTTTTGTGCTCTTTGGGGCATCTCTTTTTTTTATTATTTCCTGCTGGGCCATCCATTCTGTTGAATACATAAAAGCACAACACATTTTAATTATTTAAAAAGGTGGTTCAATGTCTTATTTAGTTTTACCATGTCATTATATCTCATAATTTGGTACAGCAACTTGTTGATATTTTTGGACACACAGATTGTGTTAATTTAACCTTATCAGACCACTCAAGAACTGAAAAACATGATCTAAAATCTACCAGACCAACCACAGTAAGACACAGAGACAATGAAAAGGAAAGGAACGTTACAGTAAAAATCCAGGCTGTGACTTTTGATGTTTGGAGATTTCTGTAAGAATTCTCTATTCTGTGCAAAGTGCCAGTCAATTTAAGTACAATGGTCCTGTGAAAAACCATGAAAACAGACATTTTCACAAATGTATAAAACCCCCCAGACGCCCGGACAAGACGTGAAAAGTGGACATGTTCGGGCAAAAGAGTATGTTTGGTCACCCTAATGTTAGCGTTAAGTTAGTTGCCTGAAGCTAGAGAAAATGGGTCCACAGTTCAAGTCATACACAATTAATGTAAGTCCAAGACTGTCTAGGGCCCGCTGTTTGTAGAAATAATAATCCCAAAGCTCATATTTTTACATAAAGATGTTACTGCAGTAAGTTAACAATTAACATTAGCTAACCTTAACAAGTTCATGGCTAATAGCCTCACTAGCTAGCTTCACTATTTGCCACATATGCCGAGCAGTTTCTTCAAAAAGTATCAGAGCCATCATAAACACTCTCCATCTAAATTTGATCAACTTTTACCCAAATTGCGTTTGACAAAATGTTGCTTACCTTCTTTTTCGTCCTGCAACGGTTTCTGCCTCCATCCCTCCTGCCCGCAACTCCATACATATTAATGGACGACTTAACGTAGTTAGGTCAGCCCCCCCGTTGTGTATCAACCAATGACGATGCAGCATTTGTGACTGACGGCGCTCTCTTCCAATGAAATGTTGACGTTGGGGCTGCATCATCTACAGGGTTCAAAGTTCACAGCATTTTGCCAAATGCAGCTCATTGATGTATAAAGAAAACAAAGATGCAGCATCTAGAAGCGGTGAGTGGATACTACATTTTTAGTAAGAGAATACATTTACTTAATAATTTAACCTTTCCTATTAAAGAGAAATTGATTAACATAAAGTTGACTCAATCATAATCATAATGAAAATGATCACAGTTGTAAAATTTATAAGCTGGTAGGTACACCGATTTCACATTTTTTAAAACGCATAAAGGAAAACTCTTACTGGCATATAATAATCACTTATCTTTCTAACCATTTTATTATTGGGGTATTATAAGGTTATTATAGTTAATGAAAACAAAATAATATGACACTGAAATAATGGAGGCGTAAAAAATAATTTCAGTTCACTAAAATGAAAATCAAAACGATGCAGGGGCAGAGAAAATTAGTAAATGTAAATGTACTCTCTTACTAAAAATGTAGTATCCACTCACCGCTTCTAGATGCTGCATCTTTGTTTTCTTTATACATCAACGAGCTGCATTTGGCAAAACGCTGTGAACTTTGAACCCTGTAGATGATGCAGCCCCAACGTCAACATTTCATTGGAAGAGAGCGCCGTCAATCACAAATGCTGCATCATCATTGGTTGATACACAACGGGGGGGCTGACCTAACTACGTTAAGTCGTCCATTAATATGTATGGAGTTGTGGGCAGGAGGGATGGAGGCAGAAACCGTTGCAGGACGAAAAAGAAGGTAAGCAACATTTTGTCAAACGCAATTTGGGTAAAAGTTGATCAAATTTAGATGGAGAGTGTTTATGATGGCTCTGATACTTTTTGAAGAAACTGCTCGGCATATGTGGCAAATAGTGAAGCTAGCTAGTGAGGCTATTAGCCATGAACTTGTTAAGGTTGGCTAATGTTAATTGTTAACTTACTGCAGTAACATCTTTATGTAAAAATATGAGCTTTTGGATTATTATTTTCTACAAACAGCGGGCCCTAGACAGTCTTGGAGTTACATTAATTGTGTACAGAGCCGGCTCGCCCATTAGGCAATATAGGCAAATGCTGAAGGCGCCGTGGCCTCCAGGGGGCGCCACAAAATCGGGAAAAAATTCACCTTAAATATTTTAAAACTAGTTATTACTATCAACTCTTAAAATGGAAAAGCTAACATAGATTCAAATGTAAGACAATGCCCAATTAATATTACTAGAAATGATAATACAAAATAAGCCCCCCCTCCTCCTCCTACTCTAGCTGATCGGTACCTGCTCACTCTCTGTGGGGGGAGGGGGCAAATTTATTGATGTGACCCCAGAGAACTTTGTAAACATGTCAAAACGACCCAAACTGTCACGGGGAAGGGGGAAAAAAGAAAAGAAGGGGAGGAAAAAACGGGAGAATGAGGTAAAGTAAAGATACAGTAATGAAATGAAACATCAGTTGTACTGCATCAGTTATTTAACAGAGTGTACCATTAATTTGATAACTTGCTTCTGAGTGATTAGCCTCATCATGGTATGACAATCAGTAAATAAGCAGTTTTATATTTCTGTATCTGGGCAGTATGGAGGGGCCTTAACTGTTATGGATCATTTGTAGAGATTAAACCTACTCAGTAGGTGTCTACATTGGCCTAATCTACACTTTTATTATTAGTTGTAGTTACATCTGGCTGACCAACGTTTTTCCTGCTTTTAATAGTCAATCAAAATGCTATTCCCTTTTCACCCCTTTATATATCCGATTTTTAACCCTAGTTGTTCGTTGTGTTACAGTTCAAATTGTCTAAAGCATGTTAATTGTTTTAAAACTTTACATCAGGGTTAAAGTACACATTATTAGCATTATTATTATTATTATTATTATTATTAATACTCCAAAACTTAGCATTCCCACATGCCATATTAAACTGCAGTTTACTGCTTCTTTGCATCTGCTAATCAACATTTCGCTGTAATGAAAATAAAGTTGTATCTAATCTAATATGCATATCAGAAAAAAAAGTGGTAAGGGTATTTATATTGTATTTCAGATTTTTTTTGTATTTATTTGCAATTTTTTAAGTATGTAAATTGGGTGACATGTTAAAGACAATGGTAAAAACAACGCTATTCGATTTCTTTTGTAACCGTATGTAAATTGCCGATGGAGGGGGGTGCCATATAAAATCTCGCCTAGGGCGCCACATTGGGTAGGGCCGGCTCTGATTGTGTATGACTTGAATTGTGGACCCATTTTCTCTAGCTTCAGGCAACTAACTTAACGCTAACATTAGGGTGACCAAACATACTCTTTTGCCCGAACATGTCCACTTTTCACGTCTTGTCCGGGGCGTCTGGGGGTTTTATACATTTGTGAAAATGTCTGTTTTCATTGTTTTTCACAGGACCATTGTACTTAAATTGACTGGCACTTTGCACAGAATAGAGAATTCTTACAGAAATCTCCAAACATCAAAAGTCACAGCCTGGATTTTTACTGTGACGTTCCTTTCCTTTTCATTGTCTCTGTGTCTTACTGTGGTTGGTCTGGTAGATTTTAGATCATGTTTTTCAGTTCTTGAGTGGTCTGATATGGTTAAATTAACACAATCTGTGTCCAAAAATATCAACAAGTTGCTGTACCAAATTACGAGATATAATGACATGGTAAAACTAAATAAGACATTGAACCACCTTTTTAAATAATTAAAATGTGTTGTGCTTTTATGTATTCAACAGAATGGATGGCCCAGCAGGAAATAATAAAAAAAGAGATGCCCCAAAGAGCACAAAACCCACCGAAGGAAGATGAGTTTTTATGAACCAGACCCCGGCTCACCCAGAGATGACCGAGATGGTAATTGAGTTATTATTTTACTACATGGTTTAGGTAATTTTTAAAGTGATTGTTATTTTTAACTTACTTTGGACGCTATAATAACCAAAATCTTCAACAGTCTCTGGTCTCTTATCACTGGGATCATTATTATTATTATTATTATTATTATTATTATTATTATTATCAATATATTGGCAGCTTGAGGCACAAATCTTGATTTACAGGATTTTTTAAAGGAATTTCGTAAGCGTAACCCTCACTTGAAACTGTGTATGTTTTAGCCTTCGCGGCCGCGTCCTTCAAGCACGCAGACCCTGAATCGGGACATAGCTATAGTGTGTGTGCTTCCCCTCTACACTACACTTACTTGGCATTGCAATTACTGTTCGTGAACTACTTGTAACTCTAAATGCTGCACTTGTTTTGCCTGTGGCCCCTTGCCGTTTGTATTTGTGTTAGTGTACTGTATACATTTGCACCATTACAGTTGGGTCATGAATGCTATTTGACCGATGAATAGTCAAGTGTAATACGGTGTGTGCACTGATGTAGCCTACATTTTCGAAATACGTTTTGTTATCCATAGTTAAGTGGAAAACAGTTAAGAATGTTTAAAAACACAAACTGTAGTTCAAAAGGAAATGTAATCCACTTGTTATGGTTTAAAAGGCTAATGATTCATGATGTGAAATGTAAAGACGGGATAAAGTATTCCATGCCGAGAAAAACTTTACAGTTAAAAGTTTGCTCACTTTGTGTTACTGTGATGTATTTACGTTATATAATGATAATGACCACAAAAAGAAATTGAAGTTGATGATGTGCAACATAGTAATACCTCTCTTTCTGCACAGGTGATGTTTCTTTAGAGATTCTGTGGAAAATTACATGTGGATTTGACATTCAACCTGACGAGGGAGATGGATAGCCACCCATGACCCCGATCTCTGCCTTGACCCAAGGAGTTGGATCAAGATCACCTTTTATCTGGAGGAGCTCATACATTCTTCCATCTCCATCACTGGGGGTCACACTCCAGTATGATAGTAGTACCACAATGATCTTTTCCACTTGACTTTTGACTTAGAAAGTACATTTGTCAACTGAAACTGACTTGACTGACTATTTTTGACTTAGACAAACCAAACGGATCACAATAAAGGATCAAGACTAAATTGAGCAGTTTATAACAGAAGGAACAAAACTGAATGTAAATAACAGACACCAGTAGAAATGTGTTGTTTTATGTTGTCAGGGACACTTAGTTTCGTCTTTGGATTGTTTTCAGATGATGTTATCTTGTGAAACATTGAAGTAACTGTGTTCTAACTCACTGGCTCTAATTACACAGTAGTTACAGTGGTAGTAGACTGTAATTAGACGCTAAGGAGGGGATAACAGTGCATACTGCATAATACAGCCCGGTACCCCCGTAGTTAGCGTGTAACTCCAGGAGAGCTATAGTGTACTTAGACGCTAAGGAGGGGATAACAGTGCATACTGCATAATACAGCCCGGTACCCCGTAGTCAGCGTGTAACTCCAGGAGAGCTACAGTGTACTTAGACGCTAGTTACAGGGAAATTAAGATCTACTTAGACACTGATAACAGTTTGATGTGTACTGTATGTACTTCATGTACCTATCTAGGTAGTGTTTATGTTTCATGATGCTTTATTGTTGTAATTTTGGATTATGGATGAGAGGAATAGTGCCTGTCATGTGTTTTCTGTGTAATCACATAATAAAAACATTTTATAACTCTGAATGACTCATTATTATGGATTTATTACTGTATAGTTTGTGTTTTGCCCTTGGATGACAGTACGAGACTTCCATAGATGTGCATTTTAGAGAGGTAAGTTTGCTACCAGCCAGCCTGTTATTAGCCAATTTCCATACTGTATACCCATTTCCCAACATCTTATTTTTCCAAACCATAATGAATAATACAGCTATGGAATAGGGGTGAAATTTGCCTGCTAACACTTAGAAAAAACAAGATTGTAACAATTGCTAAGAGTGAAAGGCTGTGCTCATATTGTACAGTAGACTATTTAATCTAATATACCTGGTACTTAAAATGATTGGTGGTGAAAAAAAGACCAGGAGCAGTTACACTGTAAGTCCGGGCAAAGTATGATGTAACTGTACGGTAGTTACACTCTAATACGCAGCCTAGTTATACTGTAAAACACGGGGGAAACAGTGGGGGAAGTGAGCGAGAGTTACCCAGTACTTCTGTGGAAGTTGATGAAAAGTATGATGTAACTGTACGGTAGTTACGCTCTAATACGCAGCCTAGTTATACTGTAAAACACGGGGGAAATAGTGGGGGAAGTGAGCGAGAGTTACCCAGTACTTCTGTGGAAGTTGGTGCAAAGTGAGCGGTAGGTACGCTCTAACTCGCAGGCCGTATTATGTAGTGTTACCAATAATAATTATGATAATAATAAAAACTTTATTTATATAGCACATGATGTTGTCTTGTCATTATAAATAAAGGTGGAATAGATTCTATGTAGTTTTTACCTGTTGGAAGGGCCGAGTAGTGAGACAGAGATAGAGCTGTGTCTAAGCTGCAGTGTATCAGGTATTGAGCACAAGATGTTCAGTATTTTTCCTAACATTGTGGCCCCCTCATAAAGAAGCAAAATATTTTATTTCTATTATTTACCCGATTTATGTGCACTCATTTCAGTTCAACCGAGTGTGAGAGTGTTCAGTCACATTTTTTCTCTCTTCTTGAACGTGTTTCAATGAACGGAGCAATAAAAGCTTCCCAGCAACAGTTATTCATGTAATCCATCTTAAACCAAATATAGATTTCAACCCCAAACGAGTTGAGCAAAAGCAAGCCAGCTTTTAAAAAGGTGCTGGTGCCTAAATGGTGTCTAAACTGATACTTAAAAAAGAAAATAATGATATAATGAAGATCAATGACATTAATGAATGGCTTTTGCATTGCTAAGTCTAATTTGGACATAACGTTGAATATGTTAACTGTTAACAGTTTAAAGTAATAAATAAAACCTTACCCTTAGCACTAAATAGCAGTACTATACTGTTCTAATACAGTAGAAGCAAAATAAACTTTCAGCTGGTATTCTCGGTATTCTATGAACTTAATTCTCAGAGTTAATCCATGTGTTCTTTGTTGTTTTCTTTTGAGTGTAACATCCTTTAAATCAAAGTAAAAGGTGTTGTTGCAGACTTTGGTCACAAGGCAGCAGCATTGAGTGATGTTATTGTTACCTTGCCACGTGCTTCATGGTTTTTCCTCCTGTTTACATGCAACCAGGAAATATGTAGAATGGACAGTGATCAAGTCCTGTTGTATAAATTAGTAAGTTAATACACATATGTTTTAGAATATCCCTGTGCCAACATGTAAAAAGACATTATCTGTTGATGTGTCAATGAGAAGGTTTAATTTCGGCACTACTGGAGTTTGTTTGTGATTTTACTTTGTTACTAGAGAGCTGTACAGGATTTACATTATTTTTAAGTCTGATCTTATGGTCATCTGAAGGGCATGGTTCCATGTGCAAATTATTTACACATTTTTAAGTTTAAGCCACAACATTATTGCCTAAAATGATCTTAAAACTACATGCCATGACAAAGAAACACTAGTATTTCAAAATCTTTACCTTTATACACTGAAATGGCTGTGCAACAGTCAATAGTTTTCTAACCTTCTGGCATTTATCATGTTCCAAGACCTTTAAGAAACAAACTGTTATATTTACACATCTTTCACAACAGTTCAAAACATAAAATATCTCAAAGGCATACCCAATATCAGTTGGTGTGTCCTGCCAGTAAAATCTGGAGAAGAAAATCTGGGACTTATCGTACTCAGATGGGTGTGCTCCCAGAGAATGAAAGTTGTTGACTTCTTCTCACCTTTTCTCCACATCGAGAGACAGGGGATAACTTCACAACACACAAGTTTTTAGTATTGTTATGAGATGATACATATCTTGTTATGACAAGAAAGGAACGTAACAAAGAAATGGTTAAAAACAGCTGAAAAATTACAATTTCTGAAAGGTTGCTTGACACTACAAGGTGTTTTGTAACTTTCTATTAAATCAGAGTCTTTATTTGAAACAGGGAAGGTGGATAGTAGCACCTGCTCCTTCTCCTCAAAGAGAAGATCCATCTTGGCAGCATTGCTGGATTCCACTGGCAGCCTCTCACAGCAAAGTCACAAGCACAGAGCAGATTTGAAACACAAGACTGCATCCATACCAGAGTTACCTCCTTGAATTGTGGCCAAGCTTGATTAGGGATTATTCACATGAAATGTGTATGGTGCTTCTAAGACCTGTTCAGTCTATCTTATGGAAAACACTGGAAACTGTGGGAGTTGCTCTAGCTTCAGGTGTCTCCTGCTTCACATCTTTGTTGAAACAATAGATTTAAGAGGATCTATGTTGTCATCATTGGAGGAATCCATTCCCAGCCTCTCAAAAGCTGGAAGAGACACAAAGGGTTTCTTGTGCCTCCAGTCTTTTTGCTAACATATTTGGAGAAAATAATCATATTGTACATGCTAGAATTAAATCAGGGAGTGTAGATATGTTTGTAAGACCCTAAAATGATTGTGTATGCATCTGTCCAAGAGCTGTTTAACTTAGCTTAGCACAACTGGAAGCAGGGGCAACTGCTAGCACACTTCCACCAAAGTGATGGATGGATGTGCACTTCTATTAAATTTTTTTTGCCAAACTGCTTCTAATGTGATTTAACTTTGGTTACATTAGTCTTTCTTTGAAATGGAACTTTCTGGCTCATTGGTCTAAGGGTATAATTCTCACATAGGGTGCAAGAGGTCCCAGGTTCATGTCCTGGACAAGCTCTCTTCTCACCCTATGCGTGTCAACCCTTTAGATTTGGTCTATCAGCAATATGAACTAGCTTGCTCTAGGAAAGCTAGATATTCTTCTGAGGACTGAAGTACTGCTTCTGTACCTCAAGAGACTCTGGGTACATCTCAAGTGTTCTCATCTCTTTACCCGCTCTTCACTCCCCACTTAAATCAGAAGTTCTTTTGGTCTACCATCAGTGTTGGGCACGTTACTTTTAAAAAGTAATTAGTTATAGTTACTAGTTACTTCTCCCAAAAAGTAACTGAGTTAGTAACTGAATTACTCCACTGTAAAAGTAACTAGTTACCAGGGAAAGTAACTACTGCGTTACTCTTCTTTTTTTTTTTAAGTTTAAATATGTCGAATTTGGATTTTTTTCTAAGCAGGTTTCACAAGCCAGTTGCATAGAGTAGAATTGTATAGACAGGTACTTACACATAACTTTTAATATTTATTGATTAGAGTTCCTTACAACGGACATGGACAAACACTTCGCTCCGGGACATAATGTACACTTCACATGTCCGTTCTTGCCTTTTACCTCAAGGAGAATAAAGTTGTGTCTGTACTTCCACTTTGAAAACGCCAACTTTCCCTCCAGACTCGCCATTGCTGCAGCTTACCTCTGCTAGTTTGGGTGTGTGGGGCTGCTGTGTGCGTGTGTGGTTTGTGTGTAAACTGAACACTGCCTCTGATTGGCTTACCATGAAAGCTTACTCTACCTTAGCCAATCAACATCACTTATGTGGTTGTCTCGTCCCTCCCTCCTCCCTCAGCCGAGTCGGATGACAAGAGCTTCAATGAGTAGCTTTAGTTTATAACGCGCCCCATTTAATTGTCGGTAACGGTAACGGTGTTGTAACGATGGAAATAGTAATTAGTTAGATTACCCGTTACTGAAAAAAATAACGCCGTTAGTAACGCCGTTTATTTTAACGCCGTTATTCCCATCACTGTCTACCATGTTGCAGATTGTCCCAAAGATCGTAATACTGGTCTATCAGTAAGATGAGCATGAGCTAACATGCTCTAGGAAAGCTACAGATCCTTAAGAGGACTGCAAACCCAAACTGCTAGTATATTTGCAGGAAAGAGAGATGAGCACTTGTATTTGCATTTTATTGACAAAACTGCTTCTACTACTTCACAGTGATGAAGTCTTTCTTTGGACAAGGGATAATATGATTCTAGTCTAGGGATATGATTCTCATTTTGAGTGCGAGAGATCCCGGGTTCAAATCCAGGCCGAGCTGTTAATATAAAATGTTGTTTTCCTCAAGTCTTTAATGTTGATCTGTCTGTAAGATGAATATAAAGTGGCACAGTTGGTGATCCATGCTAAGGATGTTTCTTGGTACAATTTGACATGATCTAAGACTGATTCTCCAAAAATATGGTCTCCAATTTACTGCAAATTTTTCACCAGTTAAAATTATCCCAACACCTTGCACTTAATGGCATTTAAACACAGGTCAATGCTTGTGTTTAGGTAATTTTCAAGCAAAACAAATGCTACTACTAATAGGCAATCATCAGTTTCTCCATTTGAGTTGGTATGAATTTTAAGTCCAATGACATATGTCTTCAGTTGTTGTTCCTAGAATGTCTTATATAATTGCCATAACAAGAAGCATCTTATGAATTGCACAGTGAAGTAAATTTTGGAAAAGGAATTATAGTGCTTCATAGGTGACCAAAAATAGCACTTGCTGCATTAAAAACGCAAGTCAGTGCTTGTGTTTTGGGTACTTTGATTACAAGTTAAAAAGGTGTTAATTCACAGTGACTTTGGTTATCATATGATATGTCTGCAGGAGTCAAGACAACCTGTGACAACCAAGAGAAAGTACTTATGAACAAAAAGTAGCACTCTCATTCAACAGTCTTCAGTTGCAGTCTTTTGTAACATTAGTCACAAGCAACGGCCACAACATTCAATGACACTATTTGTAGCTGATGATCAGACGACCATTATCTCATACACATGCATGTAATTAGCAGTTCATGAGTGGTCAGTTGCAGTCTTTTGTAGCATTTGTCACAAGCAACCGCCCCAACAAGTAGCACTTACTGAATTCAACAGCCAAGTCAATGCTCAGGTTGGGCCAATAACACAGACTTGCAGTGAGGAATCTTGCTTACTTCTGGTGTCCTCCGTAGTGATGAGGTTTCTTTCTGACATCTTCAGTGTTGTGTCCCAGTAGCAGTGGAAGTGGCATTTGTTGCACAGATTTGTCCAACTTAAATACTGAATGCCACCATTTGCAAAATTCCCCGCCTCCTTTTTCCACAATGACACTATCTGTAGCTGATGATCAGACGGCCATCGTCTCATATACATGCATGCCATTAGCAGTTGATGAGTCGTCAATTAGACTTGAATAAGTTTCAGTCTGATCAGACGCACGGCCAAATTAGCACTGTCATAGACAGTCAGGGAGTTAGAAAAGTTCATTTGTATCTCCTGCTAAAATTTGACTCTGAAATTGAGAAGTGATTTTTAGAATCTTCAGGCAGCTCTGTGGAGATACTTCCACAGAGGAAGTCATCACAACCAAGACAGTCCCACAGTAGAAGCATTTGTTGAAACACAAAACATGTAGCAGTTGTACTACCTGACAAGATTTGGGAGTGATTTTCTTGCAAATGCACTCTCCCTACATTCAGCTGGTTTCCAGCACTTAAATATATGTACCCCAACAAGTAGCACTTACTGCATTTTCAATCAAGTCGGTGCTTGTGTTTGGTGTCATTTTCATTGCAAAACTAATTGCCTTTTGCTAGGGACATGTTAAAATGATGTTAATTGGACAATGACTTCATTTTTTCATATCGCATGTCCTGCAGAAAGTGTCACAACCAAGACAACCCCAAAGAGGAAGCACTTATGGGCACCAAAGAATCATCCAGTGTCTCATTTGAGGTGATCTGGATTTGATTCCAGTGAAATATTTCTTCAGTTGTAGTTCCTTGTTCTCTATACAATTTACCTTAAAAGATAGCAGATTCATTAATTCAACAAAATCCAGTAAATTTTGTGAAACAGAATCTGGTGCTTCAGAGCGTCAGCAAAACTACCAACATGTAGCACTTAATGCATTCACAAGTCAAAAGTCAGGGGCTTGTGTTGACGGTAATATTGCTGACAAATTAATGTCTTCAAGTAGATAATAATGTCAAGTGATGTCACTGCCATTTTGCAAATAGTAAGCCAGTTGAAGATGCCGAACAACCAAGACACCCAATGAGAAGCACTTATGAACACAAAAATCATCAGTGTCCTCTGTTTGAGGTGATTGAATGGGAATTCAATGACATATGTCTTCAGTTGCAGTTCTTTTTGTAGCATTTGTCACAAGCAAAACCGCCCCAACAAGTAGCACTATTACTGAATTTCAACAGCCAAGTCAATGCTCAGGTTGGCAATTACACCAGACTGCAGTGAGGAACTTGCTTTCTCTGGTGTCCTCCGTTAGTGATGATGGTTTCTTTCTGACATCTTCAGTGTTGTTGTCCCAGTAGCAGGGGAAGTGGTGTTTGTTGCACAGATTGTCCAACTAAATACTGAATTCCCACCATTTGCAAAATTTCTCCGCCTCCTTGTTCCAACAATGGCAAGTAACAATGACACTATCTGTAGTGATGATCAGACGGCCATCGTCTCATATACATGCCATGCCATTAGCAGTTGTTGAGCGGTCAATTAGACTTGATAAGTTCAGTCTGACAGACGCACGGCCAAATTTGGCATGCTTGTTCATAGACAGTCACGGAGTTAGAAAAGGTCATTTGTATCCCCTGCTTTAAAATTTGACTCTGAATTGAGAAGTAATTTTTAGAATCTTCCAGGCAGCTCTGTGTGGGATACTTCCACAGAGGAAGTCCTCACTAACCAAGACAGTCCCTCAGAGAAGCATTTGTGAACACAACATGTAGCAGTGGTACTACATGACATAAAAAAAAAAAATAAGATGGGAGTGATTTTCCTCAAAATGCACTCTCCCCTACATTTCAGCTGTTGTCCAGCACTTTAAAATTACCCCAACAAGTAGAACTTACTGCATTTTAAATCAAGTCGGTGCTTGTGTTTGGGTTCATTTTCATGCAATAACTAATGCTTTTGTAGGAATGTTAAAATGATGTTAATTGACAATGACTCATTTTTATATCGCTATGTCTGCAGAAGATGCACAAACTAAGACAACCCCAAGAGAAGCACTTATGGGCACCAAGAATCATCAGTGTATCCATTTGGGTGATCTGGATTTTGATTCAGTGGACATATTCTTCCAGTTGTAGTTCCTAGCATCTCTCAGACAATTACCTTAAAATGAAGCAGATTCATTGATTCAAACAATCCAGTAAATTTTGTGAACAGATTTGGTGCTTCAAGAGGGTCAGCAAAACTACCCAAACAAGTAGCACTACTGCATTCAAGTCAAGTCAGGGCTTTGGCTTGTGTTGAGGGTAATATTGCTGACAAATTAATGTCTTCAAGTAGGATAATAATGTCAATTGTTGTCACTCCATTTTTCAAATAGTAAGCCAGTTGAAGGTGCACAACCCAAGACAAACCCCAATGGAAGCACTTATGAACACAAAAAATCATCAGTGTCTCTGTTTGAGGTGATTGAATGTGGATTCCAAGACATTATGTCTTCAGTTGCAGTTCTTTTGTAGCATTTGTCACAAGCAACCGCCCACAAACAAGTAGCACTTACTGAATTCAACAGCCAAGTCAATGCTCAGGTGGGGCAATAACACAGACTCGCAGTAGAAATTGTTCTTCTGGTGTCCTCCGTTAGTGATGAGGTTTCTTTTCTGACTATTCTTCAGGTTGTGTCCCAGTAGCAGTGGAAGTGGTGTTTGTTGCAGCAGATTTGTCCAACCGAAATACTGAATGCCGACATTTTGCAAAATTCTCCGCCTCTTGTTCAACAATTGCAATTAAACAATGACACTATCTGTAGTGATGATCAGCACGGCCATTCGTCTCATTTACATGCTTGCCATTAGTCAGTTGATGACGCGGTCATTCTAGACTTGTAATAAAGTTTCTGTCTGAAATTCAGACGCACGGACCAAATTAGCAGCTTTCATAGAACAGTCACGGAGTTAGAACTGTTATATGTATTCTTCCATGCTAAAATTTGATCTGAAAATTGAGAAGTAAGTTTTAGAAATCTTTCAGGCAGCTCTGTGGAGATACTTCCACAGAGGGAAGTCATCACAACCAAGACAGTCCCACAGGAGAAGCTTTTGTGAACTCAAAACATGTTAGCTGTGGTGTTCTACCTGACAAGATGGGAGTGATTTTCCTTCAAATGCTCTCTCCCCTACATTCAGCTGTTTCCCAGCACTTATAAAAATAAATTACCCAATCACAGTAGCACTTACTGCATTTTTAACTCAAGTCGGGTGCTTGTGTTTGGTCATTTTCATGGCAAAACTATTTGCCTTTTGCTAGTACATGTTAAAAGATGTTAAATTGACAATGACCTCATTTTTCATTATCGCATGTTGCAGAAGATGTCACAACCAGACAACCCAAAGAGAAGCAATTATGGGCACCAAGAATCAATCAGTGTCTCCATTTGAGGTGATCCTGGATGTGATTCCATGAACAATTTCTTTCTGTTGTAGTTCCTAGCCATCTCTCATACAATTACCTTAAAAAGAAGCAGATCATTAATTCAACATCCAGTAAATTTTTGTGAACAGAATCTGGTGCTTCCAGAGGTCAGCAAATACTACCCCAAACAAGTAGCACTTACTGCATTCACAGTCAATTCCGGCTTGTGTTGAGGTAATATTGCTGACAAAGTTAATGTCTTCAAGTAGGATAATAATGTTCAAGTGGATGTCACTCCATTTTTCAAAATAGTAAGCCTAGTTGAAGATGACAACTAAGACAACCCCAGATGAGAAGCATTAATGAACACAAAAAATCATCAGTGTCTCTGTTTGAGGTGTTCTGAATGTGATTCCTTGACATATTGTCTTCAGTTTGCAGGTTCTTTTGTAGATTGTCACAGCAATCGCCCCAACACGTCAGCACTTACTGAATTCAACAGCCAGTCAGATGCTCAGGTTGGGCACAATAACACAGACTCGCAGTGTGGGGAAAACTTGCTTTCTTCTGGTGTCCTCCGTGAGTGATGAGGTTTCTTTTCTGACATCTTCAGTGTTGTGTCCCAGTAGCAGTGGTAAGTGGTTGTTTGTTGCACAGGATTGGTCCATCCTAAATACTGAATGCCACCCATTTGCAAATTCTCGCTCCTTGTTCCACAATGGCCAGAGTATAAACAATGACACTATCTGTAGCTGATGATCAGACCGGGGCCATCGTGCTCATATACATGCATGCCTATTAGAGTTGTTGAGCGGTCAATGTAGACTTGATTAAGTTTCAGTGCTGATCAGACGCACGGCCAAATTAGCACTTTCATAGGACTAGTCACGAGTTAGAAAAGGTTCATTTGTATCTACTGCTTTAAAATTTGACTCTGAAATTGAGAAGTATTTTTTGAATCTTCAGGCAGCTCTGTGGAGATACTTCCACAGGGAAGTCATCACAATCCACGACAGTCCCACAGAGAAGCATTTGTAAACAACATGAGCAGTGGTACTACCTGACATGATGGGACTGATTTTCCTCAATGCACTCTCCCCTACATTCAGCTGTTTCCAGCACTAAAAATTACCCCCAACAAGTTGCAATTTACTGCATTTTTTTAGAGAAACTAAGTCGGTGTTGTGTTGGGTAATTTTTCATGCAAAACTAATGCCTTTTGCGTAGACATTGTTAAATTGATGTTAAATGACAATGACCTCATTTTTCATATCGCATGTCTGCAGAAGATGTCACAACCAAGACAACCCCAAAGAGAAGCATTATGGGCACCAAGAATCATCAGTGTCTCCATTTGAGTGCTCAGGATTTGATTCCCAGTGACATATTTTCTTCAGTTGTAGTTCGATAGATTCTCTCAACAATTACCTTAAAAAGTAAGCAGATTCATTAATTCAACAATCCAGTAAATTTTGTGATCAGATCTGGTGCTCAGAGCGTCAGCCAAATAAATACCCCAACAAGTAGACCTTACTGCATTCTACAAGTCAAGTCAGGGCTTGTGTTGAGGTATTTATTGCTGAAATTAATGTCTTCAAGTAGATAATAATGTCAAGTGATGCCACTCCATTTTTCAAATAGTAGCAGTTGAAGATTGCACAACCAAGACAACCCCAATGAAGATAGCACTTTTGAACACAAAAATCATCAGTGTCTCTGTTTGAGGTGATCTGATGTTGATTTCCAATGACATATGTCTTTCAGGTTGCTGTCTTTGTAGCTTTTGTCACAAGCAACCGCCCAACAAGTAGCACTTACTGAATTCAAACAGCCAAGTCAATGCTCAGGTGGGGCAATAAACACAGACTCGCAGTGAGGGAAACTTGCTTTCTTCTGGTGTCCTCGTGAGTGATGAGGTTTCTTTCTGACATATCAGTGTTGTGTCCCAGTAGCGTGGATGTGGTGTTTGTTGCCAACAGATTTGTCCACCTATATATGTAATGCCACCATTTGCAAACATTCTCCGGGCCCCCTTCCTTGTTCCACTATGGCAAGTAAAACAATGGACACTATCTGAAGTGCAAGGATTCAGACGGCCATCGTCTCATATACATGCATGCCTTAGCAGTTGATGATGCGGTCAATTTGATAGACTTGAATAAGTTTCGGTCTGATCAGACGCACGGCCAAAAGTTAGCACATTTCATAGACCGTCACGGAGTTAGAAAAGTTCATTTGTATCTCCTGCTAAAATTTGACTCAGAAATGGAATAATTTTAGGGAATTCTTCAGCAGCCTCTGTGGAGAGGGATACTTCCCAGAGGAAGTCTCACAACCAAGGGACAGTTCCCACAGGAAGGCATTTTGTGGAACACAACATGTTTGCAGTGGTACTACCTGACAAGATGGGAGTGATTTTCCTTCAAATGCCTCTCCCCTACATTCAGCTGTTTCCTAAGCACTTTAAAATTACCCAACAAGTTCGACTTATGCATTTTAAACTCAATCGGTGCTTGTGTTTGGGTCATTTTCCCATGCAAAACTAAATGCCTGTTGTACTAGACATGTTAAAATGATGTGAATTGACAATGGAACCTCATTTTTTCATATCGCATGTCTGAGAAGAGATGTCACAATCCAAGACAAACCCCAAAGAGAAAGCACTTATGTGGCACCAAAGAAGCATTCAGTGTCTCATATTGAGGTGATCTGGATTTGATTCCCAGTGTACATTAGTTCTTCAGTTGTAGTTCCTTGCATCTCTCATACAATTACCTTAAAAAGAAGCAGATCATTAATTCACAATCCAGTAAATTTGTTGGGATACAGAATCTGGTGCTCAGAGGTACAGCAAGCCTACCCCCAACAAGTAGCACTTACTGCTTCACAAGGTCAAGTCAGGGCTTGTGTTGAGGTTATTATTGCTGACAAATTATTGGCTTCAAGTAGATAATATGTCAAGTGAGGTCACTCCATTTTTTTCAAATAGTAAGCCAGTTGAAGATGCTCACAACCAAGACAAAACCCCAATGAGAGGCAATTATGATCACAAAAATCAATACAGTGTCTCTGATTTGAGGTGATGCTTGAATGTGATTCCAATGGACATATGTCTTCAGTTGCAGTCTTTCTGTTGCATTTGTCACAAGCAACCGCCCCAACAAGTAGCCACTTACTGAATTCAACAGCAAGTCAATGCTCAGGTTGGGCATATAACACAGACTCGCCATGAAGAAACTTGCTTCTTCTGGTGTTCCTGCCGTAGTGTGAGGGTTTCTTTCTGAACATCTTCAGTGTTGTGTCCCAGTTGCTGTGGAAGTGGTGTTTGTTGCACAGATTTGATCCAAACCTAAAATACTGAATTGCCACCATTGAAAAATCTCCGCCCTTGTTCCACAGATGCAAAGTAAACAATGGACCACTATCTGTAGCTGATGATCAGAGGCCATCGTTCATATAAATGCATGCCCATTAGCTTTGGATGAGCGGTCAATTAGGACTGGAAATAAGTTCAGTCTGATAGACGCACGCCATATTTAGCCACTTCATAGACAGTCACGGAGTTAGAAAGATCATTTGGATCCCCTGCTAAATTTGACTCTGAATTGAGAAGTAATTTTTAGAAATCTTCAGCAGCTCTGTGGGAGATACTTCCATCAGAGGATGTCATCACATCCAAGACAGTCCCAAGAGAAGCATTTTGTTGAACACAACATGTAGCAGTGGTACTACCTGACAAGATGGGGAGTGATTTTCCTCAAATGCACTCTCCCCTACTTTCAGCTGTTTCCAGCATTAAAATTACCCCAACAAGTAGCACTTACTGCATTTTAAACTCATGTCGGTGTTGTGTCTTGGGTCTTTTTTCATGCAAAAACTAATGGCCTTGTGCATTGGACATGTTAAATGATGTTAATGACATTGCCCTCATTTTTAATATCGCATGTCTGCAGAAGATGTCACAACCAAGACAACCCAAAGAGAAGCACTTATGGGCACCAAGAAATCTTCAGTGTCTCCATTTCGAGGTGATCTGGATTTGATTCCAGTGACATATTTTCAGTTGTAGTTCCTAGCATCTCTCATACAATTACCTTAAAAAGAAGCAGATATTAATTCAACAATTCAGTAAATTTCTGTGAACAGAATCTGGTGCTTCAGAGGTCAGGCCAAAACTACCCCAAACAAGTAGCACTTACTGCATTCACAAGTTTCAAGTAGGGCTTGTGTTGATGGGTAATATTGCTGAACAAAATTAATGTCTTCAAGTAGTTAATTAATGTCAGTGATGTCACTCCATTTTTCAAATTAGTTAAGCCAGTTGAAGATGCACAACCAGACAACCCCAATGAGAAGCACTTATGAACTCAAAAATCATCAGTGTCTTCTGTTTGAGGTGATCTGAATGTGTTCCCAATGACATATGTCTTCAGTTGCAAGTCTTTTGTAGCATTTGTCACAAGCACCCGCCCCAAAAGTAGCACTTACTGAATTCAACAGCCAAGGCAATGCTCAGGTTGGGCCCAATAACACAGACTCGCAGGGAGGGAATTGCTTTCTTCTGGTGTCCTCCGTAGTGATGAGGTTTCTTTCTGACATCTTCAGTGTTGGTGTCCCAGTTAGCAGGTGGAAGTGGTGTTTGTTGCACAGATTTGTCACTAAATATGAAGGCCACCAATTTGCAAAAATTCTCCACCTCCTTGTTCCACAATGGCAAGTAAAAACAAATGAACCACTATCTGTAGCTGATGATCAGACGGCCATCAGTTCTCATATACTGCTGCCTATAGCAGTTGATGAAGCGTCAATTAGACTTGAATAAGTTTCAGTCTGATCGACGCACGGGCCAAATTAGCACTTTCATAGGACAGTCACGGAGGTTAGAAAAGTTCATTTGTATTCCTGCTAAAATTTGACTCTGAAATTGAGAAGTAAATTTTTAGAATCTTTCAGGAGCTCTGTGGAGATACTTCACAGAGGAAGTCATCACACAAGACAGATCCCACAGAGAAGCATTTTGTGAACACAACATGTGAGTAAGTCCTGGTACTACCTAACAAGATGGAGTTATTTTCCTCAAATGTACTCTGTTTCCATGCACTTAAAAATTACCCCAACAAGTAGCACTTACTGCCATTTTAAACTTCAAGTCGGTGCTTGTGTTTGGGTAATTTTTCATGCACAACTAATGCCTTTTGCTAGACATGTTAAAATTGATGTTAATTGGGGACATGACCTCTTTTTCATTTCGCCTGTTGCAGAAGATGTCCACAACCAAGATAACCCCAAGAGAGCACTTATGGGCACCAATGAGATCATCAGTGGTCTCCATTTGAGGTGATCTGGATTTGATTCAGAGAATATTTCTTCAGTTGTAGTTCCTAGCATATTCATACAATTCCTTAAAAGAAGCAGATCATTAATTCAAACAATCCAGTAAATTTTTGTGAACAGAATCTGGTTTGCTTCAGAGGTCAGACAAAACTACCCCAACAAGTAGCACTTACTGCATCACAAGTCAAGTCAGGCTTGTGTTGCGGTAATAATGCTGACAAATTAATGTCTTCAAGTATGGATAATAATGTCAAGTGATGTTCACTCCATTTTTCAAATAGTAAGCAAAGTGAAGATGCACAACCAAGACAACCCCCCAATGAGAAGCTCTTATGAATCACTAAAAATCATCAGTGTCTCTGTTTGAGGTGATCTGAATGTGGATTCCAATGACATATGTCTTCAGTTGCAGTCTTTTGTAGATTTGTCACAAGCAACCGCCCCAACCAAGTAGCACTTATGAATTTCAACAGCCAAGTCAGTTGCTCAGGTTGGGGCAATAACACCAGACTCGCAGTGGAGGAAACTTGCTCTTTCTTTGTGTCCTTCCGTAGTGATGAGGTTTCTTTCTGACATCTTCAGTGTTGTGTCCTGTAGCAGTGGAGAAGTGGTGTTTGTTGCACAGATTTGTCCAACCTAAATATCTGAATGCCACCATTTGCAAATTCTCCGCCTCCTTGTTCCACAATGGCAAGTAAACAATGACACTATCTGTTAGTGATGATCAGTACGGCCATCGTCTCATATAACATGCATGCCATTAGCAGTTGATGAGCGGTCATTAGACGTGAATAAGTTTCAGTCTGATCAGACGCACGGCCCAAAATTAGCACTTTTTCATTGACAGTTCACGGAGTTAGAAAAGTTCATTTGTATCTCTGCTAAAATTTGACTCTGAAATGTGAAGTAATTTTTAGAATCTTCAGGCAGCTCTGTGGAGATACTATCCACAGAGGACGTTATTCACTCAACCAAGGACAGTCCCACAGAGAAGCATTTGTGAACACAAACATGTAGCAGTAGGTACTACCTGACCAAGATGGGAGTGATTTTCCTCAATGCACTCTCCCCTACATTCAGGCCCCCTGTTTCCAGCACTTAAAATTACCCAACAAGTAGCACTTACTGCAATTTTAACTCAAGTCGGTGCTTGTGTTTGGGTCATTTTCATGCAAATAACTTAATGCCTTTTGCTGACATGTTAAAAATGATGTTAATTGACAATGACCTTCATTTTTCATATCGTATGTCTGCAGAGATGTCACAACCAAGACATACCCCAAAGAGAAGCACTTATGGGCCAAGAATAATGCAGTGTCACCATTTGAGGTGATCTGGATTTGATTCCAGTGACATATTTACTGTCAGTTGTGAGTTCCTAGCATCTCTCATACATATTACCTTAAAAAGAAAGCAGTTCATTAATACAAAAATCTGTCAATTTTGTGAACAGAATCTGGTGCTTCAGAGGTCAGCAAAACTACCCCAAACAAGTAGCACTTACTGCATTCCACAAAAGTCAAGTCAGGGCTTTTGTTGATGAGTTATATTGCCTGACAAATTAATGTCTTCAAGTAGATTATAATGTCAAGTGATGTCTACTCCATTTTTCCAATAGTAAGCCAGTTTGTAGATGCACAACCAAGACACCCCAATGAAGAAGCACTTATGAACACAAAAACTTCATCAGTGTCTCTGTTTGAGGTGATTGAAAGTGATTCCAATGACATATGTCTTCAGTTGCCGTCTTTATGTTAGCATTTGTCACAAGCAAAACCGCCCCCAACAAAGTAGCACTATGAAATTCAACAGCCAAGTCAATGCTCAGGTTGGTGGGCAATAACCACAGACTCGCAGTGTGAGGAAAACTTGCTTTCTTCTGGTGTCCTCGTAGTGATGAGGTTTCTTTCTGACATCTTCAGTGTTTGTGTCCCAGTAAGCAGAATGGGAAGTGGTGTTTGTTGCACAGATTTGTCCATCCTAATTACTTGAAGGCCTCCATTTGGCAAAATTCTCGCCTCCTTGTTCCACAATGGCAAGTAAACAATTGACACTATCTGTTGCTGATGATCAGACGGCCATCGTCTATATACATTGCATGCTATTTAGCAGGTTGCATGTGCGGTTCAATTAGACTTGCTAATAAGTTTCAGTCTGATCAGACGCACGGCCCAAATTAGACTTTCATAGACAGTCACGGAGTAGAAAAGTCATTTGTATCTCCTGCATAAAATTTGACTCTGAAATGAGAAGTAATTTTTAGAATCTTCAGGCAGCTCTGTGGAAGATACTTCCACAGAGGATGTCATCACAACCAAGGGCAGATCCCCACATGAGATGCTTTCGTGAACACTACTGTAGCGTGGTACTACCTAACAAGATGGGAGTGATTTTCCTCAATGTACTCTGTTTCCAGCACTTAAAATTACCCCCAACAAGTAGCACTTACTTGCATTTTAAACTCAAAGTCGTGTTGTGTTTTGGGTTAAATTTTATGCAAAACTTAATGCCTTTTGCTAGACATGTTAAAATGATTTGTTAATTGACAATGGACCTCATTTTTCATATCGTATTCTGCAGTAGATGTCACAACCAAGACAACCCCAAAGAGAAGCACTTATGTGCACCAAGAATCATCAGTGTCTCCATTTGAGGGGATCTGGATTTGATTTCCAGTGACATATTTCTTCAGTTGTAGTTCCTAGCATCTCTCATACAATTACCTTAAAAAGAAGCAGGTTCATTAATTCAAAATCCAGTGAAATTTTGTGAACAGAATCTGGTGCTTCAGTGGTCAGCAAAAACTACTCCCAACAAGTAGCACTTTACTGCATTCTCAAGTCAAGTCAGGGATTGTGTTGAGGGGTAAATTGAATGACAAATTAATGTCTTCAAGTAGATTAATAATGTCAAGTGATGTCACTCCATTTTTCAAATAGTAAGCCAGTTGAAGTTGCACAACCAGACAACCCAATTGAGAAGCACTTATGAACACAAAAAATCATCAGTGTCTCTGTTTGAGGTGATCTGACATGTGATTTCCAATGACAATATGTCTTCAGTTTGCAGTCTTTTGTAGCATTTGTCACACAAGCAAACCGCCCCCAACCCATACAAGTAGCACTTACTGAATCTCAACAGCCAATGTCAATGCTCAGGTTGGGCAAATAACACAGACTCGCAGTGAGGAAACTTGCTTTCTTTGGTTGTCCTCCATAGTGATGAGGTTTCTTTCTGAATTTTCAGTGTTGTGTCCCATCGTAGCAGTGGAAGTGGTGTTGTGTTGCACGATTTTGTCCAACCTAAATTACTTGAATGCACCTTTTGCAAAATTCTCCGCCTCCTTGTTCCACAAATGGCAAGTAAACAATGACACTATCTGTAGCTGATGATCAGACGGCCATCGTTCTCATTTACAATGCATGCCATTAGCAGTGATGAGCGGTCAATTAGACTTGAATAAGTTTCAGTCTGATAAGACGCCGGCCAATTAGCACTTTCATAGACAGTCACGGAGTTAGAAAAGTTTCATTTGTATCTCCTGATACTAAAAATTTGACTCTGAAATTGAGAAGTAATTTTTAGAATTCTTCAGGCGAGCTCTGTGGAGATACTTCCACAGAGGAAGTATCACAACAAGACAGTCCCACAGAGAAGCATTTGTGAACACATCATGTAGCAGTGGTACTACCTGACTTAGAGATAGGGAGGATTTTCCTCATTGCACTCTCCCCTACATTCAGCTGTTTCAGGCACTTAAAATTACCCCAACAAGTAGCACTTACTGCATTTTTAAAACTACAAGTCGAGTGCTTGTGTTTGGCGTCATTTCATGCAAAAACTAAGTGCTCTTTTGCTTAGACATGTTTAAAATTGAATGTTAATTGACAATGACCTCATTTTTCATATCGTAGGTCTGCCAGGAAGATGTCACAACCAAGACAACCCAAGGAGAAATGCACTTATGGGCCCCAGGAATCATCAGTCTCTCCATTTGAGGTGATCTGGATTTGGATTCCAGTGACATATTTCTTCTTGTTGTAGTTTCCTAGCATCTTGCTTACAATTACTTAAAAAGAAGCGATCATTATTCAACAATCCAGTAAATTTTGTGTACAGAATTGGTGCTTCTTGAGTGTTCAGCAAAAGCTACCCAACAAGTAGCACTTACTGCATTCCACAGCATAGTCATGGGCTTGTGTTGCTTGTGTTGAGTGGTAATATTGCTGACAATTAATGTCTTCATGTAGATAATAATGTTAAGTGATGTCCACTCCATTTTTCAAATAGTAAGCAGTTGAAGATGGCACAACCAAGACAACCCCAATGAGAAGCACGTTATGAACACAAAAATCATCAGTGTCTCTGTTTGAGGTGATCTGAATGTGATTCCAATGACATATGTCTTCAGTTGCAGTCTTTTGTAGCATTTGTCACAAGCAACTCGCCCCAACAAGTAGCTCTTACTGAATTCAAACAAGCCAAGTTCAATGCTCAGGTTGGGCCAATAACACAGACTCGCAGTGAGGAAACTTGCTTTCTTCTGGTGTCCTCCGTAGTGATGAGGTTTCTTTCTGACATCTTAGTGTTATGTGTCCCCAGTAGCAGTGGAAGTGGTGGTTTGGTTTGCAAAAGATTTGTCAACCTAAATACTGAAATGCCACCATTGCAATATTCTCCCGCCTCCTTGTTCCACAATGGCATGTAAACAATGACACTATCTGTAGCTGATGATCAGGACGGCCATGTCTCATATACATGCATGCCATTAGCAGTTGATGAGCGGTCAATTAGCCTTGGAATAAAGTGCAGTCTGGGATCAGACGCCGGCCAAATTGCACTTTTCATAGACAGTCACGGAGTTAGAAAAGTTCATTTGTATTCCCTGCTAAAAATTTGAACTTGAATTGAGAAGTAATTTTTAGAATCTTCAGGCAGCTCTGTGGAGATACTTCACAGAGGAAGTCATCACAAACCAAGACAGTCCCACTGAGAAGGCTTTTGTGATACACAAACATGTAGCAGTTGGTACCTTACCTGTAACATGATGGAGTGTTTTTCTTCAAATGGTACTCTGTTTTCCAGCACTTAAAATTACCCCAACAAGTGAGCACTACTGCATTTTAAACTCATGTCGGTGCTTGTGTTTGGGTCATTTTCATGCAAAAAAACTAATGACTTTTGTAGACATGTTAAAATGATGTTAATTGACAATGACTCATTTTTATATCATATATATGCAGAAGATGTACAACCAAGACAACCCAAAGAGAAGCACTTTTGGGCACCAAGAATCATCAGTGTCTCCATTTGAGGTGGATCGGGTATTTGATTACAGTGATTTATTTCTTCAGTTGTCGTTCCTAGCATATCTCATACCAATTACCTTAAAAAGAAGCAGATCATTATTTCAACAATCCAGTAAATTTTAGTGAACAGAATCTGGTGCTTCAGAGGTCAGCAAAACTACCCAACAAGTAAGCATTACTGCATTTTCACAAGTCAAGTCAGGGCTTGAGTTGAGGTAAATATTGCTGACAAATTATGTCTTCAAGTAGATGATAAATGTCAAGTGAGGTCACTCCATTTTTCAAATAGTAAGCCAGTTGGATGAAATGCACAACCAGACAAACCCCAATGAGAAAGGGCACTTATGAACACAAAAAATTTCATCAGTTGTCTCTGTTTGTGGTGATCTGGTGTGAATGTGATTCCAATGACATATGTCTTCAGTTGCAGTCTTTGTGTAGCATTTGTCACAAGCAACCGCCCCAACAAGTAGCACTACTGAATTCAACAGCAAGTCAATTGTAGGTTGGGCAATAACACAGACTCGCTATCGTGAGGATAACTTGCTTTCTTCTTATGGTGTCCTCCGTAGTGATGATGGTTTCTTTCTGACATCTTCAGTGTTGCGTCCCAGTATAGCAGTGGGGAAAGTGGTGGTTTGTTGCCAGATTTGTCCAACCTAAATACTGAATGCCACCATTTGCAAAATTCTCGCTCATTTCCACAATGGCAAGTAAACAATGAACTATCTGTAGCTGATGATCAGACGGCCATCGTCTCATATACATGCAGCCATTAGCAGTTGATGACGGTCAATTAGACTTGAATAAGTTTCAGTCTGATCAGACGCACGGCCAAATTAGCACTTTCATAGACAGTCACGGAGTTAGAAAAGTTCATTTGTATCTCCTGCTAAAATTTGACTCTGAAATTGAGAAGTAATTTTTAGAATCTTCAGCAGCTCTGTGGAGATACTTCCACAGAGAAGTCATCACAACCAAGACAGTCCCACAGAGAAGCATTTGTGAACACAACATGAGCTGGTACTACTACAGATGGGAGTGATTCCTCAAATTACTCTGTTCCAGCACTTACAACCCCAATGAGAAGCACTTATGAACACAAAAATCATCAGTGTCTCTGTTTGAGGTGATCTGAATGTGATTCCAATGACATATGTCTTCAGTTGCAGTCTTTTGTAGCATTTGTCACAAGCAACCGCCCCAACAAGTAGCACTTACTGAATTCAACAGCCAAGTCAATGCTCAGGTTGGGCCAATAACACAGACTCGCAGTGAGGAAACTTGCTTTCTTCTGGTGTCCTCCGTAGTGATGAGGTTTCTTTCTGACATCTTCAGTGTTGTGTCCCAGTAGCAGTGGAAGTGGTGTTTGTTGCACAGATTTGTCCAACCTAAATACTGAATGCCACCATTTGCAAAATTCTCCGCCTCCTTGTTCCACAATGGCAAGTAAACAATGAGACTATCTGTAGCTGATGATCAGACGGCCATCGTCTCATATACATGCATGCCATTAGCAGTTGATGAGCGGTCAATTAGACTTGAATAAGTTTCAGTCTGATCAGACGCACGGCCAAATTAGCACTTTCATAGACAGTCACGGAGTTAGAAAAGTTCATTTGTATCTCCTGCTAAAATTTGACTCTGAAATTGAGAAGTAATTTTT